>JANJGK010000013.1:9513499-9520999 GCA_039081455.1 Macrobrachium rosenbergii | reverse complement strand
TAATGCGAGATCACTGTGTGTATCGTAGCTATGTATGAATATAGGCAAGTAATCTATATGCAAATGGAAGAGACAGCTTTGTATGACGACGGTGGCCAACATCTATATTCAAATTTCTGTGATATCTTGTTGTTCCCTATTTTTTTTTTTCAAGGTAACATTGGGATTAAAAAAATCCTTACGTCAAGATTAGGGGGATTTTCAAAGATCCAATGGGGTGGTTTTAAAGCTACCCTTTTTCATCTCTGGTAAAAATTTTTTATTCCAGCGACTGTAACAATAACAATAATAATTAGAAATTATGTTATACTCATATAAATGATCGTTACTACTCATAAGGTAAAATAGCAAATTTTACAAATAAAAAAATACGCTCGAATAAATATATGATAAATGAATGGTTTTATATGAGTACGTACTATCCCCTTTGATAAATACTGTTGTTAGAAAAAAGCTTTCGGAACTACAATAAAGACAATCACGAAAAATAAATAAGTTTAAGGGATATATCTGTAAAATGCAATCAACCGAGAAAGGAATTCGGCTTAACTTAGAAATGCCAACAGTAACTGAAGTACACAGACTAAAGAGGACAACGTTCTGAACAATTAAATGTTACATTACTCCGCGAAACACTGAATTTCAGAGTGACCTCAATGTCAAACTGACTACATTTCAAGGATGAAAAACGTCCAGGCATTAGATTGATTTTTTCATTTTTTTTTTACTGAAAGGCAATTGTTGTCTAATTTTGTAGAAAATATACAATTCATTAATATTTCTGGTTTTTATTTCGTATCAACTAACTGTTCATTGTGAATTTTTTCTTACAAAGATATGATAAAATTTGTTTTTTCTTTAGCATTGTTAGAAAAATACGGAGAATATAAAATTCCCAGAAATTCCTTACAATCGACAAACCTACAAAACACAATTATAGACGAAGACTTACAAGTAATAAGAGGCAATTTTCACGGGACCTTCAACTCCCCGCCGGATATCACCTCTCACTTTTTAACGTCGAAGTCAGCCTTATAAATGCCATCAAGACAGCCATTCCAATTCCTAGATATCTCACTCCAATTGCAATCTCGCCGCCGATCATAAAAACGACAATCGGGAAGCTAATTTCACAGCGTATTCCCCCCTCGACCATTCGGCCCAAATTTCCTCAAACTGCTGGAATTTTCAGCGACCTCTCATTTGAACGCGTATCTCTCTGTATTTGTTAAGCATGGGCCTACATGCCACGTATGCTCGTGCAAAGTTAAAAAAAACACAAACTTTTATATATACATACACATACATATATATATATATATATATATATATATATATATATATATATATATATATATATATATATATATATGTATATGTATGTATGTATAAAATGTCTGTTAAATGCGCGCGAACATACGTGATATGTAGGCACATTCATGACATGTATACATGTATATGTATATATATAATATATATACATATACATCTATGTATATACTTAATATATATATATATATATATATATATTGTGATACATACACTATAGTCCCTATTCCATGGAAGGTTTGGTTCGGGGGGGGGGGGGGGGGGACCTTCCGCTTCTCAGTAAGTCTTTTTGGGGATTCGTTGATAGCACTATGTCCCACCCGTTTTTTTTTTAAATCTTGCTGCGACTCACCTCAATCGAATAACCACCGACCCTCTTCTGAGGGTAGTACTGTCAGTGCACCTCACGTGGTCTAATGCAGGCATTACTAAAGGATGTTTGCAGAGTCTCTTCTGCCATTAACTGTACCCAAAATTTTGCCTTTTATTTACCTTCATTCCCGCTTCTTTTCTTTAAATTTTGCTGGCTAACCTCTCTACTTATTACTTTTTAATGAAAGTATGGGGTGGGTTTTCTCCAAATTCCAACTAGTACTTCATCACCTTTATGTTCCGAGTCTCTCTATCTTGCTGACCAACTAGCCTACTCCGACTCCCTCTTTTCAATGTCTGACGCGCTGAATGACCGAAAGCGCCAGTGCCGCCTCTGACGGTCCAAATCCCATAAAACTAAAATCGACTTACCACCAAATACTTAATTCAATGTATAGCTCGGAGGGAGCACAATGGGTTTTATCGCGACACAGGCCAAATCTCAAACAAGTTTCTCCACCGTGGGATCGAACTTGAGCCTCTTACTGGTGAGGTGAGGTCCATCACCGATTAGCTACAAGCATGATAAACATTGCAGTTGATAAAATATTACTTTAATTATCACCAATATACATTGTAATCTAATTGCTATTTCTAATAATATCTATTTTACTGTCATTTCTATTAATTTCTATAACATTTCAAACTTAACTGCATTAAGGAACTGTCAAGACATTAACAGGCTACTGGTTGTGTAACTCTTCTAAAAATATGGAATCTCTTATGCACGCTTCTTTCATAAAGAAGAAGAAACAATTTATTGTGCAAAAAATACTTACAAAGTACAGCACAACGGGCAACCCGGACGCGGTATGCGTATAGGGGAAAGCCCTCTCAAATGAATGGCATTGGCTGTGGTGTTATACACACCTTTTCCACCCCATTGATTACTAGACCAACGTCATTCATCAGGGCTGATATGGTACTCAGGTAGTATTACAAAATATAAATGCTTACAGATAACTATATAGGGGAATTTTATAACATATTAAGTGGGAATTACTCATTAAAAGTTTGCACTTGCAAAATTTGTCTTAAACATTACAATGTATGCAAAAAAAAAACCACCGTACCCCAATAAAGTGGAACTGAGGAATAATTGTTGTATTTAACCTTTCCTTATTTATCAAGTGATCTAAATATATATATATATATATATTTAATATTATACTAAATAAGTTTTATCAAGTTTTGCTTATACATCCAATGTCTATCACCATAAATGTCCGAAATTAGACTACCAAAGTTTATTCAGCCGCCTAAATGTCTACATCTAACATTCCCGGTTCTATTGATTTTATGTATGCCTGTACTTGATATTATTCATTTTTTTACTAAGTTGTAAACATTTCCAGAACTAACATTTCAACATTTATTTAGAAGAATAACATCAATCTCCTAACACCGTTTGGGACGCATAAATAAGTAAGACCTCAGCACAATATCTCCGGTTTCCATGCGAATCCCTTTACCTTAAATTACCTTCTCCTAATTGCCAATTACTACAGCAAAGGCTTGCTTTGATTACCGTTGTCGTTAACTCTGACCTTATCACTGTAATTGGTTGAAGTCTTACAACTTGAATTCTTCCTAACGGGGGCCACGAAAATTGGGCAGCAAGAGGTTCCTCGACCAATGCAGATAGTACCCACTAAGGGAGAATCATGATACAACATTCTTTCTCTCTCTCTCTCTCTCTCTCTCTCTCTCTCTCTCTCTCTCTCTCTCTCTCTCTCTCTCTACCAATCAAACACACACACACAAACACAACTACTGGCAATGGTCTCCAATTATTTCAATAGGTGCTGTAACAAGAGAGAGAGAGAGAGAGAGAGAGAGAGAGAGAGAGAGAGAGAGAGAGAGAGAGAGAGAGAATATCATTGTGCGGTTATGTCCTTATGAAAGACAGTCAGGGTCAAAGAGACAACCATCTTGTCTAATCTGTTCACTGACAGCAAAGATCAAAGGCAGTGGTGTTCCTCTCCAACAATTCATTAAGAACCAATATCCTCCTCCTAAGCCTTGCCAGGGCAACAAAGGTCAATGAGCAGGGGTACCTTACGCACCAGCTCCTGACTCTTTGTAGTTCAATGACGTCAGAGATAACCAGTGCCAACTGTTTATTTCAGCTCGAGACAAACATCAGCGCATTCATTTGGAAATATTGTGGAGATTCCGGGAAGTGTCACACACTCTAGTGGTCGCATACAAGGAGGAGGAAGAAGGCACCAGCACAAGAATCGAAAAGGAATGGTCGTTCTTGGAAGAATGCCGAGACGTATGGTTTCAGTTGACGAACAACAAAGCATTTTTTCTATTCTTGAGAAAGAGTGGGAGAGAGAAAGAGAATATTTATTTCAGAGCAAATGAGCCTTTGCCCATATATCTGGCAGGACGCGAAATAATTTTCAGGGGAAACCTTTTATTCTTCTTGTACGGAAATATTACTTTCGATTCTGTTTGATGAAAATGTCGATGAACCTCTCGCTTCTATCAAAATGTTGGGCTTTCTTTTCTTCATTACAGTTCTCAAAGATTTAATTTGACCTTATTCACCTCTATTCTGAATCTCGTTTTCATATTTGGGTGTTTTCGTCTTACTCAGTCTCGGTAGGATTTAGCTCTTGTGATCAAAGACGCCACTCTGGGCTTTCTTGCGCCCTCTGTCTCTTCGCTAAAAGGAGGCAAATTACGCTATTTCTGAACATAGGCAGCCTTCAGAAATTCTACATTAATTACAAACTTGTTCGCTATAACGCTGAAGGTCGATCCCGAAGTTAAGTATTGTTGGATCTCGTCAATATTTGGACAGATGAACACCAAGGAACACAAACACCGTCGTCTCTTACAACTGATAATCTGTAGGTCATAGTCTTTGAATAGCAACCGGAAGGCTTAGATTTTATATATATATATATATATATATATATATATATATATATATATATATATATATATATATGTCTACATATATATATATGTTTATATTAATATATATATATATATATATATATATATATATATATATATATTATATATATATAATATATATATATATATATATATATATATATATATATATACATACACAAACATATATATACATACGTCTACATATATATATATATATATATATATATATATATATATATATATGTTTATATTAATATATATATATATATATATATATATATATATATATATATATACATATACATACATACGTCTACATATATATATATATATATATATATATATATATATATATATATATGTTTATATATATATATATATATATATATATATATATATATATATATATATATATATATATATATACACACACACACACAGTACGTGCCAAAGTGTCAATGGCCTACTGTCTACATGCGAACTATTAATGCAATCATCTTAACGAATCAATAAAAATATAAACGCAAAACGAAAGTTTCGTGTCTGTTCAAAGAAAGCTGAGAAGGGGGACCAAATAGAAAGGCACGGGTTACAACTGCCTCTCAATCGACAGGGTAAATCAAACCCATCGACGTCACAAAAGCACCAAAAGGAATCTGAGAAGCTGAGCAATCGCATGAACCTTAGTGCTGTTATGACAACAAAAACCGCAATCACGAAAAATATTGCCTACCACACACTATTCTTCTACCCCAATGAACTTCTATGCACAGGAAATCAACGTAGGAAAATCAAGGAAAGTGCTCATATAAATCTAAGACGATTGCACGCCCAAGTCGGCGCCAGAATTGACAAGCGTCGTAAAATAAAACTTAAAACACATGCGAAATCCAATGAACTCTTAATGGATTATAGCTGGAGCGGGGCCGCCTCTAAGACTTCATAACCTCTGGCCACGCAGTATTTCTACGAAGTTGTCAAGTATGCTAAAAGTATGCTACGCCGATATGACGATGATGCCACCATAGGTTGCCATTTAGGAGTTCAAGTGTAAATTATTGTGAAAATTATTGTGAGCATAGTAGAGAATAAACTTGAAGCAGAGTATGACTGGGAATGTAGACGAAACCTCTGCAAAATACTGGTAGCTCGAAGGAAATGCTGGAATTACTCTAAGTAGCAATTCGCAAAATAAACTATCATTGACGGCATATAATAAAAAAATTCTCTACATGCTTAAGTAGCGAGGATATTCTAATGCTAAAGGAAAGGCACTATGGCTACCTTAATTTGGAACACCTTACCCAGAACACTTTTAGAAGTAAAAAAGAGCGAACTAGATCACGCCAAGCAGCTATTGATTGGCAAGAGTTCTTTCAAATATGATTCCGGAAATTAGTATACTATCATGTTCTGAGATCGACCCTTGAACACGCAACAAATTCTTGTACATAACAGGACTTACACGTAATCGGCAAAATCATGAAGGAAAAAAAAAAAAAAAAAAAAAAAAAAAACAGAATCAGGTTACTGATAGAGCATTAAGACGGTCCCTTCTAATCATGGTTATCGTTTCCTCATATGCCGTAACCCTTAATACTACACACCTTCTCATCCAATTTGGTTTACCTATTTACCAGCAACCATGAAAGAAAGAAAGGTTGGTGTAAGATTTCTAAATGGGCTTAGACAAGAAGCAAAGATTGACGATTGCTTGCACCTTTGAAAGAACCCCAAGTGACAATAAGGAGTATTGTTCTAAGGGTATGACTGTTCCCCAGCATGACTCACCGAGGTAGTACTGCCGAAAGGAAATTTGCACACTGATCCCTTTAACCAACCTAGCAAGGATAATGAGTGATAAAAATCCAGATGACCAGGTCACACATCTCCCTCTCTCTCTCAAGTGTCCTGATATGTATGTATGTATGTATGTATGTAGTGTTGAAAAAAATTAATTTTGTGCTTCGCTAAGTCTGTTCTTCAGCCCAGCAAGCTGAAGTGCATGTCCTAGCCATCTTAGTATTTCGCTGCATTCTATGTATGTATGTGTGTGTATGGATCTTCTTCTGAAGAGCACTAGCATTTTAAATCTTTATCTGATTCTAGGTAAGTCTTGTGTTTAACGTTTTCTCTTTCAGCAGCCACCATCCAAACGAGCACATAATTGAAGTTCCGCTTTTGTTAGGAGCTACAAGTATGTGAATTATGCGAATTACGTATCTGTAATCTGCTTTCAATATCCACCGCTCTTAATGCCCCGTTTGTCTCTGTTTTTAGCAAACGCTGAAAGAAGACCAACGAATCTGTAACTCTGACGCTGGAGAAGCAACAGATTGAAAACGATATACGAAGCGACTTAACTCTTCGACTGTATTACCCAAACGACGATTTAATGACGGAAATAAATAGTCTGAATTTTACAAATACACTCGTCATCTGCACATAAAAATTTATGTAGATGTACAATATGTGAGAAGTGTCTAAATATGTTGAATATTACAATGGCCTTTGATAAATGATGATACACAATTATTAAAATTTAACACAGGCATTTGACACACACTACTCTAAGTATTTATTGCTACTGCTTTTGAGACACCATGACCGACAAGGAATAAATATAGTTCAGTAATTAATGAGATACAAATAAATCCAACGATGTCCACTACAACGTGAAATCTCAAGAAAGGCAAAAATGTCGCTGTACAAAACACCTCACTTCCGCTCTATAAAACATCTCACTTCCTGAAATACATTATATTTTGACAAGTCGTTTCACTCGATATTTCAGAAGTACTGTACTCTATTATTAGGTAACACTATATTGTTCTTTTCCTTCTTCATTTCACTTTAAGCAAAGAAAAAAGCACAATACCTCCTCAT
>JANJGK010000013.1:9511193-9513399 GCA_039081455.1 Macrobrachium rosenbergii | reverse complement strand
AGAACTTGAGTTCTGTCAAGTTTCTTATCTCAGATCTCAATTTTAATTTTAGTCTTTGGAGCCATCATGCACTTAGTTTACTGTAATGATTTATTACTGTATAATTTGCTGTATATTTTTTTATATAATTTCTTGTCATCCTTTCCTTTCCATATCTTCCCAGACTGTACCGTTCACCACATACTACTAGTTATGAAGTTAATTCTTACGCCCTTGCCTTTTTTTCCCTGTGAGGTTCAGAACTGCATAGGTTTACTTGTAACTTTATGGCTAGTGTGAGGAAATTACTGGATGGGTCATCCTCTTTACGTAGTTGTTGGAAAATCAGAAATTCACACGTAATGCAGATGTTTCTTTTGTTGAGCAGCCTGAAATGAGTCTTACTTCTTATGAACAATGTATTTTTTATTTTTTCCATTGTAATTTCGTTTTAACTTGTTTTTCGTACTGGGATGCTTTCTTTATTTAGGTTCCTTGGGCTTGTAAAATTGTTATTCCAACTAGAGTAGCTGTTTGGCTTTTTTAACACAATAATAATAATAATAATAATAATAATAATAATAATAATAATAATAATAATAATAATAATAATAACCTACGCAGCTCAAACCCGTTATTGTATAAGCAAGCAGATAATACATATTCATAGAAGCAGGTAGACAGAAATGAAATAAAACCCATTCTAAACGAATTCCGTTTCCAAATTTATGGGGGAGATTTAAAACAAGTAAACTAGAAATATGTATATCTTTTTGTATCTTTTACTGTACTCACTATCTGTTGGCCATAAAACAGTATATCCAATAACCATTAATATCCTTAAATGGTTGAACGTCAGGGGTTGAATCAAGCCTGGGCACAACAAAACTGAATGTTTTTTTCTTTTTCATTTATTCATGTATTCGTTTCTGTATATGGGTATTCATAACAAGAGGTGAATACATTGTACTCTCGTATTTTGTATATACACAATCCAAATACTGTTATAGCTCAAACCATTGTAAGTGAAGATTTGGTTTTTTTAATAGGGTCCTGTAAAATGGTGTGTATAGTTTGCAATTCTTTTTTAACGGGTCGATGCGGGTTCGTTCATTGTTTATTTGGCAACGTTCATATGTTAACTTAGGCAGCGATGCAATATCTGGAACTGTTTTAATCTGAGACATAAAATGCTAGTTAAAGTTATGTATGAATTGTGTTATGAAAACTTGTTTTCATTTTAATACTTTTTACTTTTTGAATTCATTATTCGAAAGGTTAACTACTTTTTACGTTTTAATTCATTATTCGGAAGGTTGATGTCACTCGCTGCAATTTATAAAACTGTGAGAATCTGAAATGATGGTCAGCGACGGTGGTTATTTAAAATATTCCGGACTTCAAGCGACATAATTATGCCTCATTTTTAATGTTTTCAAATTTCTGTCCAGTAAATGAGTGTTTTGAATTTTAAAATCTTTGCTATTTTGAATAAAAAAAATAAAAAAAACTTAATTATTGTTATCGTTCTTGTTCTGGCTTGGAGGTTTCAAATCCCGTGAATCGTAATTGACTGTGATGAAGAGGCTGCTTGATTGAGTGTAGGAGGTAAAAGTTCATCAATACAAAAATTTTTAAATTACCTAACATTTCTTAGTGATTCGTCTTTCCCCTACATATACTTTGTTATGAAGGACACGGGAAAGAGAGAAAGTTTCTCTCTCTCTCTCATCTCACTCTCTCTCTCTCCTCTCTCTCTCTCTCTCTCTTCTCTCTCTCTCTTTGCCGCCTGTTTCTCCGCTTTTTCTTTCCCACATCTTCCTCTGCCTCCCCTCCTGCACCTCCTCTTTCGTCGTAGTATTGAGATTAAAAACCATTTTTCTTTGTAAGGGAATAGGTTGCGAAAGACCTCCGATCCCTAAAGACATATCGGCAGCCGACCTAGGCGGCTCCTGTGATTTTTTTTTTTTTTTTCTGAATTCCTTTTTTCTTGGGATGACCTCGTCTTCTCTGTTTGTGATTGGGTAGTAAATTGAATAATTCTAGACTAAAACCTTGGCGCGTTTCGTTGTTGTTCCGGCTGCTGCATTATTGTAAGGGCTCATTCATCTTACGTAAGTTTTTCTTCAATTTAAACTGAGATTGAGAGGGAAAGAATAGAAACCGTTTTCTCATCAAGGACGGGAGATTGATTCTCAAGTTTAGATGTGAGTAAGGGAGCGAGAGG
>JANJGK010000013.1:9486193-9503693 GCA_039081455.1 Macrobrachium rosenbergii | reverse complement strand
CGGAATGAGATGAATGGGTTCGGATAACTTGCCAAAAAAAAATTTTTTTTTCCTGGAAAAGGATCCACGTTTCTTTGAGAAATATTGACAGTTACTAACCCCAGGTCAAAATATAAAGATACTGATCTGGAATAGCACAAGAATCATTAAAAAAATAATTGAGTGAAACCGCTCTAAAAATAGATTAATAGCAGTTATTCATACGTGGGCGTGATGAAAATACGGCAAACGAAAATACCCAAAGAGATTGACGCACAAGAAGAGAAGAATGCCTCCAATAATGAGAAAAATTATATAAATAAAGCCAACACAATACTTGTTGTCCCACGCGATAAGCTGAATAAGGAATGAAATATGAATGCTTGTGAGCCCTCAATCATATTTCTACTTTTGAATGCTTACCATTCATCTGTTTTATTGTATATATTAATAAGGGAAAATATTTATACATACATATATATGTAAGTATGTATATATGCGTGTATATACACCTAAGTACATGCATTATATATATATATATATATATATATATATATATATATATATATATATATATATATATATATATCTATATATATATATATATCTATATATATATGATATTTTTCCTTGTTGATAGATACAACAAAAATAGATGAGTGGTAATTATTCAAAAATAGAATAAAGCATGAGAGCTAACAAGCATTCGTGTCTGTTCCTTATTCAGCTTATTACGTGGGATGTCTAGTGTTGTGCTGTTTCCATATATAATATTTTCTTATTTCTAGAGCTACTTGGAGAAGACATACTTTTCTTCATGTACATTAATCATATATGCTATTTCTGTTCAGTGTATTTATATCATGACCGTAGGTAAATAACTACGTAAATATGTTTGCAGGACTGTTTCACTCAATTATTTGTAGCAAGCCTTGTGCTATTTCTGTTACATTGACCTAAGGATGGGAACTGTCATTATTACGAAAAGAGACGTGGATCTACTTCAAGGACTAGCTTTTTTATTGGTAGGTTATCCGAGATATATACATATATATATACTGTATATATATATATATATATGACTCACATCGAGACCGAACCCTGGTCTCTCAAATGAAAGGCCAGGGCGCTACCAATTGACCCTAGCGTATAATTTGAGAGACCGGGGTTTGATCCCGATGTGTGTCAAAAATTTATTTTCTGAAACACGTGCTCATGTGTTGATTAGTTCCATTATATATTTTTATATAATTTATTATATATATATATATATATATATATATATATATATATATATATATATATATATACATATACATACATATACATACACGCTGTATGTGTATGTATATATATATATACAGTATATATATTTATACATATATATGCATACATACACATATATATATATGTGTATGTATGCATATATATGTATATATATATAAATACTATATGAATATATAGTAATTTTCTATAATAATAATAATAATAATACGTGGCATGGAATATCGTACGTCTTCGATCTATTCTCTTATCGTGAATAAGATTTGTGAGCCAATGAGAATTTAATTTGACGTATATACTTGAAAAAAGAAATAAGCACTTAGAAATATAAGTAACAGTGTACTGATACAGCCAGTTGAAGGAATTATCCGTATTATTAGCTGCATTAATCTTTGATGTTGAAATATGATGATCAGTACTGCTTTAGAATTTTGGTACTACGTCTTGACTGTTCACTCGGTTTTGCTGGAATATTGACGGCGTTGTACAGTAATGAATATTATCTCTCTCTCTCTCTCTCTCTCTCTCTCTCTCTCTCTCTCTCTCTCTCTCTCTCTCTCTCTCTCTCTCTCGTAGAAAAAGTGGGGCCTCTTTGGTATTAATGACATAATTTATGGAAGTCTGAAAATTGAGGTGACTGGAAACGATCAAATGTACCCTTTAGTGGTTCCTCATATCTCATTTCCTACGGAGAAGTTCGATGTTTGTTTTCTCCTATATTTTCCTTTCCATTCGCAGCTCGTCCTTCTTTCGAAGTTCAGCCGACTCCTTCTATTTGGGCTTATGCCCCTCTCCCAACCTCTCTTCTCTCATTGCTCCCCATACTGTTCTCTGCGGCTGGCAGGGCTCTGTTTCAGATGCTCTTGTGTCTCTCCACGTGTCTCGTCCTGCTGTTCCTTGGCAGGGTGGTTGTTTAACATAAAGACATTTGTGATTGCATTTATACACGTGCATAAATATATATATATATATATATATATATATATATATATATATATATATATATATATATATATATATATATATTATATATATAAAATATATATATATTATATATATAAAATATATATATATATATATATATATATATATATATTATATATAAAATATATATATATATATATATATATATATATATATATATATATATATATATATATATATATATATTGTGTGTGTGTGTGTGTGTGTACTTAAGCACAGGATTGGGCCTGCGTGTGGAACTCCGATCCATCGTCATGTAACGAATTAGACTGTGCATGTGTATGTGCTTAAAGTGATTGCCATATTTAAAAACTTTCACCTTGCGTGGTGTATGATGTGTTTTCCATACATTTAATCTTACATTTCTTTTCTCGTTTACAGTTAGATTATTTTCATCATTGTGGTTGTAGCCACGACAATGCCCCCTTTATGAAAAGAATTGGTGTTGAGAAATTTTCGAAAAGGGCCATTTTATAAAACTGGATATAAATAAATTTCTTTAGCGGTAAATTTTCGGTTTCATTTTTAAAATGGTTCCGTGCCTGCTGTTCGTTTCATTTTTTGAATTATTTCCTGTGGAGGTGATTCTCTTGTAATTTATGTATGACAAAAACCGAGAAGGGAAATAGAACGCGCGCACTGCTTGAGTTCCCGTCTAACGGTCCAGCTGTTTGCCTTTGCTGTGATCCCGCTGTCTTGAATTGCCAAGGTTCACTGCATCTTGGAGATGTACTATAGATGTTGCTGTGAAATAAGATAGGGTAGATGAATCATACCACTGTAAAATTACCCCAAGATAATCATGATGTATATAGGAACACAAGCTTTCTTCTTGATTAAGACCGTCCCTCTTTCCCTCTACTTTTTTTTTTATTTTTTCTTGGTCTCAGGGCTAGATCAGGACTTTTTGTTCATACCACTGGCCTTTGCGTTAAAAGAAATCACGCTGAAACGTTTACCTTTTAAAGACGAAAATATCCAAGAAATAACTAGAATAAATAGAAGCTAAGTGTGAAAACTTGTATTCGGAAATTGCAGCGCATAAGCGAAAAAAAGGAAAGAATGTTGTTGAGGTCCGTAACAAAGAGGAAGTGGTGTTTTCCATTCGTGGAAAGGAAGTGGTGTTTAATGTGAAATAGAGTTCTGTGATGAAATATGCAAATTGGAAGCTTTGTTCTATCCTGGAAAATGGTCCGCCCGGCTAATAGAGCAAGAAATAATAGGAACCTTTCCCAAATATCGTCTCATAAAGTCAAAGGTTAGAGAGGAGGCGAGGGATAGTTATTGTGGCATGCAGGTATTGATCGTTCATGGTCAGTATTTAAGTTTAAGGGGTTAATTTTTTTTCATGAATTACAGCATGAAGGTAATTTACTATTTGTGGCCAAAAGCAAAAAGACCTAAACGGGGAATGAAGAAATTTATTATAATGTTTCGATTTTCTGGTTACGTAATTTTCATGTGCCCTCTGTACTAATCGATTACAGAGTTTTCAAGCATCTAGCAAACTGTGTTAAAAAGAACTTCTGTCGTCTTTGCGAGATCTTTAGGGGATACTCTTCTCCATGAGCTAGCTTTGTCAGGAAATGGCTTTATTCCTCGTCCATATGAATGTTTGCGCATTTCGAATATTTTTAATAGTTATTTTAACTTGAAAAGTCTTGCTGAGCCACTGTAGAGGATCAAGTAAGGTTCTTTTTTTAAAGTATGATATGTCTCCTTCAAGAAATTGTTAAACCTGTTTCATGTTAACGATGAAACTTTTTCCAGTTATATCATTAGACTTGCGAGAGAGTTTGTTGATAATAGCTGAGAATTTGTCAGTTAATAACAGGGCCGTTTTGTTAATGAAAAGAATTTTTAAGACTTATGAGTCTTTATTAAATACCAGAGTTTTTCAAACTAATGAACCTTTGTTGAAAATGGTAACGCTCCATCATGGGCGTTTGGTGAGCCCCTTTCAGTGTTGTAATCAGCTGTTGGCACCTGTTTTCCAAGGGGATACGAAGCTTTTAGAAGATGATGATGGAACCTTTAACACTGTAAGTCACACTCTGTTTGATTAGTATTTGATAATGTTTTTATTTACCAATAAAAACATTAAAATTTTCTTAGTACGTGAGTAACAGTTGAGCGAGTATATTAAATGTTAGTGTAGATTACTGGCAATATTTTTTAAAATTAATATTGGTAAGTTTTTCAAGTTTATAATAAGTCTTTTGCAAAGTTGTATGGTAATTTTTTATCAAAGTATAATTGATTTGCAATTCAAAGGGAAGGCTCCTTAGCTAACTTGACTAGTTAGGTACTTCACTTATACTATTCATTGAGGACAGCGAGTTCGTATAATCCAACTCAAGACCCCGATTTTGTTTTGTATTAATCCAAATATACAATTCTAGGAAGATGATAATTGATATAAAGCGAAGGTTAAAGTTTTTCCAGACATGTGCAGTTTCTGGCGTGAGCGATATAGCGTATTGAATTCAGTATCAGTGTTATCACTGGTATCATCTTTGTTATTCTATTAGCGTTATTAATATTACCACCAGTATTACATTCCGGTCTGGATACCAACATTTAGCTGCCTAGTTACCAATAGCCGTTAGTTCGCCCTGTCTTTAGAGACATTACTGAAGGAAAGACCGTGATTTGGAGGGACGTCCAACCTTCCATTATAGTCTGCTTGGGAGATTAAAGGTCGCAAGTTATTAACACTATTAACGTGGTAATCTGCAGCTCGGGAATTCTAATAGAGGCATTCATTTCGGAAGGAGTTCCAGTTAATGAGGCCGCATGCTCTCTGGAATACCGTCGCAAGCTGGTTATAAAATAACTGGTGCGATATGATAATGGGAGAAGCATTGGACTTGGATATTGTTTTAGCTTCACCTGTTTTATTTCTGGGACAAATTAGGCTCCGATTTAGGACGTTTTCGTCTGTACATTTGCAGTTTTTTTTCGTTGTACCTTTGTTCTTGTTGCTCGTGTGTTCATTTACTTTATTATTATCTCTGTATATGATAGTAGTAGTAGTAGTAGTAGTAGTAGTAGTAGTAGTAACAGTAGTGATATAAAGCAGTAGTTTCGTTGGCTGAGTTTCGTTTTGTAATGCTTGTTCGGTAATGTAATATTATTAAAATTACCACTAATAATATTATTGATAGTAGTGGTAGTACGTTGCTGGTGTCGCTGGCATTTTTTCGGTTTTTTGTAATTAATGCGCACTTTAGCAATCTTTTACCAAAAAACGGAAACCAAAAGTGATATTTTATATTCCTGTTGTCAGTCACATTTTTCTTTCTCTCTCTATTGACATCATCTGACCGATAGGAGACGTCTTGAAGAATAACAAGATTCCAGAGAATTCAAAAGACATCAAAGAAATTTCAAAAGTTCAAATCCCACCTTCATCGTCGTTTGAGAGAATTTGTTGTTTTTGTTCCCTCGCCTTTTATGCTAGTTCGTTTGTTGGTTTTTATGCAGTTATTGGGAAAAGTCACGAAAGACCACACTCGTCCTTTTTCCAACCTCAATGATTTATTGAAGGTTTATGTTGTTTTCCCATATTTCAGTTTTCTCACGGAGGCGAAGTACATTTTTTAAATGTACGTTATGCTTTTGTGATAACATTGAAAGATTAAGCTCTCTCTCTCTCTCTCTCTCTCTCTCTCTCTCTCTCTCTCTCTCTCTCTCTCTCTCTCTCTCTCTCTCTCTCTCTCTCTTACTTGTGATGCGGAGGTATCGTTCACGGCTCAACTGACTAAACCCGCTCTTGATCCTGCTGACCGGGTGAGGAAGGGAACGGTCTAGGCGCGTTTCCTTGAAAAATAGTGTTTTTCTGTGGCCTAAGCAGTGAGTGTGTGGTCATTCCTGTGTTTTGAGTCACAGATAAGTTGAAGAGAGAGTTGGATACAGTGAAAAAATACCACGTACGCAAGGGCCCAGTGCTCTCTCTCTCTCTCTCTCTCTCTCTCTCTCTCTCTCTCTCTCTCTCTCTCTCTCTCTCTCTCTCTCTCTCTCTCTTATATTTACAGATGGTTCTCAAATTACCTTGAAATATTGTTTTTACTTAGTTCTCATACTCAGAAAACAAGTTCTCGAATTCACATTATTGTATCATAGAGTTACTTCTGTGAATGAGAACGACTTCCAGTTCTTGATCTGCTTTTTTTTCCGTAATAATTGAACTATTAGGCTTAGTCTGCCTATCAAAGTAAATTTAGGACAGTTTTGTTATCACTAAGCGTCCTTTTCCTTTAATTTTGTACTCTATTTACACGCAGAAAAGGTTCAGATCTGTTGAGTTCGTCTTCTTTAATCCTTGTCCCCTTTCCCTTAAAAGCTATACATATTGCATGCTCTCTCTCTCTCTCTCTCTCTCTCTCTCTCTCTCTCTCTCTCTCTCTCTCTCTCTCTCTCTCTCTCTCTGGGCCTTTCCCTACTACACATGACTTAAATCCCCGATCTTCCCCTCGCCATAAATATTGGCCCTTATAAGACCACCTTCAAGTGGCACTGGTATTAAAGTCCGAGTCATTGCTAAAACATCCACACAATGGTCAGCCCCCTTCGTGCGTAGGAATTACAGACAAGTACAGTTACTGTTCTTGTGTTAGTCTTGGTATGTTTGCTTAGGTAATTACCAGATGCATCTAATTTTAGTTGTATTAATCGGATTTCAAAACGTTGCATTATCATGAGCTTTTGACGCTGGGTTCTCACCTTTCATTTTTTCCCCGTTTTGTTAATAATGATATATATTTTTCTGAGAGTTCGTATTGGCTCATTCGAATAGGATATGTACGATTTATATGTTGTAATAACCTAGTTTTTGGTTATGTTTTATTTTAAATTTGTATGTCTGAGATATAGGACTGAATGAATCAGCCCATGGCTAATTTTAAATGTCAGTACTAAAGGTTTTTCAAGGTAAATATACTCCTTTTTTCACGTATGGTTCAGGATGCACATAGTCTGTATTTTGAACTTGGAATACAGTCTTTGGCTTTACTGAAACTGGGAGTTCCTAATGTAATTATTATCGGGTCCCAAAGTTTGCTGGCTCTTCTGCTGTGTTGTGAACCTAAATGCTTTGGGGATATTTAAACGCGTCTAAAATTATAGTCTAAAAATAACCTTCTCCCCTTGGAACCGCCAGTCTTGGCGCTAGTGCTGCAACACAGTAACATTTTAAATTCATTGTAATAAATTGTAGTGTTTTAAAAAAACATTGCAAGAATTGAAATGCTGTCTTCCTCTTTCTGTCCCTCTTTTATTATAATGAATTATGGACTGCTAAGAATTTCAGTGATTCAAAAAAAAACAATAATGCCAGCTGTAATTAATTGTACATCAAGATTTTCTAGTCCGCCTGTGTGCAGTCCGTAGTCCATAACAGAGGCAGAGAGACAAAGAGAGAGAAAAAAGCAACAGATGCATCAAAAGATTCCGGAGAAATTAGTCAATTTACTTCTTTTCTCATAGTCTTTCCCTTTTGGCGTTTTCGGTAACGGTTAGCTTTTCTACAGGTTTTCAAGTGACCTTCGCTGAGATCTTTCTTTCTTTTTTTCTTCTTTCTTCCTTTCCTCCGTCTCCATCTTGTGCAAGTTCTGGTCGGTTTTGTTCTTTGCGCATATTTTCCATTCAGTCTTTTCTTTTTTATCTCTAGTTTCATGGGCAGCTTCCAAAGATGGTAACAAATATTGCGGAAATATACACTGCACACATGTCAAAAAATTAATCTGCTCAAAGAAAATCTAATCTCTATAACGAGGTCATAGATGTTGTACATTAGGTAACGGCAGTGTTGATATGCTTATTGAAATCTAACATTCCTACTGTTTCAGTCAGTGCAGCAGATAATCAAGTACATGTTCTCATCATTTGATTGCATGCAGTTTTGTCCAAAATAATAATCATAGAGCGGTTGTATTTGAAATTTCACATCTGAATAAAAGGTCTTTACTGAAGTATATATTGAAGTGACCACTGCATTGCAAAACATCTGTTATCTAAAGATGCAATTGTTTATCCTGAAAAAAGACATGTACTTATAACTTGGTGATGGAATAAAAATCACAAGCTTATTGTCTGTAAGGTAGTAGAAACATTTTCATAAATATCTTCGACAAGAAGCAAGAAACCAAAGTATAGGTAGGGTAAGAGAAAAACATCAAACTTTACCAAAAGGTTGGAATATTTAGCATACCTAAGGGAGTAAGAGATTATTGGGAGGCCCGACAGCAATAATTTTGTTGTAGCAAGACCGTTATTTAATAAATCCTGCCAATAATTTGGGTAGGAGTTAATAACACATGACTAACTGCGTTTAGTAGCTTAGGACAGTGGGTTGCCCGAAGTCTTTCCTTTTATATTATATCCTTTATGAGTAAGGCCGATATCTGTTGGAGATCCATGGTTATGAGAGGGACATTCCTATGTACTTTAGACCTTGTGGGGTATGAAAGTCCGCTGCTTTGAGTTATTTCGAACCCACACATATCTCTTGCACTTATCACAATTATTCTACGATGATACAAGAATTAAAGTTCCTACGCGCACGCGTGTGAGTGTGTGTGAAACAAATAACGTGTACTTAACAATTATTCCCACTTGTGGGATAAGCCATATTGATAGAGAGAGAGGACAGCTTGGGGTTTGCCATCACTCCCATCGTCTTCGTCACTGAAGGAGGGGGGGGGGGGAGGAGGAGGAGGAGGTCATTGACCAAAAACAAAGACGAATGGAGAGTAGGTAGGAGGTTTTGATTTTGAAAGGCCTCTCATTCTTATTATATTCAACGGGAAGCCGGCAAGAAGGCTGTTCCCCTTATTGATTAACCTTAACTTATATGGTGTCTCTTGAGGCTGAAGAATTCCTTAAGTGTGAAAAGGACTAGAGGCAGCAAAAGCTCTTGTGTCGCTTCTAGGGAGTGTTGAGCGGTTGTCGAGAGTATTTAGATATGCCGTGAGGAAAAGATGTAAAGAGAGAGAGAGAGAGGGAGAGAAAGATTAATCTTAGAGGTTATAGGGAATGGGATAAAATTTTTAAAAATATAAAAACAAAAAGTAGATCGAGATATAGAAATGAGGAGGTATTGTGCTTTTTTCTTTGCTTAAAGTGAAATGAAGAAGGAAAAGAACAGTATAGTGTTACCTAATAATAGAGTACAGTACTTCTGAAATATCGAGTGAAACGACTTGTCAAAATATAATGTATTTCAGGAAGTGAGATGTTTTATAGAGCGGAAGTGAGATGTTTTGTACAGCGACATTTTTGCCTTTCTTGAGATTTCACGTTGTAGTGGACATCGTTGGATTTATTTGTATCTCATTAATTACTGGAACTATATTTATTCCTTGTCGGTCATGGTGTCTCAAAAGCAGTAGCAATAAATACTTAGAGTAGTGTGTGTCAAATGCCTGTGTTAAATTTTAATAATTGTGTATCATCATTTATCAAAGGCCATTGTAATATTCAACATATTTAGACACTTCTCACATATTGTACATCTACATAAATTTTTATGTGCAGATGACGAGTGTATTTGTAAAATTCAGACTATTTATTTCCGTCATTAAATCGTCGTTTGGGTAATACAGTCGAAGAGTTAAGTCGCTTCGTATATCGTTTTCAATCTGTTGCTTCTCCAGCGTCAGAGTTACAGATTCGTTGGTCTTCTTTCAGCGTTTGCTAAAAACAGAGACAAACGGGGCATTAAGAGCGGTGGATATTGAAAGCAGATTACAGATACGTAATTCGCATAATTCACATACTTGTAGCTCCTAACAAAAGCGGAACTTCAATTATGTGCTCGTTTGGATGGTGGCTGCTGAAAGAGAAAACGTTAAACACAAGACTTACCTAGAATCAGATAAAGATTTAAAATGCTAGTGCTCTTCAGAAGAAGATCCATACACACACTTACATACATAGAATGCAGCGAAATACTAAGATGGCTAGGACATGCACTTCAGCTTGTTGGGCTGAAGAACAGACTTAGCGAAGCACAAAATTAAATTTTTTCAATACTACATACATACATACATACATACATACATACATACATATCAGGACACCTGAGAGAGAGAGGGAGATGTGTGACCTGGTCATCTGGATTTTTATCACTCATTATCCTTGCCTAGGTTGGTTAAAGGGATCAATGTGCAAATTTCCTTTCGGCAGTACTACCTCGGTGAGTCATGCTGGGGAACAGTCATACCCTTAGAACAATACTCCTTATTGTCACTTGGGGTTCTTTCAAAGGTGCTAGCAATCGTCAATCTTTGCTTCTTGTCTAAGCCCATTTAGAAATCTTACACCAACCTTTCTTTCTTTCATGGTTGCTGGTAAATAGGTAAACCAAATTGGATGAGAAGGTGTGTAGTATTAAGGG
The DNA here is from genome assembly GCA_039081455.1 of Macrobrachium rosenbergii. NCBI lineage: Eukaryota > Metazoa > Arthropoda > Malacostraca > Decapoda > Palaemonidae > Macrobrachium > Macrobrachium rosenbergii. Next base: position 9,493,048 of record JANJGK010000013.1, on the reverse strand, counting down.
TTACGGCATATGAGGAAACGATAACCATGATTAGAGGGGACCGTCTTAATGCTCTATCAGTAACCTGATTCTGTTTTTTTTTTTTTTTCCTTCATGATTTTGCCGATTACGTGTAAGTCCTGTTATGTTCGATCTCAGAACATGATAGTATACTAATTTCCGGAATCATATTTGAAAGAACTCTTGCCAATCAATAGCTGCTTGGCGTGATCTAGTTCGCTCTTTTTTACTTCTAAAAGTGTTCTGGGTAAGGTGTTCCAAATTAAGGTAGCCATAGTGCCTTTCCTTTAGCATTAGAATATCCTCGCTACTTAAGCATGTAGAGAATTTTTTTATTATATGCCGTCAATGATAGTTTATTTTGCGAATTGCTACTTAGAGTAATTCCAGCATTTCCTTCGAGCTACCAGTATTTTGCAGAGGTTTCGTCTACATTCCCAGTCATACTCTGCTTAAAGTTTATGCTCTACTATGCTCACAATAATTTTCACAATAATTTACACTTGAACTCCTAAATGGCAACCTATGGTGGCATCATCGTCATATCGGCGTAGCATACTTTTAGCATACTTGACAACTTCGTAGAAATACTGCGTGGCCAGAGGTTATTGAAGTCTTAGAGGCGGCCCCGCTCCCAACTACTGTATAATCCATTAAGAGTTCATTGGATTTCGCATGTGTTTTAAGTTTTATTTTACGACGCTTGTCAATTCTGGCGCCGACTTGGGCGTGCAATCGTCTTAGATTTATATGAGCACTTTCCTTGATTTTCCTACGTTGATTTCCTGTGCATAGAAGTTCATTGGGGTAGAAGAATAGTGTGTGGTAGGCAATATTTTTCGTGATTGCGGTTTTTGTTGTCATAACAGCACTAAGGTTCATGCGATTGCTCAGCTTCTCAGATTCCTTTTGGTGCTTTTGTGACGTCGATGAGTTGATTTGCCCTGTCGATTGAGAGGCAGTTGTAACCCGTGCCTTTCTATTTGGTCCCCCTTCTCAGCTTTCTTTGAACAGACACGAAACTTTCGTTTTGCGTTTATATTTTTATTGATTCGTTAAGATGATTGCATTAATAGTTCGCATGTAGGACAGTAGGCCATTGACACTTTGGCACGTACTGTGTGTGTGTGTGTGTGTGTGTATATATATATATATATATATATATATATATATATATATATATATTATATATGTAGACGTATGTATATGTATGTATATATATATATATATATATATATATATATATATATATATATATATATATATTATATATAAAATCTAAGCCTTCCGGTTGCTATTCAAAGACTATGACCTACAGATTATCAGTTGTAAGAGACGACGGGTGTTTGTGTTCCTTGGTGTTCATCTGTCCAAATATTGACGAGATCCAACAATACTTAACTTCGGGGATCGAACTTCAGCGTATATAGCGAACAAGTTTGTAATTAATGTAGAATTTCTGAAGGCTGCCTATGTTCAGAAATAGCGTAATTTGCCTTCTTTTAGCGAAGAGACAGAGGGCGCAAGAAAGCCCAGAGTGGCGTCTTTGATCACAAGAGCTAAATCCTACTGAGACTGAGTAAGACGAAAACACCCAAATATGAAAACGAGATTCAGAATAGAGGTGAATAAGGTCAAATTTAATCTTTGAGAACTGTAATGAAGAAAAGAAAGCCCAACATTTTGATAGAAGCGAGAGGTTCATCGACATTTTCATCAAACAGAATCGAAAGTAATATTTCCGTACAAGAAGAATAAAAGGTTTCCCCCTGAAAATTATTTCGCGTCCTGCCAGATATATGGGCAAAGGCTCATTTGGCTCTGAAATAAATATTCTCTTTCTCTCTCCCACTCTTTCTCAAGAATAGAAAAAATGCTTTGTTGTTCGTCAACTGAAACCATACGTCTCGGCATTCTTCCAAGAACGACCATTCCTTTTCGATTCTTGTGCTGGTGCCTTCTTCCTCCTCCTTGTATGCGACCACTAGAGTGTGTGACACTTCCCGGAATCTCCACAATATTTCCAAATGAATGAGCTGATGTTTGTCTCGAGCTGAAATAAACAGTTGGCACTGGTTATCTCTGACGTCATTGAACTACAAAGAGTCAGGAGCTGGTGCGTAAGGTACCCCTGCTCATTGACCTTTGTTGCCCTGGCAAGGCTTAGGAGGAGGATATTGGTTCTTAATGAATTGTTGGAGAGGAACACCACTGCCTTTGATCTTTGCTGTCAGTGAACAGATTAGACAAGATGGTTGTCTCTTTGACCCTGACTGTCTTTCATAAGGACATAACCGCACAATGATATTATCTCTCTCTCTCTCTCTCTCTCTCTCTCTCTCTCTCTCTCTCTCTCTTGTTACAGCACCTATTGAAATAATTGGAGACCATTGCCAGTAGTTGTTTTGTGTGTGTGTGTGTGTATTTGATGGTTGGTAGAGAGAGAGAGAGAGAGAGAGAGAGAGAGAGAGAGAGAGAGAGAGAGAGAGAGAGAGAGAGAGATGTTGTATCATGATTCTCCCTTAGTGGGTACTATCTGCATTGGTCGAGGAACCTCTTGCTGCCCAATTTTCGTGGCCCCCGTTAGGAAGAATTCAAGTTGTAAGACTTCAACCAATTACAGTGATAAGGTCAGAGTTAACGACAACGGTAATCAAAGCAAGCCTTTGCTGTAGTAATTGGCAATTAGGAGAAGGTAATTTTAAAGTAAAGGGATTCGCATGGAAACCGGAGATATTGTGCTGAGGTCTTACTTATGCGCCCCAAACGGTGTTAGAAGATTGATGTTATTCTTCTAAATAAATGTTGAAATGTTAGTTCTGGAAATGTTTACAACTTAGTAAAAAAAAAATGAATAATATCAAGTACAGGCATACATAAAATCAATAGAACCGGGAATGTTAGATGTAGACATTTAGGCGGCTGAATAAACTTTGGTAGTCTAATTTCGGACATTTATGGTGATAGACATTGGATGTATAAACAAAACTTGATAAAACTTATTTAGTAATAATATTAAATATATATGTATTTAGATCACTTGATAAATAAGGAAAGGTTAAATACAACAATTATTCCTCAGTTCCACTTTATTGGGTTACGGTGGTTTTTTTTTTTTTTTTGCATACATTGTAATGTTTAAGACAAATTTTGCAAGTGCAAACTTTTAATGAGTAATTCCCACTTAATATGTTATAAAATTCCCCTATATAGTTATCTGTAAGCATTTATATTTTGTAATACTACCTGAGTACCATATCAGCCCTGATGAATGACGTTGGTCTAGTAATCAATGGGGTGGAAAAGGTGTGTATAACACCACAGCCAATGCCATTCATTTGAGAGGGCTTTCCCCTATACGCATACCGCGTCCGGGTTGCCTGTTGTGCTGTACTTTGTAAGTATTTTTTGCACAATAAATTGTTTCTTCTTCTTTATGAAAGAAGCGTGCATAAGAGATTCCATATTTTTAGAAGAGTTACACAACCAGTAGCCTGTTAATGTCTTGACAGTTCCTTAATGCAGTTAAGTTAGAAATGTTATAGAAATTAATAGAAATGACAGTAAAAATAGATATTATTAGAAATAGCAATTAGATTACAATGTATATTGGTGATAATTAAAGTAATATTTTATCCACTGCAATGTTTATCATGCTTGTAGCTAATCGGTGATGGACCTCACCTCACCAGTAAGAGGCTCAAGTTCGATCCCACGGTGGAGAAACTTGTTTGAGATTTGGCCTGTGTCGCGATAAAACCCATTGTGCTCCCTCCGAGCTATACATTGAATTAAGTATTTGGTGGTAAGTCGATTTTAGTTTTATGGGATTTGGACCGTCAGAGGCGGCACTGGCGCTTTCGGTCATTCAGCGCGTCAGACATTGAAAAGAGGGAGTCGGAGTAGGCTAGTTGGTCAGCAAGATAGAGAGACTCGGAACATAAAGGTGATGAAGTACTAGGTGGAATTTGGAGAAAACCCACCCCATACTTTCATTAAAAAGTAATAAGTAGAGAGGTTAGCCAGCAAAATTTAAAGAAAAGAAGCGGGAATGAAGGTAAATAAAAGGCAAAATTTTGGGTACAGTTAATGGCAGAAGAGACTCTGCAAACATCCTTTAGTAATGCCTGCATTAGACCACGTGAGGTGCACTGACAGTACTACCCTCAGAAGAGGGTCGGTGGTTATTCGATTGAGGTGAGTCGCAGCAAGATTTAAAAAAAAAACGGGTGGGACATAGTGCTATCAACGAATCGCCAAAAAGACTTACTGAGAAGCGGAAGGTCCCCCCCCCCCCCCCCCCCGCGAACCAAACCTTCCATGGAATAGGGACTATAGTGTATGTATCACAATATATATATATATTATATATATATATATATATATATATATATATATTAAGTATATACATAGATGTATATGTATATATATTATATATATACATATATATACATATACATGTATACATGTCATGAATGTGCCTACATATCACGTATGTTCGCGCGCATTTAACAGACATTTTATACATACATACATATACATATATATATATATATATAATATATATATATATATATTATATATATATATAATATATATATATATATATATATATATATATGTATATGTATGTGTATGTATATATAAAAGTTTGTGTTTTTTTTTAACTGTGCACGAGCATACGTGGCATGTAGGCCCATGCTTAACAAATACAGAGAGATACGCGTTCAAATGAGAGGTCGCTGAAAATTCCAGCAGTTTGAATACGCTGTGAAATTAGCTTCCCGATTGTCGTTTTTATGATCGGCGGCGAGATTGCAATTGGAAGTGAGATATCTAGGAATTGGAATGGCTGTCTTGATGGCATTTATAAGGCTGACTTCGACGTTAAAAAGTGAGAGGTGATATCCGGCGGGGAGTTGAAGGACCCCGTGAAATTGCCTCTTATTACTTGTAAGTCTTCGTCTATAATTGTGTTTTGTAGGTTTGTCGATTGTAAGGAATTTCTGGGAATTTTATATTCTCCGTATTTTTCTAACAATGCTAAAGAAAAAACAAATTTTATCATATCTTTGTAAGAAAAAATTCACAATGAACAGTAGTTGATACGAAATAAAAACCAGAAATATTAATGAATTGTATATTTTTTACAAAATTAGACAACAATTGCCTTTCAGTAAAAAAAAAAATGAAAAAATCAATCTAATGCCTGGACGTTTTCATCCTTGAAATGTAGTCAGTTTGACATTGAGGTCACTCTGAAATTCAGTGTTTCGCGGAGTAATGTAACATTAAATTGTTCAGAACGTTGTCCTCTTTAGTCTGTTGTACTTCAGTTACTGTTGCATTTCTAAGTTAAGCCGAATTCCTTTCTCGGTTGATTGCATTTTACAGATATATCCCTTAAACTTATTTATTTTTCGTGATTGTCTTTATTGTAGTTCCGAAGCTTTTTTCTAACAACAGTATTTATCAAAGGGGATAGTACGTACTCATATAAAACCATTCATTTATCATATATTTATTCGAGCGTATTTTTTTATTTGTAAATTTTGCTATTTTACCTTATGAGTAGTAACGATCATTTATATGAGTATAACATAATTTCTAATTATTATTGTTATTGTTACAGTCGCTGGAATAAAAAATTTTTACCAGAGATGAAAAAGGGTAGCTTTAAAACCACCCACCCCATTGGATCTTTGAAAATCCCCCTAATCTTGACGTAAGGATTTTTTTAATCCAATGTTACCTTGAAAAAAAAATAGGGAACAACAAGAATATCACAGAAATTTGAATATAGATGTTGGCCACCGTCGTCATACAAAGCTCTCTCTTCCATTTGCATATAGATTACTTGCCTATATTCATACATAGCTACGATACACACAGTGATCTCGCATTAAGATTTCAGCTCGCTCCTGTGTGGACATCAAATTACGATTTCTTATGCCAAATGACACTTTTTTTATTAATATTATTCTTAACCCAATCGTTATCCAGTTCTGAGGAGCAGAGATGGGAAGGGAATAACGAGACGTCGATGGGGATATGTGTGTGTGTGTGTGTGTGTGTGAATCATCTTTGATATGACATTTTCATATTTTTCCTGTGCCGTGATGTGTTCCTACCAATTCGTAATTTAAATAGTTTTCCGGGTTCAAGATGTGCATGAATTTGTGTTTATCTAAAGAGTAACACAGACTTTATACTAGTTTAGAGCACACTTAAAAGGAAATTGCATGGATGCTGTCACTGTGTTTTTATGTCTGAATTTAATAATAACACCAAAGAAAACTTGAGGATCATTTTTGGTAGCACTGTATCTGCTTGCATCGAGAATATATTATCTCGTTAGCGCGCAAGGAAATTGTATTGCTTTTCCGCTTTGTAAAAACAACCATTTATTGAAGATCAAGTGAAAGGATTTTTTTACCATATATTTTTGGTATACGATTATACCCTTGATACCTTGCAGCTGATTGAATTTTTATGAGTTTATCCAATTTTCCAGACAAAATTGTTATTGTAAACCCGGTGTTGCCTTTGCCCGAGTCTTCAGTTTCTGGTTGGCCTGTGTGGATTTAACTGTGTTTTTATTCTTTTTCCTTTCTTGTAAGAGAGAAGATGAAAAAGGTTGTTCGGCGCCGTTGTTCCACCCCAATTCGTTGTTTTTTTGTGGACGTGATTAGTAGCCGCCTTCAAGATTAGGTCCTAATTGTTGGGAGCCTCTCTATAGAAGACCTGTGTTCCTTTTTGGTGGTAGGTGTTGACAAATGATTCGAGGGCCTTATTTTCCTTCTTTTTAGTTATTATATTATTGAGCTGACTCACGTCAGGAATTGTTCTGTGCAA
>JANJGK010000013.1:9434533-9477033 GCA_039081455.1 Macrobrachium rosenbergii | reverse complement strand
TTGGAAAGTGGGATCGACGTTTAGAAAATATATTGTTGCTGGTTCGTCTTGAGTTGAGCTTTTGAATTGGTCATTGTTTTTAAAGATACTAGTATGTTGTGGCTGATATAAGTGCAATCACGTACAAACAAGCATTGCGTTATGGAGTTTAATCACGGAGCAAGCGTTGATAGTTGAGCTTAAATCAACCAGATTAGCGAACAGTTACGTAACGAAAACATAATAACCACATATTAGTTTTTTAAATAAAGATAGACTAATGTTCTGCTTATTTCAGGAAGCCCGTTGTATATGCAGAGTACACTACTAAAACCATTATGTTTATTAATATATTTATGTAATATACTTATCTTACTCCCCTGCTTGCATTTCTGTGTATTGATTTCGTGCCAGTTCAAATCTCTCTCTCTCTCTCTCTCTCTCTCTCTCTCTCTCTCTCTCTCTCTCTCTCTCTCTCTCTCTCTCTCTCTCTCTCTCTCTCATATATATATATATATATATATATATATATATATATATATATATATATATATAGTATATATGTGTGTGTGTGTGTGTGTGTGTGTGTGTGTGTACGTATAATTTTGTAGGGCTAAATGTTTCTTCTTAAAAGTTACTAATGGACATTTTTTTTATATTCCTTCTTGTGTTTCAATATTAGTTTATCCTCAAACCCGTCTTTCCATATATGCATACATACCTGTTTATCTGTATATCAGTCTTATTTCTCTGTCTATGAATACGCTCAAACATACGCAGTTTTTCTGGGGTCCTTTACTTGCACATTCCTGGCTTGCCGTTTATTACTGCGGGGGAACCAGTTATTTAGAGCGACGTTAATTGAAAGACTGTTGGAAATGCCGCGATGAAATTATCTTCGGACACGGCAATGGAGAGGAGAGAAGCCTTATCCAATATGCAGCCGCATACGCGCATGCGTGGCTTACGTATACGCTCATGACTATAACTGGGGTACATTCTCAGTCATTCAGATCATGACTGACACCGAGAAGCCTTCTCTGAGTCATTGCACCACCTTCATGGAAGAGCAAATATTGTAGCGGTAATGATATTCTTAAGGCTGTTCATTATTACCAGTGTACCCATGCCGACATACAGTATATAAGACTGGGTCGAGATAATGACCCCACGGACGTTTCGTACCGCCCCGGAGCTTGAACTAGGTACTATAGAGGCTAGCTCCTAGCTGGACGACGGTAAATCAAAACGCGAAGATATTATCCTCAGACTATTGTTGTTACGCAGAAATTAATATCTAGATGCACATAGAATTTTTATTGTATTTTTATTCTTCAGAATACGCATATATTCATGTGGAATGGGAGAAAAAGGTCGTGAAATAGTTTTTAACTTGCACAGAACAGAATTTCTTACCAGAAACATTGAAACTTTTACAGGCGGAAAGAAATGAAGCACTTATAATTACAGTTGTTAAACAATTTTAAAACTTTACCTTCGTCTCAGCGACTTGAGAATTTAAACACAAGGTGTTGGGGTTTTCGTAAAGACTAAACTAATGTTCAAGAACTGAAAAAAAACAAGTTAGATATGACATGAAGTTTCCGAGCGCAATTTGTGAACATTTTAAGAGTTACCGTGCAAAAATGCATTTTCGACTTGGATCATTTTTTTGTTTGAACCTCGCTAATTCCTAGGTTTGAAATCTGTTTTATAGATATTTCAAGAAAATTAAATGAAACATTAAAAAAGCAATAGATCGATAAAAAGTTTTCATTGTATTTCAGGTTAAAATTGTGGGATATGAAGGAAAATATATTAGATATACAATTTGGCAGTAGTCTTGGTAACAGTATTTGAGATAGGCATACACGCACACACACACATACACACACGCATATATATATATATATATATATATATATATATATATATATATATATATATATATATATATATATGTATATATATATGTATATATATATATATGTGTGTATGTATATATATATATATATATATATATATATATATATATATATATATATATATATATATATATAGTATATGTAAGTGTCTCGTTAATCGGTATGTTGGTTCATTGATTCCATTCTGAAACCCAAGGGCTATTGAGAAATGGTTTATTGGATGTATGATCCTTTTTCATTTTCGGGTTTTTTTTTTCATTTTCATCGTTTTTTATGTCAAGTGAAGGAATATCTTTTCTCCGATCTGTAACTCATACTGTAATGTACCAACGCTTTTATTTTATTTTTTTTATTTTTAGTGTTAACATGTTTAACTGAAAGAGAAATAATTTTGCACGTATAGGGTAGAAACACCAACACTGTCACTTCTAGTTTAGGTGGTTTTCTAGCCACAAATTGATGAATTGTAATTGTTCCATTAATTGAAAGTGGATTCGTGGGAAACACGAGCAGTTACATATTAGATACGACAGAGTCTCTGCCTGTCGTACGTTAAATAGCTCTATAATGCAAATGGAATTGGAGAGGAAGGACTATTCGGAATGCTTATGCGAATTTTCCTCCTATCATTTCTAATGGTTATTAGCTGCCAAAACGCATCTGTTACCAGTGAATTCTGTCTTATTTCTTGCAACTGTTACCAGTGAATTTTGTTATCTTGTGCAACTTGCCAGTGAATTTTGTTAGTTATTTCGTGCAGCTGTTATCGGGAATTGTCTGTTACTTTGTGCAACTGTTACGATGGAATCCGTTCTGTTGTTTTATGTAGCTGTTACCAGGTAAATTTGTTCTTAAGTGCACGTTACCAGAAATTATCTCTTGTTAGTTCGTGGGCCTGTTACCAAGGAATTCTTTCTGTTACGTCTTTCCACTTTTACTGGAGAATTCTCTCTTACTTCACGAAACTGTTACCAGGGAAATTTGTTTTTTTTTTTTTTTTTTGTGGATCAGTTACCAGGGAATGCGGTCTGTTGCTTCGTGCATATGGCGAGGTCTCCAGGCCACTTACAAGTACTGCTGAGCGTAACAGCATTCATAGCTCGTGCACCACCGAGAGGCGACTGCATAGAAACCAAGAGTACTGGAAGGGGAGCCAGTGGGGGGCTTGAGTCCCCCAGCAACAACAGCCCTCGGAGGCAGCCAAGTGTATTCCCTCTGGCGAGTTATTCCTTCGGAGATGAATTTCCTTTTGCGGATTCTCTCGGAGTGATAGGAAATGTCAAATGTAAAATCCATAAAGTAAAGGGGGAGGGGGTTGGAGTTTGGGTTTAGGGTAACAGAAAAGACATCGAGGAGAGGGGAGGAGAATGAGGGCCGAGGGAAAGAGAGGTAGGGGGAGAATAGAAAAAGACAGCCCTAAATGGACTTATCCCGACTATTTGCATAAACTGCAAGAGCGTCCGCAATCGATTTAGCTCCACGCGGAATTCCTGTGTGTATGTGTATGTGTATGACTGTGTGCGTGTGTTTGTATGTTTTAAGCAAAGACGAACGGACGAATCGCTTGGTGTTTGCATACAAGGCAGGAAATGTGTATATACTGTATATCGAGGAGGAATGAGTTCAGGGGGGAGGAGGAGGGGGAGGAGGAGAAGGAGAAGGAGAAGGAGAACCGGAGGGCGGAGTGTTCTTATTTATTTCCTCTCTTGTTTGCCAATGCAATTTATCCACCGACACCTATTGTACGCGCGCGATAGTTAAAGGCGAATTATTGTGCCGAATTCAGTGCAGCCCCCCTGTAGAATACCTCGTCCTTTCTGATTCAAGGGCAGGGAAATAAGTTTTCCGAGAAATGACATCGTATATCAGGGGGAGAATTTCCCCCTTTGTCCTGAGATTTAGTTGGTGAAATTTCACGGGTTATTTGATTCATCTAGGTTAGGTTGGTGTAAAAGGGGAAACCTCCATGATATTTTCCCCTTCCCCAACACCCCCTTCCTCTATTCAGGATTCCCCCCAAGTCGTTATTCAAGTGCCTCCCTCCTCTCGTTAGGTTCTGACGTCACGCTGTGAATTCGCCGAAGAATGTGGTTTTCGTCCCCTTAACTTGCCTGCGAGGAATTTTATGGAAATCTTTAAATTAACAGCATAAATTCAGGAATATTAGGTAGAATTCATTGATAAAAGTTAGTGCAGACCATGGTATAACTTCACCATTGTATAAGAGCTTTTTTCTCTTTCTCTCTCTTTACCTATATATTCGTGTGTGTGTTTATGTTTGCACAATAAATTTTCCAGATCTACTGGCTATGTGGAGATGACACTAAATTTATCAATGAGAAAGTACAGGGTCGAGTCCGGGAAGAGGCGGAACGATTTAGGCACATTTCAATAAAACCTGTTCTTCATTTAACCAAAGAAATGGTATATTATACATAACGTATGTATATATATAAAATTATTTATATACACATTTTATATATATATATATATATATATATATATATATATATATATATAATATATATACATACATACACATATATGTATATATATATATATATATATATATATATATATATATATATATATATATATATATATATATAGTCTAGAAGTTTATTGTATAAATAATCAATGGATATACTTGGAAACGATCTCAGATAGATATCTTTAGTTTAGTGTTACGTATATTTATTTCACTAAGGTTTGTACATTCATTTGTCTGTATGACTTTGTCTCTTGTGCATTTCCATCTTTCCAACGAATCTTTATATTCATTCATTTCTTTCCCTCTCTTTCAATATCCTTCTCCTTTCACGCCAACAAGAATATCCTACTCCAACTCGCGGGTGGCATTCAGCGTCCTAACATTGCACCAGGAGAGCCAATATACATATAAATGTGAAATCTTACAATATATCAGAGAGAGAAGAGAAGAGAGAGAAAGAGAGAGAGAGAGAGAGAGAGAGAGAGAGAGAGAGAGAGAGAGAGAGAGGACATTTTTTGTATTACGTTCATTACTGTTTTGACAACACAGACCATTAAGCAACCCTTTTTTCCATTCAGTTACCACAACCTAAATGCACAGTAACCCTCTTTGCTTTGTCACTGAACAGTTACTTTCCTAAGTAGCGTAACTGTTTCAGTGTTTCGCTGTGAACCTAATCCGTGTTATATGGGCTGGGGAAACCTGTTTAATCTCTCTATTCTAGTTATTGTTTAGTGGGAAAGTGTTTTCTTGCGGTCCATTCGCGTATAGACATCAGGGAACTGTAGGGTTACATTAAGTCTTACTCAACACTAGGAGAAGTCCGTACCCTGGATCTGTGGGTAGTATTTACGGCGTACTTAAAAGTGGAGTGTGATAGTTATTGAAGGTAACGGTTTTCAGTCTAGAAGTCATGATCATTGGTTTACCAAATGTAGCACTTTTGCAAGTAATATTTGTTTTGCTTGTAAATTAAAGCAGTTTTCAGTGGTTGCCTGAAGAACTCAAAAAATATGAAGACCTATATATTTAAAATGAAATCAAAGTCATATCTGCTCAAAATAGTTAATGATATATGTCATAAAAGACAGGTCATTCAAGAAAGCTAGAAAGTGTGAATAACAAATAAATAGGGCATTCAAGATGGAAAAAAGATAACATGTTAAAGCATTTCACAAAGAACTTTTATAAGACTGAACGCAATGTTTTCTAAATAAATGTTTATAGTTGGGGATTTGTCGTAGCCTTTTGAAAATCATGTAATGAATAAAAACTTAAATAAAAAATTGAATCCCAGATGGACCACTTGCTATCCTACAGATGGACCGAATGAAAGCCAACAGGATTATCTCCCAAAATAAACAAGTATGATAATGGGGGCAGATTGTGGTATCCTTTAAGCACTCCACAAAAAAAAAAAATTTTAATTGCTGTTCGTTTACGCGTGGTAGGTTAGGCTGCATAGTTGTGAAATTTGTCGTAAGTATTTTAAATTTTGTCTCATAACGTCCGAAATTCACCTCTTGTTAATTAACAAAGTCGTTTAGCAACCTTTTTTACACCAAGATCCAACCGCTGTATCTGCCATATGTGTATTCTTTATACTGAAAGCGCTAATCTCGAGAACACTCGAGGAAGGGTAAAGGGAAATCTTATAGTTATGATTACATATTACTGGACGGTTTATCGAAGTAGCATAAGTCTTTAAACTTTAATACCAAATATCATCCAGCCATATTATATGGAATTCGCGAATGTCCTTTGTACTTTGGAAGAAAAAATAGCAGTTTGAAATTCTGTAACGAACCCCTGATAACAATTAATAACATCAGCTCCAGTGATACAACGTGCGTTCAGACCTGTTAGACTGCGAGTAAAGAATACATTGTATTTGTATACATTTAACTGAAAAATATGAATGGAGAGGTGGTGTCCAAGTTTTTAGTAGAATTAAATTTCTGCTTTAGACAGAGATAATATTTCAGAATCGAACACAGCGATGCCTTTCGTAGATTTACTTAGAATGATGAGGTTCCCCATTGGTTGGAATTTAGACTAATTTAAATAGGCGTATCATTAGGGAATTTCTATCATTAAAGGGCAGTAGGTCGTGGACTTCTGTAACCAGAAATAGGTAGAGTGTAGATTTTAGTCTTCCCTTTCTGTTAAACAGCCGACAACAACTGGCCATATTCTTCTGATCACTGGTGGATTATGCATAGAAACAAATTACGTTGTTAGAGACAGTAAACTGGTAGTTATAATTAATAACAGTGTTTCGTTAACTTTGTCTGGTTGCAGTTTATGCATGTATGTTATGAACTTTGTAATGTTTTGTGAATGTTTATCATTTTCAGTCTAATAAGGATTTGTTTTTTACAAGTTTATCAGAACTGTGTAGCATGCCCGATTTCTTGAGGAAACGGTGGATTTAGGTAGAAAGTTTTAAAACAGCAAATGGAATTGGTACCTCTGCTGAGAATAACGTTAATATAGTAAAACGTTATATTAGAAAGGCTGTTTCAACTGCTGTTGAGCATTTGGATCATTTTTTCATCCTATGCTCAGTTTTTTGGGGGTAGAATAGTCTTTACATGTCTTCAACCAGTACAACTGAAGTTAATCGTGACTGGCGGAAACTCATACTCAGCGTCCAAACTGATTACAAGGATTCCGATAATTAAATCATGATTCAAATGGCATCATAAAACAATCTTTTGTGGATCTCAGGCTCCCTTCACTAGACAGAAGAAAACAAATAAACAAATATAAAACAAGACGACTGGCTGGATTCTTTGTGCGTCACCAAAAGAAAATGCAACTTTGTCTTATCAAGTGATTTGATAATGTAAAGATAACCAGAAAACCAATTAAAAAACGAGATAAATTAACTGTACACAAGATTTGAATCGAAAGAGACGAGGTGCATTTTGCGGGTGGAGGGTGAGTCCCAGATAAAAACGTCTCAAACAGAAAGAGTAAATGTGGGGTCTGAAGGAAAATCTTTCCATATTCATTACAAGGTTTGACAACGGGAATATTTTATTTATAAACCCCCTGATGGCCAACTTAACTTTTTGTTCTCGTTGATGAAAACAGATCAATCACCAGTGGAGGATTGACGTTGACAATGTAAAATCGCTTGAATTTACTCTTCAAACCCAGGTTAATTCCGAAGACATTCTCTCTCTCTCTCTCTCTCTCTCTCTCTCTCTCTCTCTCTCTCTCTCTCTCTCTCTCTCTCTCTCTCTCTCTGTGCGACGATCGGTGGATCAACTTCATTTAGTTCATTTAGATAAATCGCATTTTTGTCTCTCCTTTCTTGAGGGGACAGACATTAATCAGTTCTCTTTGTTCTCTGTTTAAGCTGAGGAATTGAATGCAAATGATACAGGACGTGAAAATAATCCACCCTACCGCACGTCTTCTCCCTTCATTACGCACGCCAAATGTCAACATTGATTCGCTCTTCTTCTTCTCCCCCAAGATGTGTGGATAATGACTCTTGTTTATTTGATCAATAATATCTTGTTTGTGCGCTTAAAATGTCCGCAATTACAGACGCAAAAGAATAAAAGGAATGGTAAAAGTCAGAGAAAAAATTACAAGCTGGACGCAAGCTAGAGAGCCTGAAATACGATAGGATAGGATAGGATAGGATAGGATGAATGAATGAATGAATGAATGAATGAATGAATGTTTCCCAGTGATTTCAAAACAGTTGGGAAAAGGAAATGTAGTAGAGAAGGGAAGACAGGAAGACCCATTAGAGCATTGTATTTTACATCAGTGAAAGCCAGCAACGTTAGAAACATACTTTGAAAGGCCAAAATGTAAAGTGATTAAAGTAAGCAGCAGATAGACATTCTAATAATCAGTTTTGATCTTTCCTGTAAATACATACATACTTACAAACATACATGCATACATACATACATGCGCGCGCACACAAACACACACTCACGTATATATATACATATATATATATATATATATATATATATATATATATATATATATATATATATACATGTACATGTATGTGCATGTATTTTGTATTTGACCAGTTACATCTATTTGTACCTCGAAGTGTTTTTAGGTGTAAGAAGAAATCAAAAGATTAAAAGAATATAAGAGATCGAACACAGAAAATGAGAATAAGATTGGTTTTGGTCGAAGGTTTTTTTAAAATCTATTGATTCACTTTGCCTACTATTATAATTGTAATGATGATATGATGTTGAATATTTTATTTGATCATTGTCTAATTATATAATTAAAATGTTGAAAATTTCACCTTAAGGGCATTTTTCGGAAAAATGCCAAATAATACTCCGAGAGAAAAGCAAATGAAGCAAAAGTGAAATTTGGGTACAGTCAGAGAGATTTTCTCACATAATATAAAAATTTGCACGAGATGTGGTTTTATTGTCTGACCAGTTCAATCAAAATGTCACGTTTTTTCCATACGATTTCTTATGTATTGATGAGATTGAATTGTCTGGATCACTTATTTTTAATCAAGTGTATAATCTTACTCTGAGAAAATAACCAGCGTTTCTTTCAAGAAAGAACGGATATATTTCAAAAAACCTTCCAAGTTTTGCTCTGAAGGAAACTAATCCTTTTGATTAAAGCAGTTCTTTTGTGATGGCTTGATTTCTCATAAATGGAAACTGGTTTTTAAATCTTTCCCAGTATTACATTTTATATTTTGGACTAATTAAAAAGTATGTCTTTGTTTGAAGTGTCTCACGATGGACGAGAGAGAGAGAGAGAGAGAGAGAGAGAGAGAGAGAGAGAGAGAGAGAGAGAGAGAGAGAGAGAGAGAGAGAGAGGACTTTTCTTTTTTTATAATAATTTTGTAGTTCTTAACATAATTATAATAAGTAATGACACACATATATATATATATATATATATATATATATATATATATATATATATATATATATATATATATATTGTCTCAGCGTGTATGTGCGCAGAAGACACCAACAATTTTGTAATGTAGATTTCATTTGGTTTCCTTAATACTGGGTACAGTATGATAAGTCCCTTTTTATTCGGATAAGTCTCTTCTCCATCGTTCCACAAGACGATTTCCCGGAAAGGACAAAAGGCTTTTGCGTCCAATTAAAGTAATCTCGACCTCATATTATGGTAAACATGTCTCTGTCCCTCATTTTTCATGCTTTTCATTTCGTTCCCATCAAAGGATGTTGTGCAGCAATATACGTAGGGCGGCGGTTGTGCGGAGAGCTGGCATTCCTAGTCTTTGTTGGGTGCTTTGTAGTGCCGTGCAATTCTTCTTCTTCATTTCTTTTTCCCCCAGAGACGCTGTAGGCTCGATCTCAACAGTTTTGTCTATGGCCAGGAACGCGTTTGATTATCCTCTCTCCTTTCTCCTCTTCGTCTTCTGTGAATTAACGAGAATCTTGGGACCCATATTTATCCCATCCTCATTTTCCTCCTCTTTCAGAAAAGTCTCGTTCTAATTTGCATCCGAATTGCACCAATTTATTAATTCAGAGAAAGTTATTGTGGGCGTATGCGAGAGAGAGAGAGAGAGAGAGAGAGAGAGAGAGAGAGAGAGAGAGAGAGAGAGAGAGAGAACATAAAAGATCTACTAAGGAAATTCGTCACTGATTTTTATTGGCGTTTATTACGGCTGCGTTTCTCTTCTCTCGAGAAGCCTTGATAATTGAACGCTTTCAAGCCGAGAAGACATAAATATCTGAGTTTAATCTTTACAAAGGGAACACGAGAATGAAAGTGGGAGAGGAATGAATGATGTCTGGTCCCGACTTCCCACTTGGGTTGTCCTCCCTTCACATTTAGAAGTCAAGTTTCGTTTGTCTTCGTCTTTGGTTAAATAGGAATGGGCGTGGGATTGTACTAGCTCTTTCATGTATATATATATATATATATATATATATATATATATATATATATATATATATATATATATATATATATATATATATATAATATATATATATATATATATATATATATATATAATATATATTATATATATATAATGTATGTATGTATGTATATGTGTATATGTATATATATACACATGTATATTATTAAATCATCGTCATCATCATCACATTCGCCTCCAAGAAACCCTTGTGAAATTCTTCAGCGACTCAAGTCTGTCCTCGGCTTCCACTTCCACCAGTCTCCACTCAACTCCAGCCCCACGTCCCATAGTTCTCATTCAAGTAGGTCTTGGCCTTCCAACTATCTTGATGCATACAGGAGCACAGCTGATTATCGCTGACTTTTCTCCCCTGAGTGGTTCGAAGGACAGGTCCAAACCATTTTCATCTCCATTTCATCATTGTGATCTACATATGGAACTTTCATAATTTCTGTCATTTCTAACTCACTAACTAATCATGATATTCACCTTCAAGTCATATTATCATGTCGACGAAATCTTTTAAGATACAGCCTCATTGTCAAATCGTGATTTATGTTCGTATAGCATTATAGACCTTACTAAACTGTTATTTTCCTGCGCAGTTCAATTCTATATGTTTTAAAAATCTTATTTAGCCTGCCCCTTTTTATTTGCCTTTATTCTATCTTTTCGTTAAATTCCAACTCAAGAGATTCTGTATTGGATGGCATTACTCACACCTATTTATAGGATTCACCCTTATTAATCCTTCCTCCTTCTAAACATATTTCATCCCTTTACGTATTGTCTGTCCTTATTACTTCTGATTTACTTATATTTATCTTTTGATGCCCACCTCCCTGGATATATGGTATATTCTATAAAATATGTATTGTAAAAATCGTCCTTTGTTTAACATAGAAAAACAACATCATCTGCGTGTTCAAGTCTTCCAGGTTCCTATCGTTACTCGAATCTAAACCTTTTTTTCCATCTTTAAACTCTATTTTTTTATTAATATAAAATTCATGAGAAGGGCAAACAACATTAACTCTGCATCTGCCACGTTCAAAGATAATCTCAATTACCATTCATTTTTAACGGGAGTACCATAGTTGCGCCAGAACTTCCATAATATTGATCCGCTTATACCTGTCGTAATCAGCAAAAACCATCAGAAGGGATATTTGAATTAATTACACTACCATACACTATCTTAATACAAATATTTGGTCTGTGCAATTCCTGCCTTTCGTGATGGCTTGGGGTTGTGGCTGGGGGGACGGTTTCATTGCTCTAGGAACGCTTTCCGTAGTTGGTACGTGATATTTAAGTGAGTGTGGTGGGACGCATACTTGGCGGTGTTACGCACGTGCCAAGAGCCTTATCCCAAAGTACTTGCTGAAAACCGGGAGAATATCTTTTGGACCAACTTTCTTCAAGAGGAAAAGGTATTCTGGCGCGATGTGTGTGTATATATATATATATATATATATATATATATATATATATATATATATATATATATATATTATATATATATATATATTATATATATATATATTATATATATATATATAATATATATATATATATATATATTATATATATATATATATATATATATATATATATATATATATATATATATATATATATATATATGTAAAATGTGTGTGTGCGTGTATTTGTATGCGCGCCTGCAGGTAGATTATTCGATACCCATTGAGTCGTCATGCTCGTTGTAAATATAAATACTTTATTTTTGTTAAAACCAATCGACGTGCTATATCTTCCTCAAGGAGGAAATGAGATTTAATAACAGAACACCTTCATCGTTTGCCACTTCAGTAACACAGATGATGAAATTCTCTATGTACATTGAGAACAACAAGTACTTTAATAGCAAATAAGTCTGTGTGTAGCATGTTGACAAGGACTATTAGTGGATCATCATAAAGAGAAAGTTCTTTGGTTGCTCAGTCATTGAGTATTTTGTTCGCATTGTTGATCGTGAATATCAGCGAATCATCATCATCATCCCGTTATGTAGAGAAAGGTCTTTGGTGGCTCAGTTATTGAACAGATTCGATAACAGTTCAGAGTTGGGGCAAACATCGGCCGGCCCATCAATGGGAGTTCATCAAATATGAGGGAGTAAAAGTTTCAAATGCATCGCATTTTATGGGTGATTAGTTGCGGCAGGGTGATTCGCCGGGGAAATATGGCTTCGGGACTGTTTGAATGGGCGTGTATTTTTACACATCGCATTAGACAGCTTAGTCGGTTTCATTCATCCGTGAGTGCGGTCAAGTCGAGTGGGCGGCCATCGATTTTTCCTCCTGTTTTTTTTCTGGCGCTGCTTTTGTTCTTTTTAACGGCGATACTTCTTTCATTCTGGTGGCTTATCAAGAGACAAAGAATGGTGCCATAAAAGCCACTTGGCACTGACGAGTGCCGCTCTTTCTAACTGGACAGTATTTTAATTATGTCTCTTGTTTTTCGGAGTGTACGGCCTGTCATGTTGTGTGAGGCTTCCGGTGGTTCTGCAGTATCAGCGATAGCGAGTCCGTGAGTCATTTGCCCTCCGGTAGTCGTATAATAAGTTCACTGACGGGTCTTGTTAGTAATGGAGGAGTAAATAATGGACCATGTCGGTAATCCAGAAGCTGAATTTTGTTACGAAAGAATTAACTGAAGTTTTGCTTTAGAAGTGAAAGTGATTTTCACTAACATCAGCAACTGCTATAATAATGATAAATTATAAAATATTATTATTATTATTATTATTATTATTATTATTATTATTATTATTATTTTAGATTTTTAAATTTTTTTTTTATCTATCACAGTCATCTTATTCGACTGAGTGGTTTTTATATTGTGGGGTTCCGGGTTACATCATGCCTCCTTAGGAGTCAGTTCCTCGTTGGTAGAGTCGGTAGAGTTGTCGGCTAGCACTCTAATAGGCCCGAGTTCGCGTCTCCGGCCGGCCAATGAAGAATTAGGGGAATTTATTTTTGGTGATAGAAATCTATTTCTCGGTATAATGTGGTTCAGATTCTACCATAAGCTGTAGGTCCCGTTGCTAGGTAACCAATTGGTTCTTAGCCACGTAAAATAAATCTGATCCTTCGGGCCAGCCCTAGGAGAGCTGTTAATCAGCTCAGTGGTCTAGTTAAACTAAGGTATACTTAATTTTTCTCCTTAGGAGTCCATCACTTTCCCCACTGTGTGTGCTGTTTCTAGTAGCACATTTTTCTGCTTGATTCCTGGAGCTACTTTGGCATCTAGTTTTTCCAGATTCCTTTTCAGGAATCTTGGGATTGTGCCTAGTGTTCCTATGATTATGGGTACAATTTCCACTAGCATATCGCATATCCTTCTTATTTTTATTTTCTGGTCTTGATACTTAATTTTTTCTCTTTCGTTTTCATCTACTCTGGGGTCTCATGGTATTGCAACATCAATGAGAGATATTTTCTTCTTGATTTCGTCAGTCAGTGTCACGTCTGGTCTATTGGCACGTATCACCCTATCTGTTCTGATACCATAGTCCCAGAGGATCTTTGCCCGATCGTCTTCTATCACTCCCTCAGGCTGGTGTTCGTACCACTTACTACTGCAAACTAGCTGGTGTTTCTTGCACAGGCTCCAGTGGAGGGCTTTTGCTACTGAACCATGCCTCTTTTTGTACTGGCTCTGTGCAAGCTCCGGACATTCGCTTGCTATGTGGTTTATGGCCTCGTCTTTCTTATTGCACTTCCTGCATATGGGTGAGATGTTATTTCCATCTATTGTTCTTTGAACATATCTGGTGCTTAGGGCCTAATCTTGTGCCGCTGTTATTATTATTATTATTATTAGTATTATTATTATTATTATTATTATTATTATTATTATTATTATTATTATTATTTCGGAAGAAGACCCTCTCACAAACAAACTTTATTGAACAGAATGGCCGTCTGGATGCCGTTGAGTTTGTATTGTGGTTCCTGAACCTCTCGAATGAGTTTCTTTGTAGCAGCAGGTAAATTATATAGCATCTTTCCAAAGTTCACTTATTCCTTGACGTTTGGGCAGAACTTTCTACCATTTTTTCAATAGGCGAATGGAGCCAGGGGCGCATATGCGCCTCTGGCTTCATTTGCCATTTTGAAAAATGGCAGAAAGTCATACCGAAACGCCAAGGAATAAATGAACTTTGTACAGCTATTATTATTATTATTATTATTATTATTATTATTATTATTATTATTATTATTATTATTATTATTATTATTATTATTGTTTCATGCCTTGTCTGTATAAATATCAATCACTGAATATCAGTTGTCATTAAAAAAACAGAATTCTATTTCTTTACAGGCAAAGTATCTCAGTTTCATCAGTCATCAACCATTATTTTGTCGGCAGCGAAATTTAAGGAATTATTATTACGATATAATAAAATTGTGTGCGGTGAAAATAAAAATTCGTACCAAGAAATCAATAAGCTGATCAGTAATAATTTTGGAAGAATAACTGACAGTTGAATATAACTTAGTTTTGAAATATTTATTCTCTTTTTTCGTACAAACGATTATGAACTCAAGAGCCCATGAGCTTACCAAAAGATGCCAACAGTAAAAAGTAATAATAATCTTCTTCTTTAATAATAATAATAATAATAATAATAATAATAATAATAATAATAATAATAATAATAATAATATCATCATCATCATCATCATCATCATCATCATCATTTTTATCACTTGACATGTCAGTTCCCTTAGTGAAATCAATACCGGCATGAATCGGAAAACTCATATAAATTATAGTGTCTATTTACTGTTGATTATTGCGTTTATGAATGTTTTCAGCTCGTGTATTTGGCTATTGATTTTGTCATTGCCATCCTTTATAGTGACGCTTTCAGTCAACTGTAAATTTTAATCTACTTGTTTAATGTTCCAATATATTAACCATGATTAATTTACGCTTCATATATATATATATATATATATATATATATATATATATATATATATATATATATATATATATATATATATATATATATATATATATATATATATATATATAGATTAATTAAGCTTCATATACATATATATATATATATATATATATATATATATATATAATGTGTGTATGTTTGTATATATGTATATTTTATATATATACATATGTATAAATGTATGTAAGTATGTTAGTGCTATGTTTATTCTGCATTTATTCTAATGCACACATCTAACATATGTAAATGCTGTTGAAAATTTATGAGTATCATTTGCTTTCATCTGACCTAAAGGTTGAAACTTAAACTGAAACTTAGGCCATAAACGTGTTTTGGTTTGTGAGATATGCAAAAACTCTTATTTGCTAACTCATTTTTGTTAATAGAAACCGTTTGATCATTCAAGATTGCAAGACATGGTTGAACATGCACCATTTCCGTTTAGAGAAGGTTTCCTGCAGAGTGGAAAACAGTTTCCATAATGCTGGTGTGTGTCATAGGCCACCTGTGACCTCATTGACAGTCTCGTTGCTGAACGAACAAAAAAAATCAATGTTTTCCATTTTAATTTCAAAATTTCATACGATCATTTTCCGTTTTACATTAAATTTTCAGACAGATAACATTCTTTAAGCCACATATCAAGTAACTTCTAGTGTACATTTATGGTCTCAGTGTAGTTGTAGGTAACGTATTATAGACGGGAAAGTATCGCTGATTTCTTAATTGAGTGCTTTGTAAAATTACAATTGATATCCACATCCATTTTTCTTAGATCAGTCTGGGAAATCATTATGCAGTCCATCGATTTCTAACCATTCTAAGCAACCACTGTAACAAATTTTAAATTAAGTGAAAAGTTAACTTGAACTCTTATGACGTACGGATGCCTCCTATCAGATTCAATTCTAACTCAAGTTGGTTCTTGTTTCTAACTACTTGTTATTAATATTACGGCTTAACCCTAACCCCGCCTGACCTAGAACCGTGTTGGCCCAAGTTGTTCGTTTCACCTCCCTGAGCGGAAGTTTCAAGTTCAAGTTGACGGAGCTTAAACTATAGCCTGTGAACTGTCTGTAGGCTGATGGAGTAGATTTATGTAGATGGAGTGGGCACTGCCTTGGAAGACTGCAGTGTAGCGAAATGGGAACGTAATGTGAATTTAAATGTGCTCGTCTACAATCTACCCAGTCCTGGTCTTTTGTATTACAACACGCTCTCACGCTTTCAATCTAACGAGCTCTTTTTGCTAAATGAAATAATCATGGAATACACAGCTAGCCCGTGAGATCTCGAATTTCCTATTTCTCTTACGCCTTAAAGTGACGATTAGCAAGTTGCAACAGAATATGGGAGCCTGATGCTGAAAGAATGGGTCAGGGTAAATTAGGAATTCAAATCGAAAGCATCAAGAAGATGAAATTCTCACTTCCCATAATTTTTTACCCTAGAAAATACTTTGTCCTCACAGATTAAGAACTATTAACTTGTCCTCACGGATTAAGAACTGTTAACTTGAGACGCAAGCTTGTTTTTTCCTTTATGATAAATGATATATTTGAAAAAAGAAAACTGCTGCTTAATCACACGAAGCGAACGTGCTTACAAACGCGTCTGAATAAACAGATAACTGAGGTGATAAGAAATTTGTGTAGCAGGCACACCCAGCTAAGTTTAGAAATACGAAACATCATAAATTGCAGGGAAAAAGATTAAAGCAGTATCTTGAAAAAGCCCTATAAACTTATATATTTATGCATGAATGGTGTACGGTAAGGGGAAAATAATTTCTTTTGGCAATAAGGTACTAAGGAGATAGAATTAAACTTAAGTATTCATATATGAATGATGTACAAACAAAAACATGTCTCTTTTTGCATGAATGCGCGACAAAGAATGTGAGTGGCACAACATTATTAAGCTCACAAGGAGAATTTAGCCTAATGATGAAGTACATGAAGCGGCAAAATGGCTTTGAAACCACTTCAAATGAAAACATTATCATTACATAGTTGTTAAAAGGACTTTTGCTTTCAAACTTCCAATTTCAAGTAATTTTCCCGACCAAACCAAATCAGTCAAATGCTATATAAAAAAGCTCAACTCCTTTTAAAAAAAACTAACCCATGGAAACTAACTACTTTGGTCTTGAGAGAGAGAGAGAGAGAGAGAGAGAGAGAGAGAGAGAGAGAAATTTAAAACTGCCATGCAAGAGGCTGGTGAAAGGAATGCAATTATGCGACGTTTTCTGCATCCATCCAGAAGTCCCATCGCCGAGCCATAAAATCGAGAACTACAGTGGAATAATTCAGAGATTTGACCATATATCCCGTCACTTCATTTTACAAAGGACGGAATTTTAAGAACATGTCAACATTTTTAAAAACCTTGTCGTCTAGTTTTTTTCGAAAAGCAGTTAAAGTCATTGTAAAAAATAAGCTGTTGAATTCACATTAACCATCTGACCGGTCAATTCACTTTGATAACTAGGAGTCACGTACATTTTGAAAACAAGCAGTCAGATTTGATGTAAATGCAAGCAGTCAAATGCCCTTACAAATTAAGCACAGAATCTTTTAAAGCAAACAGTCAAAATTCACTTTAAAAATCAAAAGTCAAATTCGCTTGGAAAGCCGGAAGCTATAGTCATATCAACAAAGTAATTTAAACTACTTTTATGAAAACAAGCACTCGAAGTCACGGGGGATGAGATTATGCTTGTTTTGACTCCTAAAAGCAACATTTTCTGTTCATTGATTACCAATATTGGACCATATCAGCGTACCCAGCAGAGCCTATGACAGTGACTGAAAACATTGCAATACAATGCACACATGAAAGTGCGGGATTTGCCATATGCCAAGGCCAATGGAACGAGCGACAGACAGAATGGAAACAAGGAAAACTTACGGGTCTGCTAATTGTTGACAGTAGTGCCCAAACCCTTATGGTAGGAAATTAACATTTCTGGGAAGTGAAAATTTTCAGTAGTCTAATCAGGGAAAATCAGTAGGAATATGAATTCAATGTTTACAGTAGAGTTAAAAAATGGAGGATATTTCAGTGTCGACTGTGAAGAGCAACTCTGAATGACATGGGCTTGGTTACAGATCAACATGATTACTTTTATTTGCCTCTTTGGAGGAGGGAAACCGAGAAAACTCCGGATATGAGAACTTTATTCCAGACAAAAGTTTTGGACAATGTCCAAGAAACAGCTCAGATTTTAGATGATTATGCAATTTGAACTGTGTGATCTATCAAAAAAAAAAAAAAAACCCTCGAGTAATCTTGGCCCAGAAGACACTAATAATAGAGGTCCAGTTTACACATTGATCAATTCGAAGAAAACATAGCCAATAAGAGTGGATACAAAAGATAGGGAGAATTTGTGTCTAAGATCAGAGTGGCAGATGAGGAAAAAGTATTTAGAGTGCAGATGGGAGGTGAAAGCTTAGAAAAGCATCTAATCATCGGCAAAAGAATGAACATGGTAGAGGAGAATTTAAAAGATGTTAAATCCGAGAAAACTACTTAATACAAGAAATAACGGTGATCCTGCACTGCCAGTAATAAGACATACAGATGATT
This sequence comes from Macrobrachium rosenbergii, assembly GCA_039081455.1. Taxonomy (NCBI): domain Eukaryota; kingdom Metazoa; phylum Arthropoda; class Malacostraca; order Decapoda; family Palaemonidae; genus Macrobrachium; species Macrobrachium rosenbergii. Next base: position 9,458,110 of record JANJGK010000013.1, on the reverse strand, counting down.
CAAAAGGTTGATTGGAATCGGAGAGTGCGAGCAAGTAATTGCTTAGTTGAGCTCTGTACGTTCACCAGTAGTAGAAGGTGTGTCAGTATAATGAAGTTTAAAGGAATATACTAGTGAACTTTGTTGAGGAGCGCTAGTTTCATTGCATTTCTCTAGTGCAAAGAAGTTTAAGGAGAAGAGGTAACAAATAGATAACGCAACAAAATCAAGGAAATGTTCGTTCACAAGTGCGAAACACATCATACTAGAATATGGTTTGGAACAGATGTTTGTTGACGTTAAGTAAGTAAACTGCTCAAAGAAGATATTAGTCGAACACTTCGGTATTGGAGGAAAGCCAAGTACAGACTGAATAACTGCAAAATAGGCCTTTGAGGTGAGGAAAAAAAAAAGAAACGAGTACATCAGAATGATTGATGCAAGGTAGAATGGTACCGATTAATGATTAAGTTAAGTAGCTAAGAGAGCCTATTCAGTACTAGGGAGATGCGCCATGAGGGAATTATGAATATAGCTTAATGCACATAGCATTTAGCTTACCATTACATTTCGTGGGGTACTAGGGGAATCATTATAACTCGGTTAACATTGAGTTTATAATGAGGTTCTAGTGGAATTAATATAATTACATAGCACTGAGCTCCAACTGAATTTCGTTCGGGGCCAGTGGAATTACTATCATTTACACAGAATTGAGTATGTAAAGATTTTTATGAGTTACTGGCGGAATCATTATAGTTCTCGTAGCATTGAGTTTCTATTCAGTTTCTTAAGGGACTAGCGATTTTGAAGCATTGAGTTTCAGTTGAGTTTCGTTAAGGACTGGTGGAATTATTGTGATTTACACAACACTGAATTTTTATTGTAATTTTGCCTTGATCCTTTATTACGAGAACGTGTCAATGGATTTTACTTGAGCTAAGTAAACCAAGAACTAAATTCTTGTCAGGAAATCTGAATACAAGCGCACGTATTCATTCTGAATGGTTAATGGAATAATGTAAGGTATTTTGTGAATCATTTAACGTAGAGTGAAATATAGAAAATAACGCGATATGTCACTATATAACGTAACTTGAAGAAAATTGCTTTGTAAATATAGAACAAAACTAGAAAGAAAGCCATTTTTTAATACATATTAGCTTTAGATCGATCATACATTTCACGTAAAGTACAGATCCGGAAAACTCACATCCCTTTGATATATAACAAAATTAAATAATCTTATTTTATAGTTGTATAATAGAACTTTGTAAAATCGTACAGCACGAATAGATGACAAAAAGAAATAATCGTATTTTACAAATGACTTTAAAAAAAGTCGTACATTTAGTATATAAAGCAAACAATTTACTGCTTAATTTCTTAAAAGAATAATAATAAAATTTTGAACATCACTGGCCATTTCGTTTTGGAATAAAACTGTAGTCCATTGGCTAATGCATTATATTACATTGTCTGTCGGCGTTATTTATGACTTTTAAGTGCTTTGACTTGCCTTCAGAGCTCTAGAGCGTATAAGAGCATTCATCTTAAAGTTTTGCCTGCAAGATTTTAAGCACTCCGTCTTCTCCCCAAACAGTGCTGGGGAAATTTTCTCTTATATCTTTGTGATACATGAATTGAAATCTCTCTCTCTCTCTCTCTCTCTCTCTCTCTCTCTCTCTCTCTCTCTCTCTCTCTCTCTCTCTCTCTCTCTCTCTCTCTCTCTCTCTCTCTTGATTAATTACTGTCACCTCTGTGTCGAACGCAAAAACATGGATTCGAATCCTGGACAGGGCAGATACACTCTTAATATAGTTCAGTTGGCTGGAGATTATTTTTGAGATATTATATATAATATATATGTATATATATGTGTGTATATATATATATTTTGTATATATATTATATATGTGTGTATACACACACACATATATATATATATGTGTGTGTGTATGTAAAAAATCTTTGCTTACTTTTTTACAAAAAAAAACCTCCCCGGCCAGTACCCACAGAAAAGAAAGAAAAGTCACTTTGATTTTTATTAATAGAATTATTGTAGTTTGTACTCCTTACAAAACATACCAGCCTCTGAAGAAGCCAGAAGTCCAGTCTCCTCTTCTCTCTCTCTCTCTCTCTCTCTCTCTCTCTCTCTCTCTCTCTCTCTCTCTCTCTCTCTCTCTCTCTTCTTGTCATTTCCCTTCTCTTTTCTCCTCCGCCTTCAATCCTCCTACTCCTCCTCCATCCCTCCCCACTCTCCACCTCTCCGTCGACGTCGTCTTCTCGCTTTTAAGCAACTTCCTCGAGAAAGAGAATATTTCTGAAGTCGGCACAAACTTCACTAATAAAGTGCCGCGACTGTCCCATTTCTTGTTGATCAGTGGCCATGTTTTTCATAGTCGCTCTCCAGCAGACACCCTTCCGCTCCCCACCCCACCCCCGACCCCCAGATCCCACGCAACTCCCAATCCCCCTTCCCCGCCTGTACAATGTAGTGTCCTGGGGATATCTCTGTTCAGTTATGACATAAACACGCGAATATATATATATATATATATATATATATATATATATATATATATATATATATATATATATATATATATATATAAATGAGCCGATAATGTTTTTAAATTGACATATCCCCTTTTGCAAACCAATAATAACATGATGTTTTAATTAAAACATTAGATTCTGGGCTATATCTTTTGATCTAAAGGTTAAAGGAGTATTTTATATCAGTCCGAAAGAGCATAAATTGGTAACCATAAATGCTCTTCTACGCATCAGTTGAAACGTTGGTGTAAGTTAAGGCCTACTGACAATAGCATTTTATATCTAAATGTGTGCGTGTGAAGTGTAAAGTCTTGAAATGACCTCGCTTAATCACACACACACACACACACACACACACACACACACACACACACACTCATTCACTCATATCAGTAGGCCTTCACTTCCACTAACGCATTAATTGTCAAAGATGATGCGTAGGAGAGCACTTATGTTTACCAATTTATGCTCTTTAGCACTGATATAAAATTCTCCTTTAACCTTTAGATCAAAAGATATAGTCCAGATTCTGATCTTTTAATTAAAACATTTTTTTGTTGGCTTGCTAAAGAGGATATTTCAAATTAAAAACATTTTCGGTTCGTTTCTTGAGATTATTTAATACAGAGCCACAGCTTAGTGCTTCAGAATAATTTCGCCCCATTCCCAATAAAACCATACCGTGCTAATCATTTTAATATATATATATATATATATATATATATATATATATATATATATATATATATATATATATATATGTGTGTGTGTGTGTGTGTGTGTGTGTGTATGTATGTATATTTTTTCTCTGTCTAAACTATCAGTTTATGCAAAATATAACTGAAAATTGTATGGCAGAGGGTGAATTTTTAAAACAAGCTACATTTCATGCATTTTTATTTTTTTATCAAAGTGCTCTGAGTAAGTTTTTGTGTACTATACATATACGTATGTGGGTTATATATACATTCATTAATGCATACTCTATGTGTTCATGGTTAACGTATTTTTCTTTTCTTTTTCAGGTGAGTAACTGCAAAGATCATTTTACAAGGACATAAGTCGTTTCAACATACTTTTTTTCGGAAATGACGTAAGTTTGGTAATATACAATTAAATGTATAACTAATAATCATGCACGAGTGTTTGAATTTGCGTACATACAAACATATGAGATTATAACCACACATGCTCAACTTTCAGCATAGTCGTCGAGATAAGAATACGACGACACGCAAAGTCTATAGACCTGGATGTATATATATATATATAATATATATATATATATATATATATATATATATATATATATATATATATATATATATATATATACTGTATATATATATGTATGTATGTATACACATATATATGTACATATATGCACACATACACAAACACACACACACACACACACTTTGCGTGTCTTCGTATGCTTAGTAAAACGCTCATGTGCTGCAAGTGGAGGAAATTTTGTTGATTTGAGATTAGAAGATTTGAGCAGAACGAATTTATCTATGAGAAAATCATGTTTTAAATGTTTGAGAAGTAGATGACTCCTAGTAAAGTAAAAAAAAAAAATTAGCAAGGCCAGATGTGGGTGAATGCACAGCTTTCTAATCTAAAATATTCTATTGAGCTGGTCTTTTTACAGTATAATGGTCTTTTTAAAGTAAAGCTAGAGACGAATAAACAGTACCAGGCCAAATTGAAAACTTTCCCAGGATGGTGGGAATAAATGTTAGCTGCAGGATGATGATGATGAAATTTATAGCATTTCATTTAATTACACTCCTTGCTAATGTCAGTTTACAAAATAATTGAGATTGTTATGGTATCCAGACCTTAGCTTGTGTGTAGACGCGATAAAATATAGGGTAAATAAAGATAATCAGTGTTATGATATGATGGTCATGAGCATACGAAATGGATAAATTACGATTCTAAGAGTTATGTCGACAGACCGGACACGCACACCGAATTAGAACGTGTTGCCCAAGTTTTAATTAACAATAGGTATTCCAACAGGGACATCACAAAGTGCATATGAAGTATAGAAAGTTTCTACAATATTACCAGTTTTGAATTAAGAATTTCATGGATTTTTAATTAGAAGAAAAAAAAAACATGAGAGAACGTTGAAAACAACTGAAGTAATAGTCGGTCGTTAAGGGTGTAATTTGTCAATGAAAATTTATTAGCGAAATAAGAAGAGAATTGCGATAAAGGGATGAGGATTTGCGTAAGAAGCCTCGAAAGGTTCTGCAGATAAAAGAGTTGCAGAAATGCTGGAAATTTTGAGATATAAAGAAATAACACATTATGACTATGTTACTGCTAATCGCATTGCTCAAGGATTAAAGTTTGCTGAAGGGAGGGTTTTGTGATGTCAGAGCAAATATAGGCAGTGTTACATATATAAATGAAAGATATAAGAACAATTTAAACGATATAAGATTAAATTTGTTAAAAAAACGAAATATGCAATTGCAACAATAATGAGTAGAGAAGTAAAACAAGAAGAACAATAACATACATTCATTCCCACAATTATGAAAGTGAGCGTCATATCAACAACGGTTAAAGCACCGGCAAAGTTACGCAAGGAACACACTTCGAATTAAAGTTGCAACAGGCGTATTTTTGGACAGTAATATTCAGAAGTCACGCACTCACTTCTGCCCAAACAGCCGATCAAGCAAAACAGCTGCTCTTACATTTAAGTAGAAACAAAAACACGAATATTAAAAGGTAGCTTGCAAAAAGAAGTTCATATTGTAAGCTTGAACTATGAAGTATGAAACTCTACTAGAAGAAGAGAAGGGGGAAGAGAAAGAGAGAGTGATATTGAGTGAGTTTGGAGTAGGTATATTAAAGCTTATATTGGAGGGAAAATTAAAGAGAAAGTTGATTGTAGTGGACGTGAGAGAGCAAGAAAAAAGCTTTTATAAGAAGAAGAGAGCGAGAGAGAAAAGAAGTAAATTGTTTGGAATGGTGATCTGAAACTGTTTATTTGAAGGAAGATTGGAGAGAATAAAAGTTGATTGGAGTTGATATCAGGGTGCTAGAGAGTGTGTATTAAAAGGGCGAGAGAGAGAGAGAGAGAGAGAGAGAGAGAGAGAGAGAGAGAGAGAGAGAGAGAGAGAGAGAGATTGGCGCCGCAGTGCCGTCTCAGATACGGTATCGTGTTGTAGGTAGTCTTTTCTTGGTTGTGCAACTTGTAATTATTAACCAATCTTTCCTCGGGCATTTCTTTTGGTGAATTCCGTCCCGTTGCCTGGTCTGATTTAGACGTTTGGCGTTTTGAATTAGAATGATCAAAGTAAAATTTTAAAATTTAACATTTCGAATTTAAATTTGCTTTAGGCGGAGTTTGCATGTGAATCACCAGGACTGGGCAAACTTTTTATTTTCATATATTATTATTTGTAAAGCTTGAGGTGACATTATAATAATTCCTTTATTAGTCTGTCTAGAAGTTACTTGTGTTCCAGACTTTTACATGAAGGGAGAACTTGATGGCAAATAATCTTATTTCTATAAGATGTTCAAAGGTCAGAGGTCATTCCCGGTTTATTCCTTTCCATCTGTCTATGGGGCATTCAAGGGATGCCTTTTGGGACAAGAATTATGTATTTGGTTGTTGATCAGACATCAAAATAGCACATATTGCATATTTTCCAATGGTATAGAGGGTGTGCTATCACTTAAACGAATTTTTTTATTTTCTTAATTATTTTTCCAATGTATTTTTTTAGTATATCTCTATATATTCTTTGTTAGTTTTCTTTTGTATATCTCTGTAATGATTCCAGTTACAATTTACAGGGTGGGATATACCATTAGATATAAAAAATGAGCCGGATTTTTTATTGTATAGAAAAAGTGGCACATTATATCGATGATATCTTTGGCTTTACTGAATGATGCGTCGACTTAAATTTCGTATTGGGTGCTTACGTCAGATGTGTGGGTATGCGCATTCCTCATGTACATGTAAGTGTACATACGCTTGTTCAGCAACTGTCTATGTTCATAATATATGTTCAGGAGCTTGGCATATAATGTGAATGCATTATATGGAAATGTAAGAGAATGTCTTCAGATGTGTTTGTGCCATTAGCATTTATCTGTTTTGTGCATTTGGCTGTGAATGTAAATGCTTATGTGGCATGTGAATTATTCATGACTATGAACGGTCATGTTTTTGTTTTTCTTAGAATATGTATACATTTGTATTTCCTTGCGTGTGTCGGAAGTGTCTCCAAGGGCCTGGTAATGTTGGAGACGAACAAATGAATTTTTTATGCAAAGAAACAGGAGCTTGTTATTTGAATGGCCAATTCGAACTTCGCTAGACAGGATGCTACGCTCGGGAATTGAAAGCTGACACCGGGAATGATAGAGGCACAATTTACTGTGACAAGTAATCAGAGAGAGAGAGACGCTTTCTAGGTTTTATTTTATCTGTTTATACATTCTTCTACACATACTGGATGATTTTATGTACATTTATAAGACAGTTATAAACATAACACTATTTTTGCAGATGTTAGCAGATAAATAAGGCAGTGACGTCTTTAAGCCTTCCACCTGGTAGGTAATATGTTTTTGTTTATTTGCAGATCCCGGAGGTTTATTTATCAATAAAAGGATTATATTCATACTCGTAAATACAGGGATTAATAGAAATAAAATGGTTTATCCGTCCATGGCAGTCTCTACTCTTTCATTGTAAAAAAGATTTTCTGATCTGCAGAAATTTCTTATTTCCCACATCGTTAACACTGATTAATTTATCATCCAAGGACATCATTATTCCCAAAGAAGCATGTATTACTATCATTTACATAATTACCTAAGAATCAGGTATTTCTATAATTTACGTAGCTACCCAAGAATTAAACATTATTCTAATTTACCTAATAATCTTAATTAGTGAAAATAAACTGTTTTCTCAACTCCTTTTACGCAAGCACTTGGGAGACCACAGCTGATAGCATTACCATGACGTACTTTGCACTGCGTAACCAACTTAATGACCTTTGAGCTTAGCATAAGCTGTTATCATTTTACTTCTAATGCGTGTTTCTTCACGCGTTGTCTTAAGAACTAGGTCCTGCATTAAACTGTCAGGTTGTTTCCCAGCCGGAATAGGTTGTTCTCTGTCTCCAAAGATAAGAGTAGAAAGGTTTTGAGTTTTTAATTAGTAAAACCGATTCACTTCCAGTGACTGAGATCGAATGTTTTAAGTTTGTTTTGATTTTACTAATTGCCACGAAAATAAAGATCTTGAAGACTAATATTTTGTTTAAATGTACGAGCACGTAGGAAATGTATCCAGAGAATGAAAACCCCTGGACCTTTACTTAACACTGATCCCAACCATATTTCGTAAATAAATTATGCAAATTAAACTAATTGCATGAAGCCGTCTATCTCTTCTAAAAGATGATGGACGCAATTGTGAGGGTACTACAGTCTCAACAAAATTAGACAGACAGTTATAAGTTATTATTATCCTGCCAAACATTACTAGATGCATGAAAATTGTGCGATAATAGTCTCGAAGGGCGTTACTTGGACGGCTTCGACAATAATCTAATTATGAAAACGGCATTAAGCGCCTCGATGTAATTTCAGTCGATTTCATCCTCATTGAAAATAGATCTTTCTGATCCGAAATATTTTGAAGGTAGTTCCTGATGTTTTTTTTTCTATTTTGACCTAATTTCAACGCTGTAGTAAATTTATTAAATAATAAAAGATGAAGATATGTCAAACAAAAATGGACACCCATGCAAAAGTCAGTTTGTTTACGAATGTTAGATATTTCTATTTTTAAGAACCAGTAATGCCACCACAAATTATGTATAATATATATATATATATATATATATATATATATATATATATATATATATATATATATATATATATATATATATATATATATATATATATATATATATATATATATATATATATATATATATATATATATATATATATATATATAAGAGAGAGAGAGAGAGAGAGAGAGAGAGAGAGAGAGAGAGAAATTGTCTCTCTTCTAACGCGCATTTCAGAGAAAACATTACACCAGGTTTCTTCGAACAGTGCATTTGTTTTTCTTTGTAGTAATGATATTGTAAACTGCTGTTGTACTGGTTATCGAATATTTACCATGCGAAGAAAACGTACCTTCTCTGCTGTTTTCGAAAATGGTTACGGTAACGAGACGCTTCCTACATGATACCTGTACATTATGAATCATTTCCACAGTTGTTTTTCCCGCTTTCGTGTTAAGCCGGTGATTGTTCTAAACGTGTTATGCCCAGGTATTGTTCTGAATTTATTGTGTTTATTATGGACAAAATGTTGTTTTTCTCACATTTGGAGAATATTTGAGACAGAGCATTGTTTGATAGCATTTCTTCTTTATGAATATTATAGATCGGTTTTTATTTTTTATGAATTTGTTGACATGTTTTCTTCTAAAGAGGACATAAATAACAAGCTATTTTTCCCTGTCGATCGCGCTTATTTGTCTGTATCAGAGGGTATTTTTAGATGGTAATGGTTTTTTTAATGTAACAACAATGGGACAAGCATCAAACTCCCAAATTCCCCTAGGCCCCAGCGAAATGCTAAAACAAAGATAGAAAGGAGAACGAGTTGGTTTAATGTCGAAGGATGCAAGAAACATGTTGAGATAATTACTTTAATAAAACATCCAAGATGACATTTTAGTTTATACATTTTATAATCTTAAATTTTGTTTAACCTAGCATTGAGCAGTTACATGTATAGAAAGCCATCAAGTTGATATATTACCAAGAATGAGGGATGCTCCTCTTCTAACCTCTTCTCATGATGATAATTATCCTTCACCCCTCCCGTCTTGAACAAGTAATACATCGCTTTTGGAATTACGAATATTCAGCGGGAATATTAAGCACTAGGGTTTAACTGCGACATCCTGGTCCTTATGTGTTTGTTGTCATGAACCCTGGTACCTAGAATGTAGAATACGTGACTGCTCCATTGCAGCTAAATTCTTGACAACGCGTATGAATGTTCTAGCAAGATTCATAACACGTTTACTCCGTTGTAAGACTCATTGTACTTGTTGACTTTGTTGTACTTGCTGACTTTGTTTCCAGTGGTTTTTTTAAACATGTTGCAAGTGGTGATAGGTCTTGTTTTTTTTTTCATATTTTTTGTACGTTGAAAGGAAGGTTTCGATTTGTCAGGTTTATGTCATTCACGGTTAAACTGCTTGGTCTTTAGAGCCTCTGATATGCAATTTGTGTCAGCCGGGAATAAATCAACAATTAATAATGATTTTAATCTTTACGTCAAAAATAAATAACGATGTGAAAATATTTTGGGCTTTAGTTTTTGGGTTCACCTGATATTCTTTATCTCTCTTTCTCTTTCTCTTTGAGAAAGGTAAATATCAAAAGAGAGCGAAGAATATTCTGCTTACGTCTTATATTTTCTTTGAACATTCTTAGGAAATGACAGCCTAGGTACCGATTTTGATATTTTATTAAGCATGAAAGATGAATTTCTTTGGTTTTCTCTTCAGATGCAAATGATATTATGAGTACCAAGTTACATTTATATATATATATATATATATATATATATATATATATATATATATATATATATATATATATATATATTTAGTAAGAAACAAATGGCTTCTGTTATAATTTGGCCAATTATTATGCAATGATTCAGGCCACTGGTTAATTATTGACGGCATAACCAGACTACAAACACGTAAAGAAGGGCGCGCGCGCGCACACACACACACAGAAACATTAATGAATGCATACATGCATTTTTCGTTCAGGTTATGAGTTTTTTTTTTTAACCACATATTTTAGTTATTGTACCAAAATTATCAATTTGATCGGTTTTTATCTGTCGGTTATTAACTTGAAAGGTTGATTCAGTATTACCGTACGGAATAAATATGGTGTATTCAGAAGTTATTGTCACATTATCTCGTATGAATATTCCGTGAAGTCTTGAATTACCATATTTTGTTTCAAAGCAACATGTTGATACTTCGTTACCATCTGTTGTTTATTTGTATTATTTTATATGAACGTTTTCTGTTGATATGTTGTATATTTCCACTGACTAGTATTAATATTGCTAAGTACTTATTTTCTAGCCGACTGCTGTTGTGCTTCCCACCAGTACTTCAATTCTAAAAGCCGCGATGCACGAGGCCCAGGCAGAGGAAGGCTGTACTTAACCTACTTTCCAATACTGAATATTTCCAGGGAGCATTGTCATATCTGAATTCAGTTTGGGTTGCCAGTTGGAGCAAATTGGATATCAGGTGACTCACTTGGCGACCAATTTCGTTCAGCTTCGTTCTCTCGCGAAATAATTTTCCGTTTTGATAACGGAGCAGTATTTGGCGATTTTAATGACGGTTTTAAAGGCATTATTTGTTTAAGGGGAATAGCAGTAACTGGGCGATTCTACGAGCTCATTTGGACAAATCAGAGAGGGGCAGCGTTATGGCGGCCGGGTTGGTGGACTTTGATGTTGATAGACTCCCGCTCCTGTAGGTAAGGCCGTTTGATCACATTTCCTCGTTTTATTGCTCGTAAAAAGCGATTGTCCCGAATGTAAAAATGAAATTACCTTTTCGTGCAACTGAAGATCACTTGTACCTGGCTCTCTGACCCCCCCCCCCCCTTTTCCTCCTCCTCTCTACTCCCCCATCCTCCATCTGGACTCCTAACCCCCAGCCCTCAATCCAGCTGCAGTCATTCTGTGTTATCGTTTCCCCTTTCTGAATAGTATAATACTCATTTGAAAATATTGCCTAAGTGGTGTTTCTCTTCCTTTTACTTCGTCTTCCTCTTTGTTATTACTGGTGACTGAATGTTGTTGCTCTAATATCAGGTCCTTGGGTAAATGCCGTAGTGAGTATTGTAGCTGGAATATTGTGGATCTCTTTCTAGTATTTTAAAAAAATCTGACAGGAGCAAATATATTTATATTCATTCTTTATTTTAAAATATATTTAAAAACACTGACATACCTACTTGTACGCAAGCGCGAACAAACGATACTTTCTTCCGGTTTTCTTTTTACAAATTATTAAAACAGGAATCAAAAACCAAATTTTATTTGTTTGACTTCAATCTAATATTCATCATATTTTAAAATATTTACATACCTACTTGTATGTAAACGCGAACAAATGATACTTTCTTCCGGTTTCCTACTTACAAATTATTAAAACTGGAATCAAACAGCCAAATTTTATTTGTTTGATTTCAGTCTAATATTCATCACCTGCACTGAATATAGTTTTCTGTTAATTTAAGAATATTCATCTGCCTGCAGATATACAAACTTAGAACGCAAATTTCTGAATTCAACAGCTTCGAATCGTGAATTGAGTATATCGCCTCTGGACAGCGAAGGTGTCTTTTTTTTTATTTTTACTCGCTCTCTGCTGACCTCAACATTTTAAAAGACCCTAACCAATCATATATAGGCAGCATAATATGTTGTTGTTGTTATTATTATTATTATTATTATTATTATTATTATTATTATTTGTAATGTGCGACATTTCTATTGAGGAAAGTAAAAAACCTAGAATGTTACTAGCAAGCTTCAAACAAGGAAGTCCAAAAGTGAGTTAAAATAAAAAGAGAGGAAAGAGATAATGAGAGTAATTGTAGATAGCATCAGTAACAAGCATTTAAGTTTATTCAAAATTACGATTTTTCCCATTTGTTGCAATTCCAGTATGACTTTCCCGGTGCCTTTTTTTTTCAAATGTCTGTATGCCAGTGCGACACCCTAATTAAAACCAAGTGCTGGCTTTCGCGGTACAGGTAGCCCTCACAAACAAAAATATATATCTAGAAAATCCCAACCCCCTCTACTCTTCCCATACATGCACACAAAAGTGTGCGCGCGGTCGTGTGGGCATCCAGTAAAGGATAGTAAGCCAGTGGGGCAGTCTAAACGGAACCATATTGATACCACAACGGGACAAGTATCACGCACACGCTAGAGCGTTACTGAAATACAGCTGGGCATTTCCCGACTGTAAGAGAAATCTCAAGTACGTTTATAAGCAATTTTGACTAGGTGAAGATCCGATTCTGTCAGTCATCTAATGGTTTCTGTAATGAACACAGTCAAAGCCAAGAAATATGTAAACGTTTCTGTAATAGCTAACATGTGAACGACTATTGAGAATTTTTAGTATGTGTGTATGTATGTATGTATGTATGTATGTATGTATGTATGTATGTATGTATATATATATATATATATATATATATATATATATATATATATATATATATACATATATATATATATACATACATATATATATACATATACATACATACATATATATATATATATATATATATATATATATATATATATATATATATATATATATATATATATATACATACATATATATATATATATATATATATAGTATGTGTGTGTGCGCGCCTGTGTTTGAGTGTTTCAGAATTTTTTGCGCCATGTGTCTATTTGCATGCTTTTATCAGCTCCATGAAATGCATCAGTCCAGTCGCTAATGATTTAATTTATTGCTAGATTCATTATTTCGTTTGCAGTGTTATTATATTAGTCTTTGTTCGTTTGTTTATCCATAAAATGGAGCAAGAAATTTACTTTGCAAATGAGTATGAAGCTAGCAGAGGGGTGGATGACAATAATTTATTTAACAATCTCGCATTCATTGATTTAATGTTATGATGCAAGACAGAGGCGAGTGATCTCGCATACGGAGGTTAATGCATTCGTATATTCTAAACATCAACATAAGGTAGAGGAGATCCGGGTGAATTTTCGTGTTGATCGACGGGAAAGAATAATAATCAGCGTTTGCAATTGCTCGGGCACGATGCGCTAATCACTCGCAGGTTGCAGCCCTCCCAGCATCTTTGCCTGAATAAGTTGCAGCGGGACAAAGTCACAGAAGTGTGATGGTGGATATATACCAGTGGAGATGGGGCTTTTGGGGGGTTGGGTATGTTTGGGTTTTAGGAGGTCCTACTCCCCCCTCCATCCTCACCCGCCCAGGTCCCCCTGCCCTGGCCAGGTCCCACGATGCTGGAGTAGCAGCAGTAGCAGCACCAGCAGGAGGATTAGTGGCTGAGGGGTGGTGCCATTGATCGCCATAAAGCGTTAGAAATTTATGTTGGCAATCGCCCATGGCAGTTGGGAGCCAAATCTGGACTTAATTTAGACCCTTGTCAAGTTAATGGTCTTTTTACTGGACCCCATTGATTTCAACTTCAATCTTCCGTTGCGGGGGTGGGAGGTGAGGCGATTACGTCCCAGGGATGAGGATCTCCAAAGCCTGTTATATATTATATATATATATATATATATATATATATATATATATATATATATACTATATATATATATATATATATGTATGTATGTATGTATGTATGTATGTATGTATGTATGTATGTATGTATGTATATATCGTGTGTTCGTGTGTTAGTATTCTCTTGTAGAGGTATAGATCACGGTTCATACGACTGCACAGTACGTTTGAGTGGGTTTCCATGTAAATGAACTCACATACGTATATTCGCTCTCTAAATTGTCAGTTGACTTCTAGGATTGTTTGTTTCTTCGCTGTCCTAGGCTTTTGCCAGGGTCCTAGCCTAACATGTTTCATTAGGGAATATTAGCCCAGTTTTTTGCGAATTTTCTCTTCGCATTTGAAAGTTTTGTGATTTGATTAGTTCCACTAAAATTCGTTTCTAATGACATTTCAGTATCAGGTAATAGGAGCTATTAAAGGATGGGTAGGTGATGGGTCAGAATAAGTGAACAGATATTTAAAGAGTTATAGAAATATTTGAATAAAAGTACGTTCATCATACTTGCCAGTGAAATCTTCACAATTCGATACAAATGATTTTAAACCAGTATTAGAAACTTGACCGTACACCTCTTGACAAAGTTATACACCAATACTTGGCTCAATTCGTTTACTTTGAAATGAAAATAACCTGCTTTATAAATGATGATTAAACCAGAAAATACTGTCCAGTGGTTAGATCTTGACATTTGAGTGGTCTTACCATAAATGGACTTCCGAAAATTCATTACTGCATCGGAATCTTGAGCAATTAAAATTTATTTTTAAATACTGTTTAATAAATGTTCTTAAAAGTCAATGCACGGACCCCGATCACAATAAAAAAAAACCCTGAAATTTATGCTTGGACCTGGATCATAAAGATTCTAGATCTGGGTCATAAGGGATATGGAAATAAGTCTGGACCACGGTTGTGAAGGGTCTTCATTTTTTTCTTGACTTCGATTATGGTATCTTGAAAACTTATATCGAGAAGTGGATCGTAAATTGTCTTGAAAATTTGTTGCTGGGTCTTGATTTCTGTCCCAGTTAACTGTAAAGGCTAACACAGAAAGCATTAATTCCAGATAAATCTCTTTATCAAGCGTCTTTGCACTTTGAAAGGTATCTTAACCGGGTGAAACCAAGAATTGTTGAAAAAAGTAAATAGTGTACTACATTAGTTCACTTATGAATAGGTATAATTTATCAGTGACTATATGAAAATAGTTAATATAATTCACATGTCATAAATGGAACTCATGCATGATTTTACATACGAATGTCACAATACCATCTATACATTTTAATATTAGATTTTATTTAGGAAATATAGACAGGAATGAATCATTCATTCAGAAGTGCATGGTACCTTCGCTGTATATCCCCTTCTTTCTAAAAGCTTCCTGGTATTAATGTCACCACTGCCGTAAATAAGTTATAAGGCAGATATTGCTCAGAATTTTTCTTGTCTTTTTTTTGTCGTTCGACCATTTTGTTTCCTATAATCTTTATATTTGCGTTTACTGTTATTTGTAGATGTGTGTATGAATATTGAATGAATATAGTGCTGCACTACTGTAAATTGAGAAAATGTGGCGATGTCTAAATTTAAGAGTTATTTCCTATCGAAAGATTTTAATGTTGTAACAGTCGTTTGAAATAAGGACAAGTTATTTTACTTGAGAGAGAGAGAGAGAGAGAGAGAGAGAGAGAGAGAGAGAGAGAGAGAGAGAGAGAGAGAGAGAGAGGTTCGCTAATTGATGCGAGTTATTATGGATTTAATTCATATTGTAAGCCAGAATTTGGTCTCGTTTGGCGTATATATATATATATATATATATATATATATATATATATATATATATATATATATATATATATATGACTTTTTATCAACTAAAAAAATCCCCTTCGGTAACATATATGAAAATATATTATTTCCCAGGTAGAGCGAATTGGATATTAAAGGACGTTTGTAGCTTAATGCTTATATACAGTATATACATACATATATATATATATATATATATATATATATATATATATATATATATATATATATATATATATATATATATATATGCTAGATGTTTCGTATCCTGACATACCAGACACATTATTGGTGCTGAACGATTCTTGAGCACAGATTTGATATATTTTCCACATTTATGAACAAGTAAATTAAACTTGAGATTATGGCCTCTTTATTCCATCAAGCTGATTAGAAATAGAAATATCGCAAATATACAATTAATCAAGCGGGACTCCAGATCTATCCCCGAGTAAGTTCCCGTTGGTGTGTGCGTGCGTGTGTGCGTGAGTGTACCTTTAATGTATCTCTTGTCTTAATGCGCAGTTAATCCAATAATGGACATCAAGCATTTGCGAGTGTGTCCTCTGCTGCTCCCGGGGTCGTCTCTTAGAGTTCGCGATGTCGGGTGTCGACCTCTTGCCAGCCCGAGTGGCAACAGTCTGCTTGCTCGGCAGGGTATTGTCTCACCTTCCCCTCCCCACCCCCCTTAAAATCCCATCCCGTTAACTCTTTTCCCTTACCGCTCTGCTGTACCCCACTCCCTTCCCTTCTCTTCCAGCTTGTTGTAAAACAACCGCCACAAATGTGAGATCGTGAACTGAAATGTTTTCCAGGGATGTGACGACTAGTTTTCCTGTTTTTTTTTTTTTTCATTTGCTGGAGCGTTGTCCTTAGCCAGTTCGGAACGATTATGCTTCAAGGTGATGTTTCCATCAATACTACAAGATATGAGATTATGCGTCTGTTTATGAAATAATTGTTTGTATAGGTGCCTCTGTTGTTGTCGTGTTATTAATATTCTCGACTTCTCTACCCCACCATGAAATCCTTCCTTATGAGCCCTCTGGATTAACGAGCTTCCTCATTATTGCCGTCTGCATCTTCCGCTGTCACATTTTTTTTCCTCTCTCCAATCCCTTCCTGTTCTTGAGGCTACACATACTGATGTAGTCTGAGACTCTGTTGACTTTCTGAGCTTGGTGTCCTTTTTATTATTTTTCTTTTTCGTATACCGAAGTTTTTTAACATATATACACATATCCCTGCTTTGTCTTAAACCAGACTTAGGTTTCCTTTTGTATTCAAAATGATATTATGCACTCATTATTGTACCGGTACAGCGCCCTTCTTAACCTTTTTAAATTCGTATCCCCCGTTGCCTATTTTACCGCAAGGCCCTTCCTTTTGCGGACTGGCTATCGTAAAGTCTGATATTTCTTTCCTTGTCGATAAGCTTACAAGTAGAAAGGCCACGGCATGACAGCAATCGAGACAGTTTTTTTTTCTTCTTTATGGTATTTGGTGCTGTTAAAGAATTATCACCCTTTGGCTTTACGTGAAGATCGCCACCTCTCACTCTTAGGTCTACTAAAGAATCTGTTGTAATGACCTTGCTTGTCAGTTTATAGCTTCCAAAAGTTCTAGATGTGTTTTTTATATCCTTTTTGGTAGTTAAGTTGATACCAATCCTTTACTAGTATGCCGGGAGAAATGTACATCCCGTAAAGTAGAAAGCGTTATTAAGATTTACTTTTTCCTATTTACCTTTCGAATGTACCAGCGGGCATTAAAAATGGCCCTTGAACTTTGTAAAAATGATTATATTTTAAGCTTGTGAATCCAACCGACGATGATACATGGTTTTACCTTCGTTATGTGAAAGGAATATTGTAAATTCTGTGCGGTTATCTTTATCGGATACATGATGAGATCATATTCTGTCCGCCCCTTATCCGTCTATTTTACGTATGGCAGTTTTGTAAACAAATCTCCTTTTGTTGTTTTCAATTTGATCTGTGTATTTTAGTGCTGTGGAAGACATTATCCCTGTAAACCAAATCTTTAAAATTTTCTGTTTCATTCCCCTAATCGTTTGCATCTGCCCCTTAGATGTTTAAATGTTTGCATGTGTGCACGTATGCTTGGCTGCTTGTGTATCTGCCACATATTCTGCTGCTATCTTTCTGGTATGACATCTGTAATCATCACACTTCATTAAAACTCACTTTTGGAACGATTAATGTCATCATGCATATAGCTGCTTCTGTCGTTTGTAATGACTTCAGTCGGTCGTTTTAGTTTGTTCTGTCCGCCCTCAGATCTTAAAAGCTACCGAGGCTAGAGCGCTGCGAATTGGTATGTTGATCATCTACCCTCCAGACATCAAACATAGGAAATTACAGCCCTCTAGCCTCGGTAATTTTTATTTTATTTAAGGTTAAAGTTAGCCATAATTGTACTTCTGGCACCGCTATAGGTACCAACAACACAGGCCACCACCGGACCGTGGCTGAGTTTCATGGGCCGCGGGTAAGAGTTTCATGGGCCGTGGCTGAGGCCACCACCGGACCGTGGCTGAGTTTTGTGGGCCGCGGATAAGAGTTTCATGGGCCGTGGCGCAAAGTTTCATACAGCATTATACACTGTACAGAAAACTCGATTGCGTCGAAGAAACTTCGGCGCATTGTTTACTTGTTTCATTTTCTCTTCAATTTGATAAGAAAGGGATTTCAGTTTTACCCTGTATCGTATTGGTCCTTGTTACTGATCTTATCTATATTTTACGCAAATATTTGACCCACTGCTGAATTGTCTTGTTACATTGCAGTGTCCTGCATGAAAGGTCCTCGATGAAAACAGAAAAAGAGCGATAAGATTCTGTCTCTCTTCCCGCCACAATCTTCGCGATTTCATATTCCGTTTTATGGGAAATTAAAAGATCAGGGCTCCGATGATGAGAAGGCAAGATACGATCCCTTGTTAAGACTTACGTGGGACGATCACGAGATGGCCGAGAGATTCATGGGAAGGAAAATAACGACCTCAGACCCTCATATCTTCCAAGGGGATTTTCTTCGGGGAATGAGGGGAGTCGCCTGCCCTCAGAATGGGTCGAGATGAAGAGGAGGAGGAGGAAGAGGAGGACGCCCTTGGTGTGAGTAATGTCGCACTTTGGACAGGCTATTATTTTTTCCCTACAAAATGAAGTCATTGATGGTAGATTAACTCTAAAGTGATGTTATTTCAAGAACGACAGAAGAGGACGGTTGTTATAAAGAACTAGGAACGGCGGAAGGGTGGCGCGTTCGAAACTTCGAATCACGCGAGGGATACGTTCGGCTGTGGGCCTTGAGGGGATGGTAATGAATGTAGAGTATATAAAAGGGAGAGGGGACACCAAATGTCGCATTCGTGTGCTTCTAAAGAGTTCGGTACGAAAGCTTAAATATTGGAATAAGGGAAGAGGTATAGGGTGGTAGCCTTCGGTGTTGATTCGGAAAGGGCGTCCGGAATACATTTATACCAAATGATACCGAATTTACAAAACACATAGAAAACCATCCCTAGAAATACCACAGAGGAGTGATGTTATCAGGTTTCTTTTTACACCGTTGATCAATGAAGAGCAAAGATTCTCCTGTATGGAAGTGAATGACTCAAGTTTGAATAAGAAACACACAGGATGAATAGAGATCTAGGGGAAGGGAGGAAAAAAATAATAAAAAAAAAAAAATTGGGGAAATGATCAGGCGCTATTAGGAGGGGCTTTGGTGCCTCTTCTCATCTTGCTTCTTCTTCACAGAAGTGTAGAAAAAAAGAGGGAATAAGAAGAAAAGGGGCGGCCTTTCCCCCCTTTCAGATCCTTTTCTAAAGTGAGTACGGCCCTTGTGTAACATAACTCCTTATAAAAATTCAAAGCCAAGGACGGTCTTTTGAATAGATGGATCAACGATCGATGAATGGGGATGACGCCTGACGACTTCGACGACGGAGGAAGAGAGAAGGTGAACGCCGTCTTTGAAGCCCATCTCAGACCCTACATTATCTATCGGATATTTCCTCTCTCTCTCTCTCTCTCTCTCTCTCTCTCTCTCTCTCTCTCTCTCTCTCTCTCTCTCTCTCTCTCCCCTCCACGTTCTCTTCTCATATTTGGATTAAATCAGACCTTTAAGTATCTGTCAGATATTTCCATATTTCTCTCTCTCTCTCTCTCTCTCTCTCTCTCTCTCTCTCTCTCTCTCTCTCTCTCTCTCTCTCTCTCTCTCTCATCCTTGGACATCAAAGGCTTAGATCTCATTTGTCTGCTATCGGAAAATTTTATTTTCCATATTTACCTTTTGAGTTTGAGAAAAAAGCTTCTTCTCTCGATCGACTTGGAAGAGATTACTTGTCGAACCTGAAAGCCTATCAATGAATCTACTTTTGAGAGAGATTTCACCGTGTTCCATCTGGTGCCCTTCTTGAGGGGATTTCACGCCTTCCGGGTTCCTTCGCTGAAGGAAAAAAATAGAAAAGAAATATGAGGGAGAAAGAACAGTGTGTTGGGCTGCGGAAGATAACAGGGGACAGTTCAGACTCAAAGAGGGAAAGAGACACGGCGAGTGAATGGAAAGCCTCGGGGAAAATGCTTTATTTCCGCACTCATGAGAGAGAGAGAGAGAGAGAGAGAGAGAGAGAGAGAGAGTAGTTCCTTTCTTTAGATGCTAGTGAGTTCTTCCCTTATGGTTTGAAAACTTCTTTTTGATCTCGTCATTTCCCCAAACCCCAATGTACTCCCACTTCCCCCCATCCTACCACCCACCTCCAAACCTCCCCCCTCCCCCTCCAAATATCCCCCCTCCTTTCTCTTCCCCCAATTTGTGTAGGGGCCTTGTACTTTCTTCGAGCTCAATAAGACAATTTATTTTCCCAACAGGAGGAACGTATATTTTTTCCCTTTCATTCCAGGGGTAGCAACTATCGGAGCCATAACTTTATACCATTGCCATGTAATTGATATATGATACTGAAGTTGTAGGAAACTGCTGCCGTTAATTAGTTGGCTTTGTAAAGGGAATATCGAATGAAAAGGGGTGTCGGCTTCCTTTATGTGTTTTTACTTTTTGCTTTGATCGTTTATTTATTCCACTATTGCCTTGTTTCTATATATTTAATTGTTGGGCTTTGTGTGTACTTTTGGAGGAAATCTTCTTCAATATATTTGTGTTTTAAGAAGACTCCTGGTATATTTACATTGTGTAGCTAGATTGCCGTAATTTATTTGGCCTATTTCATACGACAATATTTTTGGCAGTTAAAAATCACGGTAAATTTTTTAGACTTCATACAAGTGTGCGTTGTCCGCAGATTAAGAGCTGTTATATAAAGAGATGCTCGTTTATAGATCTCTGGACTAGTAAGTATTCATTTTTGAACCCTGGCATAATGTCTGTATTTTTTTTTTTTTTTCAAAATTATGACTTCCTTTTTCTTAACCGGATTTTGCATTTACCTGTGTTGATTAATTCTTATACTTCAACCGCCGCTTTCTTGTGTGAGAAGTCTCAGCTTAATCTTGGTGTCCACCTTCAGTTTGACATCTGTCAGTTGTGTGAAAAAAGACTCTCCCACCTTCTGAAGTAGATTTTAATGGTATGAACGGGTCTTGAAAATTTTAATAATATCAGCAAATTAATCTCTACAAGGTTAGCCAAACAATCTTTGAAGTAGAGAAAGTATGACTTAATCTCTCTCTCTCTCTCTCTCTCTCTCATCTCTCTCTCTCTCTCTCTCTCTCTCTCTCGTTCGTTCGTCAGCCATCGATGCGATAGAATAAAGATGCGTTATCGCCTGATGGGCAATCTTGGTGGAAACAGTTCGAAACAAAATGTTTTGCTCAATTTAGACTTTTCCGTTTCCTTTATCGTCACGCATTTTTAGCCTTTTCCCCTCGGCCGTCATTTGCGTTTGTGTATTTCTCTTCCTTACCTCCATTCTTCAAAGCCTTTCCCCTCTCGTCCGTATTTTTGTCCCTTTATAGTTTTTTTTTATATCTACGTTTCGTTTGTATTCGTCTCTCTTTTCTCCATGATTTTTTTTTTTTTAACTTTTTTTTTTTAATCTACTTCCCTTTCTACCTGATTTTCTTTCACTTTATCAGCCTTTCGTTTGTATTGATCTTTATGTTCTCCGGCTTTCTTTCTTTTTTGTTGTCATTTTCTGATTTTATGTTTTTAATCCACCTTTACTATGAATTCATTACTTTTTTCGTCATTCATTCATTTATATTTTTAAAGTTCTTTTTCACGTCCTGTTCATATTTTATTTTCTATCTGTGTCTTTGTCTGCTTTTTTATACGCCTATCCTTCTTTTGTATTCTCTGCTTCCTTTTTTTATCTTTTATATTTTATTTTCTTTCGCCCATCTATTATACCTAACTTCGGTTTTTTTTTTTTGGCCAAGCCCCTTATAAATTCAACGTTGCTATTTCCATTTTTTACGCCGTTTTCATAAAATTTTACCTTACATCCACCCATTTAAAAACTAATTTATTTTTTAGAATTAACTTTTCGTTTCATTTATCAATTTATTTACACGTATCTTGCATTCGCAGATTTCTTGTGTATACATTTTTCATGACCGCTTTTGGTTTCTTTTGTTTTTTTACAAATATAAATATCGTAACTCGAACAGACAATTTATGAAATTATTATTAATTTCGTTAACTCTCTCTCTCTCTGTCTCTTTCTCTCTCTAACCCTTTGCCTTCGGTTTTCATGCATGTATTGTATTACGCGTCTGCTCATATTTCCCCGTTTCCCTCTTATGTTATTTTATGCATTTCATTACTTTTACGTTTGCCATTATTAACCTTCTTGCATCTTTCTCTATCTCTCTCTCCTCTCCCCCTACTCCTTCGCCTATTTCCCTTCGCCTTTATTTCACAACGCCTTCGCTCATTTCCTACTTTTATTTCCATCTTTATGGCTTCTCTCTGTTTTCTCATTTACCTTTTATGTCCATCGTCAATTCGCCCAGTTACCGAGTTCATTATATTTGCGATTTTTATCGTCTCTTTTTCTGGATTTTTTTTTCATTGTTTTTTCTCTCTTTTTCTTGTGTTTGTGTGTATCCCTCGCGTGCTTTGATTTTTATTTTTATCAGTGACTCTTCTTTGTTTTATAGTAGTTTTTCTTATCCGTTTATTTGACGTTACTTGCACGTGTGAACCCTCACATAGCTTTTTTATAATACTGATTCTTCTCTTCTTTTAATTATACCCATTTTTTTTTCCTAATTTACAATAATATTTAAGTCTCTCTCTCTCTCTCTCTCTCTCTCTCTCTCTCTCTCTCTCTCTCTCTCTCTCTCTCTCTCTCTCTCTCTCTCTCTAACTCGGAATACTTTACGACATCTTTTAACTCTCCAAAAACATATTTCCAAACATTAGTCCTTATCTCGAGGCGTAATCGCCATTCCACACAGCGTAGTAAAATCACCATTTCCCGGTGTAATGAAGTGTCCAATTTCTCATTTTTGATCCCAATCCCCTATTTTTTACCCCAATTCCCCATTTTTTATCCCAATTTTCCCCCCATCACACATCTTCCACTAGAGCGGGTTTTCCCAGCGGTGATGCTGATGATGCCAAGGGCCTGGTTGTTCAAGATCCTCATTTCCTCTCCTCATAATCAACGACATTGCAGTTTTTCTTCCTCTTTTCTTTTAATCTTGCCTTCGCTTATTTAACAAGCGTATATATATATATGTATATATATATTATTTGTGTGTATGTATATATGTATATATATTATATAT
>JANJGK010000013.1:9424533-9429533 GCA_039081455.1 Macrobrachium rosenbergii | reverse complement strand
TTTGGGGTAGACCTGTGGTCTCGATCGGCTGCCCTGCCTGACATCGCTTAGACCCCGGTACGTATGGTTCATGTATCATACCCGACCCAACGCCCTTTCTTCCCAGCAGCGAGAAGTTATTGCGCGGGTATGGCGAGAGTTCGAGACGTGTGAGATGTTTGTTATGTTTTTAGAAGGTGTTGTAGTGGCTTTGTTTTGTGTGTGTATTTAGTCTGTAACATCCATTTGCTTTTTAAGCAAACCTATCCGTTGATTACATATATATATATATATATATATATATATATATATATATATATATATATATATATATATATATATATAATTAGTTCTTCATTTATACACCCGTGAATGTTTTGTACTGGCGAATATTAAGTAAAAAGTGTAACTTAATATCGAATTCACTGCTTCGAAATAACTTAACCGGAATTAAATCTGATAAGTGCATTTTCCCAGAGCAGGGTTGCTGCAAGGTCTTTTAAAACGTTATGAATGTAACTGAACCACAGGGCCAGTTCAAGATCTGGTCAGTGTATGTGCACATTTTAATAATTATTGTTCCTGTTTTGTCTAAGTTTAGTTTTAAGTTATAGCCTGTGTTTACTTTTTGGTTTATATATACAGTATATATATATATATATATATATATATATATATATATATATATATATATATATATTACATATATATATTATATATATTATATATATCATATATCAAGTATTTTCCATTTAATATATAAACACACACATATATACATATATTGTTTATATATTAAATGCTCAATACTTGATATATATATATATATATATATATATATATATATATATATATATATATATATATATATATATATATATATATATATATGTATGTATGTATGTATATATGTATATATATTCGATAATTTGTTTAGTATGCATTACGTAATATGATGGTATATAGGTGCATGTTTCAAAACAAAACAAAAATTAAGGGTAAAAATAAATGGAAATATGTTAACAAAGGGAGCTCCAGTCTTTGAGAATCCCTCTCAAACATTAAAATGATTGGCGCTTGTTCATCAGAGGAGTCGACTGTAAATCGCTTAACATTTCTGAAACAGAAAAAAAGCAGAAAAAAGAAAATCATGATAACTTTGTGCGGGGAATTTAATGGCTCAGAGCCTTTTACTCGTGAAGGCAGTGGTTTTCAATAAACACCCGATACTCCCTTCTAATTATATTCTCTGAAATCCACTTGTAGTTTGGATTACAGATTCGCGTTTGCCTAAATGGGTGTGAAGCAGCGAGGTCTTTCATGTTCTCTAGTTTTAATTTCGTACGTGATGACTATATCTATTTTTCTCATGTTTTTATGTTGGATTTATTTTGTATGTCAATTTTTGCCTGTTCAACACACACACACACGCACACAGTGTATGGGAAAAGTCGGTTGAAAATTAGTTGTGTGAGAGAGAGAAAGAAAATGTGTGTATATGTGTGGGAAAAGTCGGTTGAAAGTTACTTGGGTGTGTGTGTGTGTGTGTGTGTGTGTGTGTGTGTGTGTGTGTGTGTGTATGTATGCATGTATGTGTGTCTGTATGAGAGAGAGAGAGATTGGAAAATAATCGAGCAAATATTGTCGTAATAGAATTGTGCCTCATCAAATAATGTCCTTAAGTATTATTAACATCTCGTGGGAAACAGCATTCTACCGCAATTTTCGTTTTTATCGGTATTTACTGTAAATTTTAATATCAGCAGACAGTAAATAATGCGTCTCTACAATCGGCGGGTATAACTATTTCGTTCATGCTTATATATATATATATATATATATATATATATATATATATATATATATATATATATATATATATATATATATATACATATACATTTATGACCTTTGTATATACAGTTTCTCATTTATCTAAGCCATTCGAAGTACAAGTTAACGTGGCGTAACCTAAGACAATTTCGATATCGGGACTCTAATGCGCCTCGGAATGTGTATCCTAGTCCCTCGTCAAACACGGGATTACTTAAAATGCAGTGGAGCCTGGCTTTTTCATAGCCCTTGATGTCGGACTGTTTTGGAATTGTACCGTCGAGCCCCGTTCGCAGTTCGGCTGTATGACTGAGAGAGAGAGAGAGAGAGAGGAGAGAGAGAGAGAGAGAGAGAGAGAGAGAGAGAGAGAGAGAGAGGTGAGGTCAATCCGTAATGTTTCTAATATTTACTTTAGATGTGAACGTGTTCATCAGAGTTTTTTCCGAGTTGCTTTTAGATGAGTAATTTCTTTTTTTTTTTCTTGAAGTGCACTTTCTTCCCTGGTATTCTCTGTGTATTTGTATTTACATTTCCTCCGCTAAGTACTGATTCTTTATAAATCTGATTTATAGCAAAAGTGATATTTCAGTTTAAGGAATATGAAAAGTTCTAGAGAAGTTTATCACAAGGGAAAAAAACTATCAGTAGTTATGTTTTTTTCATCGAATGGAAAAGCAGTTATAAACGACACGATGCATTCGAATCATGAATGAAGCGAGAAATAGACAAGAAAACTTATCGACCACTCCAGTAGCAGATAACGCACATACCAGTAGTTTTGCACATAGCTGTCGTAAACCTCAAATATAATCCGGTCACGTAGTGAACCGGCTGTCCATCTTTTTGAAGATATTTTCGAAGCCTTACTGCCTTTTACGATTCATTGCCATATGGAGTACGCATTGCAATGAAAGTACTATGGAAGCATGGGCTGTCCTTAGAATCCATAAGTGCACTACTGATCTGTGCATTGTTGGAATATTATTTTTTAAATAATTTTTCGGTTTATGAGTTTAACGGCCTTCCATGAGAGGTCATTTATATATAAGAGATAATATAATTTTTTATTGATACCGTTATTGCTCACTGCACTGTTGACCGCATAATATAAAGTCGGAGTTGGTCGTTGCACATTAGAACAAAGATGTTAGGTGGTAAATACCAGTGCACTTCTTTACCCACTGTCTGTAGAAATTCACAGATGATTAATGAGAGTGCAACAAAAGGTTTGAATGATAACCGAGAAATTATGCCGAGTTAAATGGCGTTGAATTAGCAGATATGAAAGTATCTGTCAAACAGGCCAGTCACAGACAAACCGAGATAAGAATTCTAGCACAGAACGCTAAAAATAAGTTTGATCTAATTGTCTGGAAACTACGTGAAATCAAGACAGAACTCCAGCTGCTGCTCTGCAGTGAGAAACTTCGTCTCTCATAAGCAGAAGACAAATTTCATTATCCCTCTGTGGAACTCTATCTTTGATGGTTCCTCGGTGGAAGACGAAATCAGACAATCCTTCCTTGGTCGAATAATTCCACCACCTTGTGATGTATACACTAGCAGTGAGGGAGACGCTGCATATGAAACATTTTGAGAGAGAGAGAGAGAGAGAGAATGGTGATTATGAAACAAAGTTTGCGCGAGAGTTTAACGAATTCAAATGATGAAGCACCGAGTTCAAGAGAGAGAGAGAGAGAGAGAGAGAGAGAGAGAGAGAGAGAGAGAGAGAGAGAGAGAGAGAGAGAGAGAATAGAAATCACACAGAAAAAATCAGTAAGTAAATTATGACAGCACTGTTTCATATAAGGCATGGGAGATCATAATGATGATACACCGACTTTAATGTGTATGAGAGAGAGAGAGAGAGAGAGAGAGAGAGAGAGAGAGAGAGAGAGAGAGAGAGCTTGGTTATTCATGAACCAGCAAAAGTTTCCCCACAGGAACTTCCTCCAACTACCCAAGAACTATTAGCATGGTAAACCTCGTACTAGATGGGAAGTGCGGAGTGCGACACAACGATTAAACATTACATGCTTGAGAAAAAGGGGGAAAGAACATCGTTTATACTCATTTTATTAATTCTTGTTCCTTCAGAATTGTAATTAATTTATTGTGTTAAAAAGATAATAATAATAATAATAATAATAATAATAATAATAATAATAATAATAATAATAATAGTAATAATAATAATATTATTATTATTATTATTATTATTATTATTATTATTATTATTATTATTATTATTATTATTATTATTATTATCGAGAAAAAGTCGACGAATAATCACGTTCCAGTTGGTAATAGGAGAAGACCCACTAAGTGAAATTTTATTTCGATTTTTTTTTTTCAGAAACACTGTTATACAGATGAACAGTTACAGAATTACTGCTCTTATCTTACGATAGTTCCAGCTTTCATATTCGCTCAGAAGGTAATAGCATAATCTGTCGCAAGCTAAGAGTTGTACTTCGTAAATTGTTCATATATATAAATATGTGTATAAAAATAAGGGTAATACCAAATTTCACTTGATGGGTCTTTTTCTCCAGCTAAGAATTGTACTTCGTAAATTGTTCATATATATAAATATGTGTATAAAAATAAGGGTAATACCAAATTTCACTTGATGGGTCTTTTTCTCCAGTCTTCTTCTTCTTCTTCTTCTTCTTCTTCTTCTTCTTCTTCTTCTTCTTCTTCTTCTTCTTAATAACAAAGTCTATTTTACTGTTATTCGAAAAACAATATTTTACATGTAACAACATAAGATTTCCAACCTTACAGATAATATTACTATCATATTTTTGTTGTTGTTCATTTATCCAAAATTACCTTTGCTGGCTTTTACACAGAGCTTAGCTTAGTTCTCGTCCCAAGTTTCTTCATATCTCTAAGCAAACTGCGTTGCATCCATGTTTATTATCACATATGATTTTTTTTATCACTCGCATAATGGAGGAGAATTATGGGGAGTTATAACGAAAATCCCGAATATACTAGGAAATCTTGAATATTGGACAATTTGCTTATGATGAGAGTGTGAATGTCTTGTCTCTGTTTGGATTACTTTGTCATTTTAATCACTTAATTTTTTATCTCCATTTATAAGGAAATATAGTTATTTTAGTGCAAATGTGAGGTTAATGTTATCATTAACGTTTTTATTTTTTTATATTCACGTTCTT
>JANJGK010000013.1:9397651-9424433 GCA_039081455.1 Macrobrachium rosenbergii | reverse complement strand
GTAGAAGTGTCCACGGATTTGACCGGCTATTTTTCATCGTCGTTGTCCTTGGTGGCAATGATGAGCCTGAGAATAAATGAATTTATTTGTCGTATGGCGGAAAGGCTAGCACTAGCAGAAGATACGGCGCTGATTGGGGGCAGAGATGAGAATCTTCAGGAACAAGTGAAAGAGGTTTTAAAGGAAATGTGTGTAAAAGTAGGACAGATGGAAGTCAGGAAGATGAAACAACGAATGTCAAGATGTGTGGTGGAAGAATGAATTGGAATGAAGTTTGATACTTTCAAAATGATTTGTGTTATACGCTTTTCTTACTGTTTTATTTTGTGATCGTGATTGTTCATTTGTATCTAGGATTGTAATTTGACTATAGCTATTTAAATAACTTCCTTGTAAAAAGGAATGTTACAGTGTGCATATTGGCAATGTTAGTCTAATGATATTAATAATAATGATAATGAAGACTGAAGAACAGTCACATTCTTTAAAGATGGAGATAAGATAAGACCTTTTTCTTTCGTGCAAATGATGGTATATTCTTAAAAAACCAAAATTTATTACACTCATATACTTTAATAACAACCAGACTTTAAAGTAGGGAAAAAAAGAAGCCCAGAGTTTCAGAAAGAGGCGTCGTTTTCGTGTCACTGATGTGGAAAATATAATACCGCTATTATTTTGCGTGAGAGAGAAAATTTAGTAGTATTTTGCGCCGAAACATTTTCTGATATATTGCGGGGGGGAGAATTTGTTATGCGGTGCATAAATCAAACATTAAATGTTTAATACAGTTTTACATAACAACGGTTTCACTGACATTGGAAGCAATAAAGTGTACGCGTTGTTTCCGCCGATATAGACCATTACGAGAAGTCTTGTTCGAAAATGGAAAAAAAAAATATATTTATATTTTTTTCGACGTGAAAAGAATTTTCATTTTTATTAACGTCGTTAATAATAAATGACAGGAGCTGGAAGAGCAACACGATCATCACCAGGAGCGACATCAAATTAGTTGATGTATTGTGGCTTTCAAACGATCGCACGGAACGGCGCTAAAACAGACATGGCCCTCAGCTAATGATTATGTAATGCTTTTGCCGCGTTATTATTCGAAAGCACTCTGGGCATGCGCACTCTCTCTCTCTCTCTCTCTCTCTCTCATCTCTTCTCTTCTCTCTCTCTCTCTCTCTCTCTCTCTCTCTATATATATATATATATATATATATATATATATAATATATATATATAATATATATATATATATATATATGTATATATATATATATATGTATATTATATATATATATATATATATATATATATATATATACACACACACCTATACACCCACACCTGCATACATATAATCTTTCAACTTGAAAGGGATTTCACCGAAGGGGTAAACCGGAAAACCGAAAGCCTCTCGGTTTATCAGTAGGTCTTTAGGGATGGGGATGCAAGCCCCAAACCATATATATATATAATATATATATATTATATATATATATATTATATATATATATATATATATATTATATATATATATATATATATATATAATACACATATGTATATAATACATATGTGTGTGTGTACGTGTGTGTTTATTTGCGTATAACTAATTATGTATTTTAAGTAGGTATAGGTGTTTGAGGCATTGTCCCTAGCTCAGACTTCTCTCAGGTTTGTCAAATTCCATTAACAACTGCCGTAAACATTCTTTTCAGCTAGGGTTGGCCATTGCTTGACGCAGCTGAGCAGTTTTGTGCTCGACTGGCGATTCGTGGAGCCAGGTTCACTCTCAGACTGTCGTTCACATGTCCACTCATTTATTAAAAGGTACCAGCATCTCTTTGGTTTGAGATGAAAAGACGTGGGGTCCAGAGACCTCACGCCCAACAGGCTTGCTGGGAAAGCAGAAGGCTGTACCCTTTTGGCTACATTCCGCCGAAAAGTATATATATATTATATATATATATATATATATATATATATATATATATATATATATATATATATATATATTATATATTATATATATATATACGTATATACATGTATATATACACATACACGCATGCATACATACATACAATACATACATACATACATACATACATACTAGTGCATGTTCTCCCAATAATAGGGGTAACAATTTCGCCGCAGCCTCCAACATAAACACGATAACCAAACCTAAACAAACACTTTAGGCTCTATGCCATCAAAGAATATAAGAACTAATTTCAATTCTTGCGTAAACATACCTCTGGAGATTAAATCGTGCGCCAGACTTGAAATTAATCTATCCCCCTCTTGATGACATATTGGATTTTTTAATTTTCCTTGTGGCTGAAATGAATAAGAGTAAACGGCTGCGTTTACCAGACTTGTGTACACGAATGTCTACGTTTACGTAGCATGTATATTTGTAATGATTACTAAAACGCGCACGCGCAAGAGCGTGTGTTGGTTGAAGAAAAAGGAAATCCACAAAAATGTCCAAGTTTATCTTACTTTCGACATTATAAGTAACAGGAAAGAGAAACAAGGATTCTTTTTTTTTTTTTAATCGTCATAGCTATTGTTATGTTATCGAAAAAAAATACGGAATTAACGAACATTTTTTAACTTTTTGTTGTATGGTATAGTTGGACCCTTCATGGTGAATTGACCCTTCATGGTGAATTATGATTCATTGTTTACTAAAAGGATGTTAACTATCTTTTTTGTATTGCTGTGAGAGAGGAAAGAGAGTGAGTGTGTTCTTGAAGACTGCCGTGTCATCAGATGATACAAGATATGTCTTACCATGTAAAGCGAAAATGCAGTAAATAAACAATATCAGTGTAGTGTTTAATGTCAAAGTTTATATTACTTGACTGAATCTGATATGTAAGATAATAAATATCCAGCACTTTGTGACACAAAAACGTGTTTCATTTAACTTCAATGTTAAAAGGAATGTTCTGTAATTTTTGCCTCGCTGTCAGTATTTAAAAAAGCTTGCAGGGATTGTGAATTGTCGACTAATTGAACAGCTGTGACGACGATTTTGATGTCCACAGTAAACAGATTTAAGTTAGGGTCTACTGTAGTACGTTTAGCTCTGTTTCTGTGAGATTTGTAGCATTTCATTTAGATGAGAACTTTTACTTAGATTTTTCACTGAGGTCTTTATTGACCCTTGTGCAAATAAAATGAAAGAACAAGTAAAGCAACAACAAAAGAAACAAACAACATAATCAACAGAAAACAATAGCAATAATAATATTGATAATTTTATTATAACACCCGAATGATATTGGCAGCCTTTCTCTCTCTCTCTCTCTCTCTCTCTCTCTCTCTCTCTCTCTCTCTCTCTCTCTCTCTCTCTCTCTCTGTACAAAACCTGCTTCACAACATCGTCCTCTTACACCGTGAATAGGCATGTGTAAAAAACAGGTGAATTACCTTGACATGTTTTCAAAATATTTCAAGTTCTTTGGCAATGTAATGTCCCGACATTTGCGGATCCATTAGTCTTGTCATTTGCGGATTAAAAGCAAGACAGGAAGGATGTTTATTTGATGTGGCCCACATCACCGAATGTAAAGAGCTAAATGCGATGTGATGGCGGCCGTGATTTGCTCCGGTTATTAAAACCGTTTAAGAATAAATGTTTCGGGGCTTGCGTGCGTGCGTGCGTGCGTCCGGGCGTTCGCGCGAGCGAGGCAAAAGGGCGTTTCATGTGATTCCCGTAGATAGTGACGGATCGATGGGGCGAAAATTTGCCCCGTTATTTACAGAGACGAATTTACAGCGACAGATTCACAGCTTCTCTGTCCCGGCGACGTTAGGCGACCGGGAAATGGTATTAGTAGGTCGATCGCTCCGGGATTTTAGGGTCTCCACGGAGATTCTCTGTTTTTTTTTTTTTTTTTTTTAGTTTTAGTTTTATTAAATATCCCCCTTTATTATTTCATTTGCCATTTCGAGGATGTTTGACATTTGTAAACAGACTAGCAGACTTGTCTTCGTTGTAATTACTCACAGGGACATTGGATGGAGTTAAAAACACTGATTGTAAATACTCTATTTATTGGGGACTCTCTCTCTCTCTCTCTCTCTCTCTCTCCTCTCTCTCTCTCTCTCTCTCTCTCTCTCTCTCTCTCTCTCTCTGAGGGGAAGGGGAGGAGGTGATTGTAAAGGGATGTAAAAAGCGGGGGGATTGAGGGAGGTGGGGGTGAGGAGGTTTGTGGGAACTGCAGTATTATAGATTCACTCAATGTGTGTGTGTCCCTTCCTCTTTAAAAACGTTCACCCCGGCGGGTTTCTTCTTCCATAGCACTGGAAATGCGACAAAAGCACCACTTTCTCTCTCTCTCTCTCTCTCTCTCTCTCTCTCTCTCTCTCTTCTCTCTCCTCTCTCTCTCTCTCCTCTCTCTATTATTACAGCTCTCTTCCGACTGACGGCCCTTTTTCATTTTAAATAGCATTTTTTTTTCTAATATAAAGTAAGAAGTCGCCGAACCTCACCCCCCCACCTCACCTCAACCCCACTCTCTCTCTCTCTCTCTCTCTCTCTCTCTCTCGTATATTAGGCTTCTTTCGATCCGTATAGCGGCGTACTTTTTTTTTGTAACGTAAACAGAATAGCTCTCTCTCTCTCTCTCTCTCTCTCTCTCTCTCTCTCTCCTCTCTCTCTCTCTCTCTCTCTCTCTCCGTCACGCACACACAACATTATAATAATCTTATCCTTAAAAGGATGCTCAATGTAACAGTGACTGAACCATTTTGTCTTTCCCTCGTAGTAAAGCTGAATGAATGATATACTTTTGTAATCAGGAAAGAAAAATTTTCTCTTTTTACTGAAATCTCATTTATTGATGACTGACCTTTTTCTCAGTATTGTATTTAGGAATAAGCTGTATGATAGATGTATGGTTT
The DNA here is from genome assembly GCA_039081455.1 of Macrobrachium rosenbergii. NCBI lineage: Eukaryota > Metazoa > Arthropoda > Malacostraca > Decapoda > Palaemonidae > Macrobrachium > Macrobrachium rosenbergii. Next base: position 9,419,504 of record JANJGK010000013.1, on the reverse strand, counting down.
CTAACAAAGAGGGGAAAATAGCATTCTCTCTCTCTCTCTCTCTCTCTCTCTCTCTCTCTCTCTCTCTCTCTCTCTCTCTCTCCTCTGTTGACAGATGTCTTCGTTTTGAAGCATTTCCTTTTAGAAGTGAGTGATCCGTGTTCTTTCCTGTTTACTAAGATCAAACTAATAGCGCCTCTCTCTCTCTCTCTCTCTCTCTCTCTCTCTCTCTCTCTCTCCTCTCCTCTCTCTCTCTCTCTCTCTCTCTCTCCAAAACAAACACAGGAACACATATAGAGGCCCTCTTCCTTCTGAATTCAAGGTTATGGTGAATTCATAATGACTGACCTTTCTGATTTTCTGCTTGCCGAATTTAACTTAATGGAAGATGTATCTCTCTCTCTCTCTCTCTCTCTCTCTCTCTCTCTCTCTCTCTCTCTACCGTTGATGTAATCTCACGCAATTATAAATTTCCTTACTCATTTACTCATAAGTAACGGAGAAAAATCCCCCACCTTCCCCTTGACTCGCCGTTGGATATGGAGCAGTACTAGTCAAACGCCCGACAAACTCTAGGGAAGGGGAAAATATGTAGGTCGACAGCTTTAAGGCGAGGGAGGAGGATGAGGAGGAGGAGGAGAGGGGGAGGAAATGTGGGAGGAGTAGGATCGGAGAGGGAGGTAGTATTGGATAGGGGAGAGAGGAGGTGAGGGAGGATTCAGCAGTCTCTAGATGCTGTGAGAGACGACTTCGCATCGACGACTCTGACTCCCGCTATAGAAAGAAGTATATGAAAACAATGATAAATCGAAAGAAAGATGTAAGAATAAATGAAAATTACTATGAAAGATAACTACAACACTTACAGATTGCGACTCTAGATAAAAAACAATCAGTCAGTCAGCCAAGCTTGGGATTTTTCTTTAAGACACTGTACGAAAGATTATGAAATATAAGCACTGGCACACTGTGGAAATAAATGAGAGCAGCCCGTATGTGCTCGAAAGATCATAACAGCACATACAGATAAAGACGTCTCATAACTCAAAGCTATCAATCAATCTGTCCGTCCTTGTGCAGCCGTTTAAAACTTGAAAAGGTGCTAGCCAGAGTTATTGTAGTTTTGCTGTAAATTTCGTCAAAAATTCATTGATTTAGGGACGGAAAAAGATTATGGATTCTAACCGAGTATCAGTAGAGAGAGGCAGATAGATGTGAGCATGCTGAATTATCTATATTTATGGTCGTGATGTTATGACCCAACCTAAAGTTACTTTTAGTTGCTGATTTTGTTTTGTTGGAGTGTTTAATTTTTACCTGATACAATGACATTTTCACTCTTACATTGACCTTTTTTTCACTTGCCGTCGAATGAAAACTAAACAGCATTTTAAATAGCAGTTTAACAAAGAAAACCCAAAGTTGCATGTATATAATTTATGCATTAAATACTGGAGGAATAATTGTAGTCTAATTCATGTGAAAGTTTTATGACATATCTTGTTTTTACCTGGTTGCTTAATGTCTTAATAGAACCCTCACACAGACTTAGTAGCTGACTTTATTCAGAATACAACCATCAAACAGTGATCATCTCGTGACTTAATAAGTGACACAAAATATAACCGATAACTTTCAGTATTATCAGTAATCTCCTCAAAAAAGTCTATATAACTGATACTGTTCAGACTTTTGTCAGGAAACATTGATCATGGCGGGGTCCCTTGGGAAAGTGTATCTTTCTTCTGGAAAATGGAATGAGAAAAATATTCCAGTTTGCGGCTCTGCAGTAATAGATTCTGGAAAACTTTCAGGGCGTTCAAAATATTGGCAATCTCAAAAGGTTTAAGATATTTATCTGCTTCTTTTTCTCGCGTTCTGGGAATAGATTTGGTATTATAAATACGTGGTTTCACATTTTGTTCTTTGTGTAATGACGCTATTATTATTATAAGTATTGTTAACTGTGGGCTTTTACCCCTGAGAGGGATGGACTTTGGAATATGATAACATTTTAGTGTTCAGTCTTTTGGTATTAAATGGTGTATCCATCGACTTACTGTACATTGGTTGTGACCCGCCACATTCTGCCAACTATCAGTTACTAGATTTTCTCATTAAGTAATAGAGAAGATAAGCTGGTTTTAACAAACTGTCTAAATCAGTTTGTCTTGGACGGGAATCGAACCCAGATCTTGGTTAGCATGGCAAGATTTCTAACCTCTGGAATGCAGTGACTCAGATTATTATTATTATTATTATTATTATTATTATTATTATTATTATTATTATTATTATTATTATTATTATTATTAACCTTGTCGCTGCACTGCTGCTCGTTCCATCAGGGTGTTAAGTAATCTTGGGTCTGGTCAGCACGTGGATGGATGACCACCAGGAAATGTCTGGTGCCGTGAAGCACATAAACCTTAAATGGTTTAAAACATTTTGTGGGGCAAGTTTCGGGTCTACCAACCTTGCCCTGACGATGCCCTGCTCAAGAGAGAAGATGTAAAGTAAAAAATATTATGTAATGATAAAAATATGTATATTTTTTTTTAGCTAACTTGATCAGGAAGCCCCTTCAGTCCCACTAAACGGTATTGTATCGAGAAGCCAATCGTCACACAGCACCATACTGCACTGGCAAGTGTATGATTAAGATTTTTCTTATATACTCCTATGGAAAGCTTTAGGAAAGCTTTAGACCCTGCTGTAGCCCCACCCTTGGCCCCTGGTGTCAGCTTGGACAAACAAATCTACTGCACATGAAGGTGACTACGGATTGATTTAACAAAACGGCAACCCACATGTTCTTGTTTAAGCAAATTTCAGTCTAGACTTGATAAGAAAGTTATGCATGTGTTGTCTTTTCTAGCTGAGTAGTTATAGAGAAGAATATTTTCAAAAGAATCATCTCTATTCCTTGATTACCTTCCCTTTGAAGGGGGTGTGGCCCCATTTGAACAAACCTTAATCCACCATCACCAGACGGTGCTTTGTGCAAGTTTGGTTGAAATTGAGGCAGTGGTTCTGGAGAGGTGAAAATGTGACATACAGACACACTAATCACAAAAACTCACTTGAGCTTTAAATCCCGGTAAGCTTAAGAGCTGCACCGTTTAATTATGTTTTCGTCTTGATTATCAACCATCTCTCATGATCTCTGTTTTCTTTATAGAGTTTATTTTCCTATCTCCTTTATATCCATTCTCTATTTACTGATTCTCACTCACACTGCATTTTGATTTCTCGCTCTGTCTCCTCTCCTTTCGTTCTTTTCATCCTTAATTGATGTCCCCTTTTTGTTCGGCTTTTCCTTCGCTCAGTTTGTAACAGACTAGTGCTAAGTCTTAATTAAATATCGTGGCTCCCTCTCTCAATTTATTTTGTCATTTCCACATCAACTTTCATAAAGATTTCATTTACCAAATGCGGAATTGGACTGCTAACACAGTAAGTGTTTTCATTAACAGCTTTGCACCCAAAATGAAGTGTTTAGCAAGCTTCATTAGGTCACTCTTTTTCACGTGGGTGAGGGGTCTCCCTGTATCTTCCCCAGATTACCCCCCCCCCCCCATTCTCGCAAACACCCCCCCCCCCACACACACTCGCTCGCAAAATGTCTGTTTGAATTTTCTGTTCGCTTATTGCTTTGTCTGTTTTACATAAGTAATTGTGAATTTATGTAAATTTTATCAGTTTTGGTTAATTCGTGCTGGTTAATATATATTCTAATTGTTCAATAAGGATTCCGGTTAATTAGATTCCATACAAATTGATTATGCTTTTTCGAGATTTTTAAACCTTCAATTCAATCGGGTTAAATTATATTCATTATAACTTATTTGTATTGAGGTTTATTACGCGTTATACAAGTTCACATCAATGACACTGCAGTAAGCAAAGTCAGCATATTCTTTTTTTTATTTTGCAGAGCCCAAGAAAGGCAAGAATGCCCAAAACAAGTCTGGTCCCACTATAAACATGTCAATGGACTTTGCCTCCTAAAGTGATGAGTTGAATAAATTTAGAGGCACAGAAGATGGTAGAGAATTCCGCAGTACTGGAGTGAATGGTTTAAGAGATAATTCAAACTGACTGCCCACTTCGTAGGTGACATCCAAATAAAGTTCAAAGACTTCTTTTTAAGTCTGGAACTTTCCTTTCACTAATTTTCGAAAGCTAGAGTGATTTTTTTTAAGTCAGGAACTTACCTTTCACTAAATTTCGAAAGCTAGAGTTATTTTTTTTTAAGTCGGGAACTTACCTTTCACTAACTTTCGAAAGCTAGAGTGATTTACTTCAATTTCACGAAAGTTCGAAGAGCGTACATTCCTCTGTAATGTCTTCTTTTTTCCATAGTTAAAGTCTTGCGTTCTGTATTTCGAAAGCCCTTTTTTCTTACTTTTTTCTTTTGTGAGCATTTATGTAATTAACCCATTCAGTTAATAAAACATCTACTATTGCACAATGAGTAACGTCCGTTGATATAACTGGGGTCTATTTGTAAGGAACATGTGGCTGTTTTGAAACCAGATGATACTAAATCAATCCATCCTGAGAAGCAGTGTGACTCGGAATGTCTCTTGGGCACCCTCTTTCCCTTCCCATGGAAGACCACTGATGAAAGTAACAGCGGTTCTTGTTATTCATCTATGAATATTTCTACTGTGCTCTCTTGAAATTTAAGGGGCACATGCCATGAAAACGTACAAACGAAAAACCTGAATTAAAGTGAAAAAGGAGGAGATACAAAGAAGCCTGAATAAGAAAGAAATGCAACGAAACCAGAAACGAATGAAAAAGCTGAAATTGGAAGAAGGGGAAAGGGCCTCGTTTATGTCTTTTAATAACTGAAACTTTCAACGTTGTAAGAATTTCCTCGTAAATCCCGTAATGATTTCAAGGCGAAGAGAGGAGGCAGACTTGGATGTATGTCCATTCTACTATTTGTAATGAACTCTTCAACTTGGAGGAGGATTCTATATTCGACTGCTTTAGAAAGACATTTTCGTCAGAATTCCGTTTAATAGTAAATAGCACAGCTCGGTCTTAATTTGTAACTAATGCCTATTGTGTATCATAAACTTTGCTTTCGCAATCTACGACACAGAACCTGTGCAATAACAATTTTTTACAATCTGTGAACACATGACCTCCACCTTTGTTGAATACGAGTTACGCCTTTTCTGTACGATAACTCGATAATTGTTGAACATAGACGTTTAGAATTTTGTGCGATGGGTCGCACTTAGGGCTAAGAATGGCATGAGGCCAGCAACTTCATCTCAAAATAAACGCTGCAAACTGGAAAGAGAAGATGCATACACACACACACACACACACATATATATATATATATATATATATATATATATATATATATATATATATATATATATATATATATATGTATTCCCCGTTTATTTTGAGATGAAATTGCTAGACTCATGCCTTTCTTCGCCTTGTAAATATATATATATATATATATATATATATATATATATATATATATATATATATATATATATATATATATATATATATATATATATATATGCGTGTGTGTGTGTGTGGTGAATGAAATGAGAATGAAATCCTTAAGTACATGTTTTGTTGTGTAGGATCAAATTATCGAAGTAAAAAAAATCGGTATGGTAAGAAGGAAAATGAATTAATGGATGAAATGAATGTGGGTAGAATAAGAGAGAGAGAGAGAGAGAGAGAGAGAGAGAGAGAGAGAGAGAGAGAGAGAGTTCGTGGTGCTGGCTTTCAAAGGGAAATGATGTATTTGCCTCAATTATGTCTGCAGTCGGAGGGTTTCTTTGTTCTGTTAAAGTAATTGTCGTCGTGAAATAAAGAATCCGAAGAAAGCCCTCGGAGCCTTGGCAAGGGTAATGATTTCCTCGTTTTGTCCTAAATCAAAGCGATTCACCTGTGACTTCAATTTCGCAACTGTAACAACTTCATTAGGAATCTTGGCTTTATGCCAAATGTGCTCTCTCTCTCTCTCTCTCTCTCTCTCTCTCTCTCTCTCTCTCTCTCTCTCTCTCTCTCTCTCTGATGCACGTCTGTGTACATGTATATTTGTATGTAAATATACTTTGTATATGCACATGCAAGTTTGCCATGTATGTGCGCACAAGCATGTTTTGTATGTATGCATGCAAGTGTATTCTTTGCAGATTCATATATAATATCTTCCACATTCGTTGCTAAGTGGAAGCAAATGTAAGAGAATTGAAATTTCCGGATGACGTATAATCTAAATCCTTTGAAGACTTCTACCAACTCTTCACAAGAGCTTCTCGGCTCTTGTTGGCTGTGTAAGGAAGGAAAAGCGAGCGACTTCTCCTCTCGTGATAAGCCCTTGAACTATACACCCAACTTTCCTCCTAGGTACCTTCTTAGAAGTAGAGGGCTTCCTCTCATTTCTACGAGGGTTAGGGATGGATTCAAGTTGTTCCTCTGTTGAACTCAATTACGTTACCGTTGTTTTATAAGGGAATTTTCTCGGTGATGTTGCCTTCTCTACAGATTCTTTATGAGCTTTTATTTTCGAAGATTTTTTTTTTACATTTTTTCTCTTTCTCTTTAAATGGAGAGCCCCAAAAATGGCTAAGAACACATTTCGTAACCTTGACTAAATGTATACATGACCTTTATTTATTATCTTGAATGACGTAGTATCCAGTTAAAAATCTGAAAGGAGCCATCTGTCATTCGTGCTGAGCACAAAGTCCTAATCCTCCATTTTTCAAGTGACTGTTCCCTTCAGCAATTTATCTTCACATTTAGACAGGCGTTCGAATTTGAACTTTACATCGAAGCTTTCCAGATCACTGGGGCTTGATCTTATTGTTGATGGTTAAGATATGCCACCGTAGTTGTCCATGTAAAAATATAATCATGCATTATCGTATACATCCTTTTTCCCTGTAAAAAATATATTTGCAGATTAGTGTACGCCTTCTTGGTCTTTTTAAAAATATGATTGGTGTACACTTCTTTTCCCTTTTATATATATAAATATATTATGGTAAAGAAACATTTCTATACACAATCTTTTTCCACCTAAAAGTATATTGTCGCCGCGCACTGGTGTAGAATTTAAATATATTATGGTAAAGAAACATTTCTATACACAATCTTTTTCCACCTAAAAGTATATTGTCGCCGCGCACTGGTGTACAATTCAATTCTTTCTCCTTCTACAAAAAAAATATAGTTATACATTGATATTCACAATCATCTTCCTTGTAAAAGACGTAGTCATACATTGTTGTACACATTAGCCTCTTCAAGAAATATAGTTGTACACTGGAGCACACAATCCTTTTCATGTAAATAGTATATTATAGTCGTGCAGTGGTTCATACATTTTTTTCCTTGTAAAAAATATAGTTGTAGATTGGTTTACAAACTCATCTTCCTTGTAAAAAAGTATATTATAGCCGTACATTCTTAAACACATTCTCTATCAGTGTGAAAGAAAAATATAGCCGTGCAATGGCGCACACATTCTTTTTCTTTGCAAAACGTTGTCATGGAAAATCTTTGGCAAGGGTTACCAGGTAGGAAAAAAGTATAGAAACGGAAAACACAATTCACTACATTCTCCCCATTCTAAACTGGTTCCTCGGCATGTAATTCAATTGTCAGCCTACACCCGAACTTCCTCTTGGTAGAAGTCGCAGAAATGTAATAATTCTTCATCCCCGCGAATTTTTAGTGATGAAAACACAAATTCATTTTTGGAGGCACTAAAAATGGGGTGACGAATACCTGAAATGATGAAAAGCAGTGTTGATGGAAGTGGAGATGTGCGTGTATTTTTTCTTATATACATAACATTATATATACACACACACACACACACACACACATATATATATATATATATATATATATATATATATATATATATATATATACACACACACATATACACAGTATATGTATATATTATGGTATTTCAGCTTCGTAAACATTTTTCCTTGTATGAAATACAGTCATACAAAATCCCCATCAAGAATTCTAGTTGTAAATTGCTGTACACAATCTTTTTCCTCGTTAAAAGTGTACTGTCTGTAATATATATATATATATATATATATATATATATATATATATATATATATATATATATATATATATATATATATATATATATAGGTAGATAGATAGATACATATACACATATACATACGTACATATATATATATATATATATATATATATATATATATATATATATATATATATATATATATATATATATATATATATATATAATATATATGTATATATAATTTATATGATTATTTTTGTTTCTGTATAGAGTTGACCATTTGGTCACTAATCATTGGAGGAAAAGACCAAGATAACACACACTTCCTACACTTACATAGAAGGCATTTAGTTATTGAGGATTCACAAGATATTGAATATTACTTAGACTTAGAAAACGTCGGAGTCTTTTCAACGCGACAGATTTAACAAAGGAACGATGAACACAAATATAATTTAATTACTGTTGATATTTGTCACAAAAATAATGAGAGAAAGCTAGGCGTGTTGTGTTGCAAGCTTTCCATTTTTTTTTAAATTTCATTCATTTTCATGTTTTTTTAAGAGAAACAAAGAGACCATTTGGCCAGGTGTCTCGCTCTATAACCTATTACAACTTGAGTTTAGGTGGGAATACTGAAACTCTTTGGGTTGTCTTAACTTGACAAGACTAAACTCCGAACTGCTGTAGCGAGGGAAGACTAATAATCTGGAAATGTCGGAACTTAACAACTCCTGAGAACTTGATCGATCGTAACTTTGTATAACTTAGCAAGCTAGGAAGTGTGACCTTGGGATGTACAGGGAGGAGTTTTTACTCGCATACCAAGGACCTGAAAATCTTCTCTGAAAAGTGGAATTAGTTATTGCCATGTCTCCATAACAAATGGGGATTTTGGACTTGGTCACATGACGACAATAAATATATAATTATACAGTGTGTATGAGTACGCCAAAATCTCTTATCACATGCAGGCAGTTCACCATATATTCTTGTGTTTGTGTGTGTGTGCGTGTGTTTGTTGGTTACTTAGTATATGTGAGTCGTAAGAAAGATTGAAAGTTTAAAAAAATCGAGACGTAGAAGGAGAAGTAAAAAGAGTTTACGATGTAGATGGATATGTCAGATTCTTTTGAGATGGTTTGGTCACATGGAAAGAAAGGAACACGATAGGATACGAATGAGTATACTTGAAGTGTCAGGGGATGAAGGAGGCGAGGAAGACTTAGAAATGACAGCATAAATATTCGGAAAGATGAAGGGCAAAGAAGTTACCTGAGCATCCACAAAATCAGGAAATCCGTGCAAGATAGCGGGGAACTGCGTGGTTTGTGTAGGTGCTCAATGCATAGCTGAAGAGTCCTCAGTGTAGGTGGGTGTAGTAGCTAATGTTTTGGAAGTTTTCTGCGCAGAAGTTCATCCACGATTGAGAACCAACTGCTGTTAGTGGTAACGACTTAGTTTTGGAATATATACACGATACATACATTCATACATGTGTGTATATATATAATATATACATACATACATACATACATACATACATACATACATACATATATATATATATATATATATATATATATATATATATATATATATATATATATATATATATATATATATATAAAATACATGTGTGAATGCATGAAATACTGGTAAAAATTGTACATCTCTTGGCTCGTAGCTTCCAGCATTATCTGCAGAAATGCCAAGCTTAACAAATGCAGCTTGGTCCAAGAATTGGTGTCGGCCTAGTCAAGAGGCACTCGAGAATAGTGCTCCCTGTAACGTATATTAAATAAACAGAGAGCGAGGCTGTTTCGAGATAGCAGAAGAGAACTCAAGCAAGCTATAAGTATGAGATGTGTTATTGATACCACGAAAATCTTTGCATGCAACCCAGCCAAAAAAGACCAGTGCGATGAGGTTCTCCATAAATTGGTAGCTAATCTTGTTTGCTTTTCATTCATAGGTAACTCAATTAACGTTGTTATTTGTACTCGCTTGATTCAGCGACCATATTCTTGGAAATTGCGTTTTCGTACGGAACGAATTTTCAAGTTCATGTAAGATTAGCCGAAAATATGTGCGCTGCTAGACCATGATTCGTTGGACAAAAAGACAAGGGTTATAAATAATTTCTCTCTCTCTCTCTCTCTCTCTCTCTCTCTCTCTCTCTCTCTCTCTCTCTCTCTGCCTGGCTGGCAGGATATCCCTCCAAGTCTCTCTGACTACAGCGTGTAAAATGAGTCTGTTCCCCGTCCCTGGGCCAGGCCCCAAGCTTCGCTGGGGCCTTCTCATTTATCTTCATAGTGACGGCGTTCCACCCCTCCCCCCACCCTCCCCTCCCGAGAGAAAACCCCAGATTCGTCTTGCTAATGTCCACTACTGCAGGAGGAAAGTGTTTTGACGGCGTCGATTATACTGCAGGGGAGGAGGGAGTTCTTGGTGGGTGTCGTTCTGTTGCTGGAGACACTATCTCTTTTGCGGTTGTCGATTTCGGCGTCAAGGAGAAAGTTGGGGGATTCTCGCCGCTGTCGAATATCGCAGTCAAAGAAGAAATGCGTCGACACATGTCGATGAAGGAAGAGAAAAGGGGCTGTACGACTCATGTCGATCTCGTCCTGGAGACTTGGCAGACGTCTTGTCATTGATGTCTGTTGCTTTTGCTGGGAAAGAGCAGTGTATGAATAATTGGTGATTTCCTCTCAGCCATTCGAACGAGATTACATAGTTCTGGTGCCGGAGATACTAGATGGAATGGTGAAAGGAAGAAGAAGAAAAACGAGTTTTTGTGACTATCTGAATTAGAGAGACTCTTGTATCCTGGTTTGTTATCTTTCGTGTGTTGTGACGAAACATCAAAATCCTGTAATAGAAGAAGGAGATTTTCTAATGTCACCCACTATTATATTTGGTGTTAATGTGAAAAAGATAGTGAAGTTTTGTGGAAAGTAAAGATGACCCATCAGTTTGTAAGTCAAAGGCGAATATTTAGAGCGAAATTAAGAAACTGTGGGCAAGAATCACTTTCTGATAACCTTTTACTGTAGACCTTATTGGGTTCAAGAAAATGAGATATAGAACAGTCACAGAAATCCATTGCAGTTATATTTTTTATCTGTGAATTTGAACAGTACATAACGTGGAAGCTGTATTATGTCTCGCCAAAGCTTACTGTATAGGGTTTACAAAAGTTATTAATGTTATTATTAATATAAAGATATGGATTTTCTTGCAATTTAATATTATAGTTCACATGCATAGAAGCCATAAAACTAGGTTACTGGCATAAATTTTGTATTCCCCAGAGTTATTGCTCAATATATTTAACAAATTTCATTAACAATTATAACCTTTTTCTTTATTAACAATAATTTTATTATGACGCAAGTTGAATAAATCCAACACTGTAACCAATAACCTCTGAGTTTCTTGAAGAGGATTTCAAACTGATATCCATTAATGCTTTGGAATATTTCTAACCCATCTCTTTCTCTCAATCTGTCTGTCTGTCAGGCTCACGAATCGGACTTTTAAAATTTGAGAAATGTTCGGGGCGGAGCAATTGAAGGTTTATCTATTTGCTTACCGCAAAATGAGATTTGTAATATTTTCTGGTCCTCCATAAAATGAGGAAGAATATTGCGCTTGTCTGAACATCGTGTAAACATACCACTGATTATTTCGGCAGTCTGACATTGGGCATCTTCTGTCTTTATCTCTCTATCTACCTAACTGTCTATCTTATCTTTTGCTTTGTTAATTTTTCTTATTAAATATTTTTCACGCCTTAAATACAACGAAGAGATTGAATAAAATCATTGTATGATGAGCGTATTTTTCCTTTGGCTTTTGTAACGCTTATAAAATCTTTTTTAATTAGATTCCGACGAAGCTCCGTTTAACATTGGTTTGTTTAATTTTTTACTTTTATTTTTTCTCTGTTTTTTAGCTATTTTCCTAAAGTACTTGTTATGTTATCCGATTGCTATCTACAATTTGTGCTTATTCTTTAACTGTACTGATTTACAGAGAAGGAACTGTGGATAAACATTTATTTATTTATCAATCTATGACGCATCTATATAACTTCCGGATACCATTGTAGGTTATGGGAGGCTGCTATACACTGGGAAATGTTATCCAGCACTGTGGTTATGTTTAGAAGGTCCGGCTGTTCTCTCTTCCCCTGTATGTGATATCCATATTCCATGGGCGTCTGGTTCCAGAGGGAATTGTAGGCTTTTAACCCTCCACCTTTCCCCCTCCCCCCATCCTACTCTCATTCCTCCATCCTCTACCTTCCTGTCTCCCTTGTTCAGCAGACATAGGAACTACCGATTTAAAAAAAAAAAAATGTTTTTGGTAGTATTTTTCCTATTTTTTTTTTCAATTAGCGCATTTTGTCTTTCCAGAGGGGTATGAACCTGTCGGTTATCATGGATTCTTTTTTGCTTTGCGGCTGCTAGTCTTAAGGCACCATGGCTGCGACCGCCACTAATTGACTAACTGCTTGGGGATTAATTCACGGCTAATCCAAATTACTGATTGTGTGTGTGTAATGTATATGTATATATATATATATATATATATATATATATATATATATATATATATATATATATATATATATATATATATATATATATATATATATAATATATATATATAATATATATATATATATGTATGTGTGTGTATGTCTGTGTCTGTGTCTAACCAGTTGGTTCTTAGCCATGTAAAATAAGTCTAATCCTTCGGCCAGCCTTAGGAGAGCTATTAATCAGCTCAGTGATCTGGTTAAACTAAGATATACTTGTTTTTGCCTGTGTGTCTGTTTGTTTGTGGCGGGAGGGGTGGGTTGCGAAGGATGAGACAACCAAGAATATTCTCTATTATACCTAAATTTACAAAATTCCTTTGATATATAAAGTTGTACGTTCTGTATCTTTTCAGTGCCATTTTGTCACCTTTGATATTACGTACTATGAGTATAAACAATTACTTTTTATCGCGTTTTTATGTAAAAGTAGCGTGATAGGCGAAATACTGCATTGGTAGATGTCGTGCAGTGTCCATCTAGCTTAGTTCATTATAAGTACATGCTTTGAGCAGCTTTCTTTCAACTTTGTTCTACTTCTTATTTCCCCTCTCTTTGTGGTAACATAATCATCAGGCATTTCTTAACCTTACCGGTCAGGAGGAATTCGTGAACTGTGACATAATCACTGAAAAGCGTCAAGGTATTTTTAAGTTCTCTATAGCAGCTTGCGTACTCTATTTGTAGGCTAATTAGGTAGTGTTATGTATTTGGTCATTAAGGCTGTGGGAGACTAGTATTGAAATCCCACTTTTGAAGTAATTTATGCACAATAAGAAATAAACGAAGATTTCAGAATGCAACTGAAGTCAGTCTGGAGTGTGCATTATGAAAAGATACAACCTTTGTAATTGTTGGTAGGTTTATCTTCTCTCTTGGCTGAAATCGTGGAAAAGTACAAGGTATTAATAATAGTCGAAGGATATTTAGTGAAATGAATAGTCTAGTTATTCAATTCTCTGTTCATAATCTCATCAACCTGTATTTAAAAGAACACAGTCGAATGCAAGTACAACACCACCGTATTAAGAACTGCGAAATTCCTAGTAGCCGCTCCCAAATTGATATATACATACATACACACACACACATATATATATATATGTGTGTGTGTGTGTGACCCGATGATGGCGACGTTGTAAAACAAAGTACTGTACTAGTAATAAGACAATTGTAATTTGATTTCTTCCGTTCTCAAGAACTAAATAAGCGTTACAGAGTTATAGAGGAATCTCAGATGAATACTAATGGCCTTTAGACATCTTTTCTAGATATTTTGTTTTCATATTTCATCTTAGTTACTAATGGAAATCATAAGTTTAAACTTGGTCTTGTGGAACATCAAGGGGAGCATTTAAATAAAGTCAAGAGAAAAGTTTTTAAGAGTTGTTTGTAGTATCCTGCTCAAAGAATCGCCGTACCGAATTTATTGAAAACGGAAAAGTGCATTTAAACAGCTTTTTATTGTGTTGTTGAAGACTAATTACCAGATATTTTCTAAACGTGCTGAGTTCAGTATGATGAAATGTTGTGGTAGACTACTTTGCTTCCAGCAGCTGCGTAAAAAAATAACACAAAATAGCAGGTTATTAAAATAAAAAATGGCGTTAACGGTAACCAGGTAACCTATTCTACATAAATGTGACTTCAGGTTGAAAATATTTGAGGTTTTATTAGTACAAGTTACTTTGGTATAAAAAGTTTTGTCCTGGTATAAAAAATTTTGTCAAAGGAAATTATTACCACATTTTCGTATGAAAGTCGTGGTTAAATGGACTAAGAATACCATAAAATGTTGACATATTTCTGAATATAATGTGTCTACATAGAAGATGTCCTCCCCGTCATAGCCTTGGATTCCCTTATGGTTAAGGTATTTCATGAATATGTATGTGTTAAAATGCAATCTGTAGCGCGCAAAGATGAGCTGCTGTTTGTGATATTAATCAGGAATTATTTGGTTTCAGTGTATGGGATATTACTTACTTTTTTCCCCCATTACCGTAGATTGATACTTGATCATATGAAGACAGTACATTAAGTAACCAGCGTTGATGACTGAATTAAGCCTATTTATGTCGTGCCTTTAAGAACGTAAGATGACAGTGAAGACAAAAATTGATGTTTCTGAAAACTCTGCATAAATATTCTCTCATTTGGGAATCTTTTATTGAGTATTATTTTTTTTAATACATCGTTCTTATATTCAAAATATCTGAATTTTGTATGCAGTGACTGCGTGCAACAAAGGCAGTGCGAAAGAATAATGTTGCCTTTACTCTTTGCTTGCATGCGTGCACGTGATTGTAATCTAGTCACAGTCTGACAGGTGTCGCGGATGGTTCCCAGATTTGATAACAATGTTTAGCTCCAAAGTTTAAACGCTGGGAAATGATATGTTCAATATTTGTAGTTGCGATGAGTAATAGCTGTGTGTGACTTTTTTAATTACAGTAATTATTATAGTTGTCTGTATACTCGCGTGTTTCAAAAGGAATATGAATACGAGTTGTCTTTTAACGATAATATTGAATGAGAATCACTGAATCATGATGAGGTTTTCTGCACCTTCTCTTACTAACAACATATCCTTCACAAGCACTGCTGTTAATAACGTCAATTACTTTGCAATGCAGAGAACAGCATCGTTCCACGGGATGACCGCGACACCCACCATTTGCGACCACTAGCGAGCACTTTGATGGCAAGCATCTAGCATAAGAGCTGCGTCGGCCATTTTCCGACTCCGATTTTGGTCATTTGTCGCCCCGAATGGGTTTTGTAAGACTCCATGCTGTGTGGTCGGTGGCAGAGCATTGCTAGATCAATATTCCCCAGCTGTCTTGGCTGATGTATGACCGGAACACTTTGACTTGGGCATAAAGTGCCGCAGAGCAACAATGCCGTCTGGATTATATGTGTCCTCGTGCCGTACATTTCGCCGATTGATACTGTATTCCAAACGGCATTATAACCACGCGTTGTTGTTGTTATTGTTTCTGCAGTTGTTGGAGTTAATATTCCCTTTTTATAGCAGTTATTTTTTTGTTTTATTGCTCGAGTTCTCATATTTTTTCTGTTCATTAAATGGGAATTTTAATTATTTTTTGTAATGTTGGTCGATATTTCATAACTAATTTTGTGAATGTGATTTCGTTACTGCCGGTGCTCAGTTATAATTCTTACACTTAGTTGTCGTGTTTTGTTAATAGGGCATGAATTTTAGAACTAATTGTCTAAAGTTGCAGTTTTTAGTTTGCTGTTGTTTTTATAACTGTTACTTTTCGTTTTGATGTTTTCACTGTCGTCTTAAACGGTTGTTAATGCTTAATCTCTCTTGTCATTGTTGGCTTTGTAGCTTGTAATGTCTTTTGTTAGCATGATCAAATTTCAAGAATAATTTTTGTTACTCTGTATTTGTTGCAGATGCTTTTGTTAGATTTTTACTCTTTTTTTTTTTTTTACTTGCGCTTTCGTCTTTTTTTAAATGGGGAAGAAATTTTAGAAATAATTTTGCAAAGTTATATCAGCATAAGTGTGTACAGTAAACAAAACCTGGATTTCAGAATAACATATATCAATATATGAAATCATCAATTTTAAAGTGCACTTATAGAAGTAAAATTCAAGTGTTCATCCTTTCTACAAAATGAATGTAAACAATATGGTTGTGGTTATTGTAAAGTCAGTCTTTTCCTTTTATGCATATCTTTAAACGATCTAATAATGATTGTTGTAAAATTTGGTGTCCTTCATTTATAAAAAATATCTTTAAACGGTCTAATTGTGATTCTTGCACGAAGTTTCAGCGTGCATTGCACGCCCTCGAGATTGCCTAATTGGGAAAGTTACAATGCCAGAATGCATCCGTAATATGAGACGTTTAATTTGAACCTGCTTAACGTTTTTAAAATTTTTGTATCATGATTTCGCCCTTCTGTTTTTGTAATATACTGATTAAAAACCTTTCCCTGTAAACATGGGTTTCTTTTTGAACGTTCTAGTTAACTGTTGAAGGTAATGGTTCCATTTCAACACAAACAACGAAGTGGCCTTTTGTTTGTATTTGGTTTTTACCGAAATATTCAATCTGTAAATGCTTTGAAACAATAGACTGTATCACTTTTACAGGCGAAAACATTCATTAAAATCCCGTGTCTCCATTTGTATATGCAACAATGTGCACATCAAAATCAGTTATCAAAAGATATTACGCAAGATTACATCGCATGTAAAATTGCTGGTAAGAATAACTTCTGCAGTGAAAATCAACATCTCTTGCAATTCACGTCGTCTTTCATCATATGTGAGCAAGTAAAAAATAGAGATGGAAATGAAAAAGTATGAACCTTACTGTGTGTTATCTTAAGACTTGACGTTTGATAAAAATAGCTGTTTGATCACAGTCGACCTGGTTGACTGACGCTGCAACCCCTTTTCATTGCATATGAAAAAGTGAAGAATAATTGAATTGGAAATGTGTGAACTTCCCGTGTGTTGTCTTATACCATGATGCCTCGTCAGCCTGTAAGTATAGCCATCAATCCTCTGTCCAGTATACCCGTGTGACACGTCCGACATTCCTAGTGTTATTACCAATTTCACAGGTAGCCGTATTAACACCAACGGGGATCTGGGACCATAAGAGACTTTTCTATGGTGAGACCATGATGTTACAGCAATAATGTTTACGGATTATGTAAGGGTTTTTCTTTTATCCATCGCATAATGCAAAGGCTGTCCAGATCCTTATTGACTGAATTCGTTGTTGATTTGCGCTCACTACGAGAAATAACAGCTAATAACAACAACTATTAGCTAGAGTATAATCCTGGGGGCCCTCTGGCTGGCGAGCTGAATATCTGGATTAGTGGTTATAACGACAAAACTGTTTAATAGAAGGTAAAAAGGTTTTTGGGACTCCACTTTTGCTTTCTTATCAGTGGTCTGATTTAGTATCGATTGAAGTAGAAAACATGTAATATAGTAAGGAATATTGGTAGTATAGTGTCACAGTTATAAATTAAGGAAATAAATAAAGAGATATAAAAGAGTAAGGATAAGGAAATAGAAAAAACAGATATAAAAGAGTAAGGCAAAAAAGGAAGTCACCTGTGACATTTCATTGACAAAAACGACAGACAGAAGTTGAGGCGATGCTTTTTGTTTACTTTTTATTTTGTCACATTTGATGAATGACAGCTCCAGTCATTGTTTGGAGGGAAGTGGTGCGATAATTGTGCGAGGAATGTCCAGCTGGTCCAGATGGGAGGGTATCACGCTACCCGAATCATGCTGGAGATGGACCGCTCATGTGTTTGCTTATTTCCCTCTGGTGTTTTGGAGTAAAAAAAATATGAATGTTATGTGTAACTAAAAAAAAAACTTACTTTTAATCATTGTATTCTAGAAAGGACTGCAAAACTTTTAATCATTGTATTCTAGAAAGGAATGGGCTTTTTGCAAATCTGTTTAGTTTCTTTTAAATATTAATTTTTATTATTTTTCTGTTATTTTCAACGAGCAAAATATTGAAACATTGGCGATTTTTAGCACTTAAACTACGCAAGACTATAATTCCACTTCAAATTAACAGTAGTATGGGTTGTTATAGTTATAAAGAGGTTCAATTAAGACTACTTTACCTCATGGTGTCATTAGTATTGTAAGTTAGCTTAACTAGGACAACAGACCCTCACAGTATAATTAATTACTAAACCTTACAGTATTCCTCACCGTATAAGCCATTACATTTATGAAGTATTTTAATTAAAACCAATAAAACACGCAGTATAACCAAGACCACTAAGCTCCATGTTTAAACACCAGGTGTTCTTACGAAACATTTTCTCATAATTACGAGAGAGAAATTAGAGCTAGGTAACTGTAGAGAAGTTGGACAGCTAACTGGAACTAAAGAGGCCCTGAAATGTACTTTTAGTCCTGTCTACAGTGCTACTGGCAAGGTGCGCTGTAGATACCCCCCGCAATGGGGTCTTACTGTAGTAAACACATTAATATGTTACCGATTTGGTTTACGACGATAAATCGAATACGGGTTCGTTACACTAACAGTTTTTCCTTCTTCTTTTTCTTTCCTCTTTTCCCCATTGTAGGGGCATAATAAAATAACCGATGGTTTTCAGTCGAATGATCCGCATACAATGACCAATTTTACCTTCCTCTGAACACGTATTGTTTTCAGATACAGGTATCACATGAAGCAACGTTAGGTTTTCAGCATGATTTATATATATATATTTATTGTGTTGCTATTGTTATTTACAGCGATTGCGTTGTTTACCAAGATCTTTTCTTTTTCCCCTATCCGCATGGAAAGACCATCCATGTGTTTAGAATTACTCTTTTTCCCCTTTTCGAATAATATGTTCGTTTATGGAATTTGCGGGAGATCTATAGTCCCGTATCAGAATTTGAAACGAAATGAAAAAGGTTTGCATGAAGTGTGCTCTCTCTCTCTCTCTCTCTCTCCTCTCTCTCTCTCTCTCTCTCTCTCTCTCTCTCGTCTCTCTCTCTCTCTCTCTCTATATATAATATATATATATATATATATATATATATATATAATATATATATATATATATGTATGTGTGTATAGTATGTATAGGCTATTTATACACATGCACACACTAGCCACTTCATAGATATACATAATATACTTTCGTAACCAGAATTATCTCTTTATGCCCCGACTTACTCGCACATTTTAGTATACAATTATCACTTCAAGTGCAAGTCTGTATCCAAGCTGGACATGGAAGGATAAGAGCCTTTTTGTCTTCGCAGCATGGCTTTCAAGATTGAACCTCTTTGCTTAGGTTCGATTCCAGTCCACGTAAGTCTGAAACTTTATATATATATATATATATATATAATATATATATATATATATATATATATATATATATATATATATATATATATATATATAATCGGGAAAGTGGCTGACCTTCTAGCAAGTCGGATACGTAGAACAAACAGAACGAAAAGGAGGTGATGCATTTTGAACTTTATTTCCAACCAACGTTTCAAAGCATGGCTTCATCATCAGGGCTAAAATACAAAAGTAGCAACAGTTAAAATCAATATCTAAGACTCTGTAAAATTATTAATGTTAAAATATAGATATTAGAACCGAAACATAAAAGTTAAGACCACAACCTAACGCCTCAAGTTTTCTTTTCTTGGGGCGTTAGGTTTAGGTTGGTTTTAACTTCTATGTTTTCGGTTCTAATATCTATATTTTAACATTAATCACTTTGCAGAGCCTTATGTATTGATTTTAATTGTTATTTTTGTATTTTAGCCCTGATGAGGAAGCCATGCTTTGAAACGTTGGCTGAAAATATTGTTGAAAATGCATCACCTCCTTTTCGTCCTCCTATTTGTTCTACACACACACACACACACACCACACACACACACACACACACACACACACACACACACACACACACATATATATATATACAGTTAGATGAGAGATGCTTGCATGAAGTGCGTCCATGTTGTTCACCAACCCCTCCCCCCCCATCTCTCTCTCTCTCTCTTCCTCTCTCTCTCTCTCTCTCTCTCTCTCTCTCTCTCTCTCTCTCTCTGATTACGCCTCTTGTACATTTTCTCAAAATGATCTGTTTTGTTGGTCAAACTACGCATGCCTTTTAATAAAAAATTATTACTTATTATTTTTAGATGTAAGGTAATAAACGAAAATATCTTATTCCATTTTACTTTATTATCCACTTCTTTATCCACATTTTCCCCCTTCCCGAGCTGTTAGAAACAAAAAACAAAAAATGATCGTTTCTGGGACCCAAAATTCGCGAATATTAAAGCAAAAATCATGTCAGCTCAAAACACAGCTTGTCCAGGGCGGCCGGGCCCCCCTTCTTTATAACGTATGTTTCAGCCCAGTCTGTACTTTAATTTCCATAGGGGAATGAATGGCAGAGATTGCTCTTTCGCTTAATTATTATAAAGTCCACCGTTCACCATTTAGACCTTCTGCCTGTGCAGAGGCAAGAGAGGGTTCAGTTAATTTGAACGCCTGTGCGTGTATGTTTGTACATTAATACACACACACACATATATATACTGTATATATACATATATATATATTAATATATAAACATATATATATATATATATATATATATATATATATATATATATATATAAACACACATATATATGTATGTATGTATAAGTATGTATATATACACACGCGCGCGCGTCAGCGACGTTACGTTTCCGTACCCTGTATGGCAAATGCACAAACCGCAGCATCATTATCTATTCTGCCTCTCATTCATCATGGCATCTGGGCCGGCCTGCCACCTTCATCACGAGCTCGTCTTTGCAACTTCATAGTGTCATTAGCTGAAGGCTAATCGACCTCAGTAGGATAATTACCTATTGGAGTCGCTTGTCTTCGAATACCAACGATGTCTTAAAGTGAAGGGAAGCGCCAGCCACATTCTCTGCATTGCATCAGTGGCTGTGTTTGCTGGCTCTCGCCCTTCTGTCTGCAACTCGTCGGCTGATGTTGGCAGACTTGGGGTACGATTGTTTGGGTATGTTGGATGATTCTTGGTGGGTGGTGGGTATGCCCATTTTACTGATTCTTGCGTGTTTTTATTAGCACTATAGATTGTGTATTTTTCCACGTTTTTATTGGGAGAGATCTGGTGGCTGTTTTGCTAGAGATTATTACTTTGTTGCCAGCTATTTTAATTTTCTGTAAAAGAAAACTATCTTGGCGGCTTTGTCTGTCCGTCCGCACTTTTTCTGTCCGCCCTCAGGTCTTAAAAACTACTGAGGCTAGAGAGCTGCAAATTGGTATGATGATCATCCACCCTCCAATCATCAAACATGCCAAATTGCAGCCGTCCACCCTCAGTAGTTTTTATTTTATTTAAGCTTAAAGTTAGCCATAATCGTACTTCTGGCACCGTTATAAGTACCAAGAACACAGGCCACCACCAGGCCGCGGCCCAAGAGTTTCATGGGCCGTGGCTGAAAGTTTCATACAGCATTATACGCTGTACAGAAAATTCGATTGCTCCTAAGAAACTTCAGCGCAATTTGTACTTGTTTATTTTTGTTACGTGTATCATCCAAGATTTTGTAACTAAACGTTTGTCATTTGTTTCATAGTGCAGAATACAGAGGCC
>JANJGK010000013.1:9377651-9387651 GCA_039081455.1 Macrobrachium rosenbergii | reverse complement strand
CCCGGTTTTACTTTCTGTTTGGCTTCCTAAATGGAGATTGTTTTTATTTATTTACTTGTTTTCTCTTAATGTGCTAATGTCTTTCTCTGAAGTGTAGCACTAGTCGTCTCAGAGGAGTGGGATTAGTTATGCCCTCAGCTTGTTTATCTTATTATTTGTTCGTGAGGCCTTCTCTTATTATTGTCTAAATTACGTGTGCTGCAGTAGCTTTACACATACACACACATACATATATGTTATATATATGTGCATATATATATGTGTGTGTGTGTGTGTATGTATGTATGTATGTATATACATATATATATATGTATATATGTGTATATATATATGTGTGTGTGCGCCTTAACTTAATATATCAACATATATTCCCTCAAGAGAACACGTACTTCGCCACCCGCATCCAGTAATTAGAACAGGTGCTGATCGTGGAAGGGAAACAGAACCAGGATTTCAAAAGGAAATATTTGCACAAAGCAATTTCTTCTCGCCAGATCTCTCCAGTGTCGAATTGCTTTTTGAAGTGTGGAATATTTGTGTGGAATATTTGTGTGGAAGAGAAACGAAGATAAAGAGAGCGCCATGTAAAAACTCCTAGAGTTTAGGAAACTATGGAGTCAGAAGTGGAAGATGATGTCTATTGATTTTCCTTTCGTATCCTGGCCTCTCTCTCTCTCTCTCTCTCTCTCTCTCTCTCTCTCTCTCTCTCTCTCTCTCTCTCTCTCTCTCTCTCTCCCCGACATTCTTTCATTGCTAATTCTGAAAGAGGCTAGTGAATTATTATTCCTGATTTTTAATCCCACACTAATTTCCTTTTTATTTGTTATTTTACAGCACCAACTCCTTATATTAGTAGTTTCATATCTAGGAATATGAGAGAGAGAGAGAGAGAGAGAGGTAAAAATTTCTGTAGTAAACGTATTTTGTTATCCTGTCCTAGGTTACAATCTGGTAATGTCTATCATTATCGTCAATCTATCATTATGTAATGCCTTCTTGTGACATTTTTATTTGTTGGCAGATTGTTATTGTTATTACAAAAATTACTTTTGACATCTATGCCATTCCAGAACAGATTTATTCTAAGCAAGTCCATCTTTGGCCTCTTCTTCAGTTCTTCAGGTGACTTTCGTTATGTCAGTAGACTGCGCTCTTCTTTTAACACTTTGCTAGTCGTAATCCATTTTAACCAGAACTTTTCTTTCAACTATCGCTATAATCTAGATCTTCCGTTGGACCAAAGTTCATTTTCCTTGAGGTATAATATCTCTCTACTGTTTAAGTCATCCTAAAAGAACACTTCGTCTTTCAGCCACATTTCATTTCTCCTCAGTTATTACTATGCCCTTATTTCTTTTTGACTAAGCGCTGATATTATCCTTTCTCATTACGGGAAGATATTCACTATGCAAGCCATTTGTAGGCAAACATCTCGGAGATTGTTATTATCCCTGAGCTTCTCAACTATCTTTACTAAGTTCTTCCCTAAACTTTTTTTTTCCGTTGTCTCTAGGTTCTCTTTATTATCTTTCTTAATGACCCTTCATTTTCCTCCCAAATCATCACTGCTGTCTTAGTCCTCTGAATCTCTTTCGCAGGAGGATTTTTCTGTCGCGCAAAAAAGTAACCAGTTTCCTCAACAAAAAGTAAATAAAATAATCCCATTCTGTTATAATCCTTGTGATGAGTAATCCTACTCTGCAGTTGTTAGCTAGCTGTTACACGCCTCTATGCTCTTCACATCTATCAACTCCCCCCCCCCACTTCCCCTTCCCTACACAAACCCCTTATAACTCGCCTGTAGGCCCTCCCTGTACCCCTCCTCGTTTCTCCCCTACTCACATACCTGTTTCCTGTGTAATTCATTCCAACAAGATCTCACAATTTAGCCCAATTGGCATCGGCCACTTTCACCCACCTTGCTAACACGGGCTTTCGGGGCCATTTGGCTCATTTTATGTGTTAACGTAGATCTGAGGGAGTGTGCGATTATGCCTCCTGTTTACTCTGAAGCGCCTTTTGTTCCTTCCCTTTTTAAATTATTAATAGTATTTTGTCTTAGGCATCGCTCCGTCACGCTTTTTTCAGGGAAGGAATATTAGGCATGGGAATATACGCACGTGTTTGTTTTGTAGACAAATTGTAGAAGTGTTGATATAGTTGCTTATTTCTACGTTGCCGTTCTTGGGCGTGTGTCGTATAGAAATGGCGATTTCAATGTTATTTGTTTGTTCAGGAATTCGTTTTATTTACTTATTTAGCAATATGAACTATTTAGCAGTATGAACTTTCGACACCGCGACTAAAGATATGCAAATGGAATTCGTATCATTTCAGCTTTTATAATATATATATAATATATATATATATATATATATATATATATATATATATATATATATATATATATATATATATATATATGCATATTTAACCTTTCTTCACTATAGCTGAGAATTTAATCTTATTCTGACCATCTTTGAGACCTTTGTATGAATATGGTAATTTAATCTTTCGACATGTCAGAAAATTAACTCGCAATACATTTCAAAGAAGTTCCTCTGTTGAATTTATAGCAAATGAATTTTGATGCTCCACATTCTTCTTCACAGGACTTCGTGGTTTTATTCCATTTATTACACTATCAATAAGGTTACAGTTGCAAGGGCTGATTCCTTGTTAAGGTAGTAATTTCGATTCCTATTTAAGTCAACTAGAAACTTTTCAACACTGTAAAGATTATTACAAAATAAACACTGTAAAGATTATTACAAAAAATTTTTTATAATGCATTTTCATTTAATATCCCCTTATACATATTTATTGTGCATCTTCATAACAGAACATTTTTAGATTGTTATTTCGCTATTCTTTACTTATACACATTTTTATTAAGCTCTGTGTTGTTTTCTCCCTTTCTTATGTCCATAGACTATTCTTCATCCGTTCCTTAGTTTTTATTTCTGTTCTGTTGTATGAAAATATTTTCGAATGTGAATGCAGTGGGTGCCATAGGTAACATATTTCTAGGGAATTACGGAGAAAATAGACAGAATTATGTGGGGCATTGAGGCAAGTGAATTAAACAGCAGGTAGCAATGTTTGTGGTGTATTCCATAATGTGAGTATGAGTTTATCAGTTTAACCCAAAAGGAAGATGACTAAATTTTGCCATCGCTACATACATACACCCGTATATATGTATGTATGTATGTGCAAACTGTCTTCACCAAGCAGTCTATTTGTTAACCTCTTTCTTTCGTTTAATTTCCCCCAGTCCTTTTTACCATAGCCAAAATTGATTAGGCGTAAATCTTTTCTGTAATTTTCAGCTACCTTATGCAATCTCCCGTTAACTCCTATGTCTTGCTCATGACTGATGTTACTTTTCCTTCCACGGCAATTGACAAACAAACTGATAATAAAGATAAACGCACCTAGGTTGCTGTAGTTTAGAATATATACGCGAGCTCTAGGAAATGTACCCGTTTGTAGCGGCTGTAATGTTGCCAATAAGAAGGCATACTACAGCTCAGGGACTGATAATCGCTGTTATTCTCCCTGTACTACAGTTGCTTACGCAACTAAAGATGAAGGTTCTTAGGGTAAAGTGGCTAACGGTTCGGGTATTTTCTTGCAGCGTTTAAACGGATTCACTTTTGTAGTGGCGTTGCTGTAGCTTAATTATATTTTAGTCATCAGTGTTTGTTGAGATGAAAAACTCCCATTCCTGTGTTTTAGTGTTTGATGTTTGTTCGTCTAAACTTTTATATAGAATGATCAAGATTAACTAGAGTCAGCTATAGACTGATGACGACATTAAAGGATTATCTAAAGGGATTATCTGATCCTCGGCTGAAGAGTTCCCTGAAACCAGAACTGTACGATTAAGCGGTAATACCGGAAAGTATCATTGCATAAGTGAATGAGAAGATTGAAGAGAATGATTCCTGTTATCCATAGTTTATGAATCAAGTAACCCATAAGATGATTATACCCTGTTCAGGAAGACATTGCAAAACTTGATTTCTCCTGTGGCTGTAATTGGAAAAAAAACTTTTATTTCTGTTTATTTTTAAATTGAAATATGAAACGGTCATGAATGGTCTACACTTTACGAAGAGAGAGAGAGAGAGAGAGAGAGAGAGAGAGAGAGAGAGAGAGAGAGAGAGAGAGAGAGAGAGAGAGAGAGAATATGCTTTCCCATTCTCTGTCAGGAGAAGCACCAGCCTGCCTATAGGTGGCGTTGTTTCTGACCATTTCAATTTGCTCTGGGTCGCAGTTTCTTTGATATGGAATCGTGGTGAATCTGGATGGAGTATTATTTGGCGGTCGGTCTAGTTCAGTTTTCATCTAGAATACAAGAGGGCTCTTGCTGTCACCATCTCCATCTACTTGCATCCACCCCGTGATTATCCGTCATCATTTCCAGCCAGGATTTAGCATTTCGCTACGACTTACTTCAACGTCGACCAGCCCTAGAAAACCATCCTCCCATAGTTGCTGCCTTTGACTAGCACGGAATTGGCTTTGATGTCTTTTCTGGAATTGAAATAATAAAACAAGCCTGCCATCGCCAGGTTGGGTGTAGCGCAGCTGGTTAGGCATACGCACACGCATTGGATGATAAAGGTGGTCTTTCTGAGGTATGTAAACTGCTTATAAAGGAGACTAGCGGGGGTTTATGGCAAAGATGCTAAGAGATGGCTTGCTGTGGAGAAGTAAAATAGAAATAGGTCTTTGGAAAATTAATATTCCGCTTTTATCTGTGAACTGATAGGATAATATAATATTATCCTATCAGTTCAGTCACTGATTTACTTTTCAAAAACGGATGTTTGAAATGAAAAGATATAATCTAATAATTTCCTAGTTTTTTGCTTTTCGTGCTTATAGGAGAGTGTTTTATACAGGACATGTATACATATATATTATATATATAATATATATATATATATATATATATATGTATGTATATACAGTACATATATATATATATATATATATGTTATATACATATATATATATATATATATATATATATATATATATATATATATATATATATATATATATATCAGTTGGAAAAATCATCCAAACCCCATTTCTTGATTCCCTAATTTTTGAAAAGCAATAGAACTTTTATAACGTCTTTCAAAAAGAATTAAACCTGAAATAGCCACAGCCATCAAATCACACGAGGCTTTCCGAAAATCAAAACATCTCTTGAAAAAATGGTTCTTTTGTCTTTATTCAGCCGCTTCTGCATCATATAGAATACGGACCCGTATTTTTCGTCCTAGGAACTATTTGCTAGATGCTCTCACACTAGTACACTATCAGCCATCTGTTAGATTGAAGATACGGTCCAGTTCATCCATGCTCAGCCATTTCGCCACGGCCAGTCAACGTTAAATCACGCCGGTGCCATTTGAAAGCAAAGCCATTTTGCTTATTTAGGATGTATGCCCGGCTATATGTGTGTGTAGATTGTACTGTCCGAAGATTGCTCCTGTTCACTTGCTCTCGCTAGAATGGCGCTCAGAGTCATTAGGGAATTCCTCTCGTGATTGTGTATGGAGGCTTAATCTTTCGTGATGGATGGACCCTGAAAATCCGTGGGTTTAGTTACCTACGCTTGAGATTATATATATATATATATATATATATATATATATATATATATATATATATATATATATATATATATATATATATATATATATATATATATATATATATATATATATATATTATGTATATATATGTATGTTTTTATTTTTATTTTTGTTTCATCTGTCATAGATACCTAAAAATCTGCCAACAGATTGTTGCTGGAATAGATTTTTTTCAAACATCCTTTATTTTCACTTACCGTTTTCGCCATGTTTTTGGTATGTGCCCCAAACTGAAGCTTCCATTCTTTATGAACATAATTATACCTGTAAAAGACCCATAAGTTAGTGGCGCCTTGGTATTAAAAGGTTAATTTATTTGGGGAAACATTTTCAAAACTATGGACCGGATGTGTAATGGCCCCCCTCTCTAGATTAACGTCTTCCACCCGGAAACGTTTTATGTGCAGGTTGTCACAAGGTAGGCATTCGGGGAGAATTAGGTGGAAACACTACGGTCAGTCGTAGAGGAAGTTGATATGAAACCAACGTCTATATTTTTTCTTATTATTTTTCATGCAGAACCACCCGAAAACTACATTAACTTCGCTTGATTATTATGTGAGAATAAAAAGGAATATGTATTTGTAATAGCATTAAAAAGTCATGAAGATGCTAAAGAACCTAGTGTGCATCCACACTTCAGTCAGGCATGTCATAAACACGTTGTTAATTCATCGCTTACTGATCACAAACGATTTGTAAACAAGTCAGCGACCGTAATTGGAGAACGAACCTTCAGCTAATGCTGAATAATCGAATAACTGAATAAAAGTCATTGACTCGTATTAAACCTGTTTGAGGTATGTGTGCGATAAGTTGCCTACGTGTGTTTGACATGTTTTACCGCATGGACGAACCCTTATACTGACTTCAGTCAAAGGTCAAAAAGCTTAAAAGAAGGAAGTAAAAATTACCGCTGGAACAAATAATACTTCCTGGTATACGTCAGAAGATAACCGCAGTAAGCCAGTAATTATCAGTTTTTCTCGTTTAATATTCAGTAAAATAGGCATTATAAGTGAAGTGAAATATATGTAGCTGGCACTTGTAATCCGTATACAGCAGATATAGAAAATAATGCCGGATTTAGCCCGAGTGAATGCTGTGATTAATGACTTTTTTTTTATTTTAATAATAAAAGCAGTGAAAATTTACGTCTGTTCGAATATATAGAACCTGTGCTGAAGTAAGAATTATTAATACCGAAAGAAATTGCGAAGTATTTTGTTAACATCGCAATTTTCCTGACTTGAAGGCAGAGGATTTTTTTAGGAGTGTTTAGATTTGAACGTGATTATTTAAGGCCCTCATAAAAATTTTCTTGATCGGGCACAATGAAAGTGCGTTCTTTTAATTGTGAACATTGACGAAGGCACGCTTGTCATCTGTGATTTATCTGAATTGCTTTTTATATGTTCATGAGCAAAATAGTTTGGTTTATTTTAGGACAGAATTTGTGAAATCACTTTTATTTCCTTTACGCGGGCGAACAGGTGGACGAAAATGCATAAATACCTTGATTCACTACAGTGAACTAAAGTCACAACAAATTTATTTTTTACTAAAATTCTTAATTAACACTTGTAGTTTTTGCTCGTAATTTTAATTTCATCGTCCAGGAAAAATAAAATAAAGGTTAAAAGGTAGAACGACCTGCGTCCTACAGGATTTAGAAAGTATTATTAAAATAACTGTGAATATAAGAGGAAAGGTGGATGGCAATTTCAGAAAATAGAAACGGTGAAAGAGTTGGACAACATTAATTATTTACCCTGAGAGGCAGCCATCTGTTCTTTTGCCCGTAAGCTCTTTTTTTCACTTCTCTCTCTCTCTCTCTCTCTCTCTCTCTCTCTCTCTCTCTCTCTCTCTCTCTCTCTCTCTCTCTCGGTTAAGGTCGGCAATTAGAGGGGAAATTTTGTTGTCACATCCTATTATGTGAAATAAGAAAAGAGACACTCCCCCCCCCCCGCCTTTTTTTTCACATTTCTTTTCAAAGGTTTTGTGCCCCTAAGTAGTCAGCCTCATTTTTTTTTTATTTCGAAAGAGCATTGGGACGTAAATGCCAGTTGACTTTAGGAGATGAATTCCCAGTGTTTAATGGCATTTTCGTATTACGACGGTGTTCGAACCTAATGGGAAGAATGACAGTTTGCTACTAACGTCAGGTGTTATACCTGTGTGGGTGTGTGTGTGCGTGTGTGTACCCTCTTCGAGAATTTACACCTGGTGGGAATAGTGACAATTTAAGATTAATATATCCGATAATTATATTAATTATTGGTTTATCTACCTCCTCGTTTTACAACTTACAATATCCATCACACCTGTAGGTGTACCTATAGTGTGCTTTTACAATTTACACCAGGTTAGAATGAAAAGCTCCTCTGTTATTCGATTGGTGTCTCCATTAGGTTTGTTTTATTTCTTAACCAGCTTCCTTAATATTAATCATTAAAACTATTTGGTACGTGGCTTCGCTAGCCTTTCGTTTAAAATCAATTTGTCAACTTCAGCTATTAATTGAACCCACTTACCTAATAAATCAGGAGATATGCTGTGCGAATTAACTAAAAAATTGACTTAAAAATATCTTCCTCGACATATTTTATTCATTACTTATAAATGCATCCATTCTTCCAATGAAAATAATTGTGCAGATAAATTCACCAGCAACTGAATATTCGCTTCAAACACCATGCATGGCCTTGACCTTTCAAATTCATTTCCGTTAGGCGGAACTTCATTAAGTGACCTCGACCTTAATCCAAGGACCGTCCATTAGCGATCGCGGCTTTCATCCGACCACCTTGACCTTTATTTGTTCGTGGCAAATTCCATTTTCGCGCTATAAATGAGTTAAAAGATATAACCATTTATCGTGAAATAAATGTTCCGTATTGAAACAGAAAACGCCTTTAGTTCTCCCATATGGATAAAGAGGTGTTTTTAAAAGGTATCTTTCAGTAAGTTCTCTTAAGTTTGAATTGTTCTTAGATATAAAACTATCAAACTCAAACGGCAGCCTCTGTAACTAATAATAAAATATAAGCGTGGTGTTAATATACAATCACAAGAATTTTTAATATTGCCCATCTTATACAGAGAGAACAGATAACCGTGATAAAAAACAAGTAATAAATCTTTTCTTTTATCATTTGTATTGTATTTTATGTCCTGTCATTTTCCCTTAATTGCAAGGTTTGATAATCTACAAAAGAAATATTATAATAAGACCATTCTTTCGCTGTCGATACGGTTTCTTTCCCGGTAAAAATACGACACTGTTTACCCCCTTCTTATTTCCCAGCACCTGCACTTGTATTATCCCTATATTTATTTTTTTCCCCTGACGGGTCCGGGAGCAAAATGGAATTCTTGTATTATCAGACTTCTGGAAATCCAGAAAAGAAATGAGACGAAGATGAGAACGGTTCTTATCCGTGATAGCTTTGAGAAGGATAATAAGAACATCCGGACTCAGCCATTCTCTTTCTCTCACTATTTCATCTCTCTCTCTCTCTCTCTCTCTCTCTCTCTCTCTCTCTCTCTCTCTCTCTCTCTCTCTCTCTCTCTCTGCACTATCCTATCCATTGACAATCCATACCCCCCTCCCCACACAACCCACCAAATCCCGACATCCCCAACTCTCCTTGGGTAGTGTCCAAGGAGTCCCTCCTCTATCCAGTGTTCCTCCCTTCTTCCCCTCCTTCTCCTTCCCCCTTCACCTTCCTCCCCCCCTCCTACTACAACAAGTATAGAGCGCTGAGCCAATGGCAACTTGTTTTTAGGAGCGTTGTAACCAATCAGATTAGTCCATTGAACCATGAAATTGCTTTACGAGATCTCTCGGTGCCATTTTTGCGATTGTAGGCCGGTTGTTACTGTTCCCAGTTCTTGTGTTAGAGGACTTTTTATGACGGGCATTTCCAACGCTGGAGATGATGATGATGGTGATGATGATGATGGTGGTGGTGGTGGTGGTGGGTGGCGGTGATGACGGTGATTGTGATGATGATTGTAGTGGTGAGAGTGATTGCTTTATTTTTCTGAAATACTTTTGATAAAGGGGGACAAGGGATGACATTCTTTGCATGTACAGTGGCAGCGACAATGATAATGCTGATGATGATGGTGACTGAAGGTATTTTTCTTTCATTTTTCTTTGTTACGTGATAAAAAAAGTTTAAGGGGTGTGTTAGGTGTTAAAATACTGTGCAGCAGTTCTTTTTGAAACTGTAATGACTATGATTAGTAACGGTTTATGATCCCTGATCGTGACTCTCTCTCTCTCTCTCTCTCTCTCTCTCTCTCTCTCTCTCTCT
>JANJGK010000013.1:9336710-9372551 GCA_039081455.1 Macrobrachium rosenbergii | reverse complement strand
AAGGTCAAAAATTGTATACTTGAGCTTTACAAGTCTTAAGTAAAGAAGGTATTAGGTTAGGTTAGAGCTTGCTCAGATTATTCTGCCTGAAGTAAAAAGGGTTTTTAATCTGGTTAACTTGGTGAACTAATTATTACCCTCTCGGGATGCTCTCGCTCTTAGACAAGAGAATTACGAATACATTTTATGCATGCATCTCTCTCTCTCTCTCTCTCTCTCTCTCTCTCTCTCTCTCTCTCTCACTCTCACACACACACACACACACACACACACATACATATATATGCTCTCCATGCTAAATATTAGCTCCTGATGGTCATTTTATTGTAGAAATCTCTCTCTCTCTCTCTCTCTCTCTCTCTCTCTCTCCTCTCTCTCTCTCTCTCTCTCTCTCTCTCTCTCCTCTCTCTCTCTCTCTCTCTCTCTCTCTTCTCAAGTACTCCCGTAAGTTTACAAGAAGAATGAGTTACTTATCGTCTTCTCAACAGTGCAGTGTGCCCTTAAGTTTTCGAACTACCGATAAGTGCAATAAAGTAAGGTCACCTCGTAATGAATGATGCCACTACTTTACTCTCGGAGAAAGCCGACTCACTTGAGCGAAGTAGGAAGTTCGTCAGAGCTATTAAATTATATGTTTATTTTTTCTGAACAAATATATATCTATTTTCCAACAGTAACAACACATTTAAAAGCCATTTATTAGCGCAGATCTTCTTATAAGAATGCAAGAGAGCAAAATATTTTTACAGTATGATCAATTTAAAATCACTCATTAATTCAAATCGTATTGTAAGAGTTTGATTACATATTTATCTTTCCCTGCATTAAGAACGCATTTGATAGATTGTGCTTATAATATCTCGCAGAGGAGAGAGAGAGAGAGAGAGAGAGAGAGGAGAGAGAGAGAGAGAGAGAGAGAGAGGGCCCAGCATTGTAATTCAAGCAGGTGTTCACGAGAGCGATTGGTAACGTACTCGGCCTTAATAGATTCAAGAAGAAAAAGGAGAGAGAGAGAGAGAGATGAGAGAGAGAGAGAGAGAGAGAGAGAGAGAGAGAGAGAGAAAAGTGTAGTCCGGGTGAGAATAGTAGACTCGTACATCGAGCTGGCTATTGAACTAAAACGTTTGTCGGAGTACGTGGGCTTAACTGGCTAAAGCATCTCGTTTAGTTGATGCGTAACGCGTAGCATTGTTTTGGTTGGGGGACTCTTTTATGTGACGAAGCAGTCGCAATTCCCTAAAATTTGTGACTAGATTGAAAGACAGTTTTATCGGTGGGTTCCTTTAGTCTGGGTAACGCTTGCGATGAATCAACGCAGCCTTTTCTAAAGCTCTAGAATAATCATATGAAGTTACGTCATGTATTTGTTGGTATGTGACAAGGATAGGCTCTCTTCAGAAGTCTCAGCATAAAAATGTGGTTTTGTGAAGCTCTTATGTCTGTTGTCAGAGCAGCTTTCTGAGAGTTGCTATGGAAGAAAGTCGAATTAAAATATGGCACTACAATGTAATAGGATGTTCCTCAATCAAAGCGTCAAAAAGATGAAGATCTCGATAACTAAACAGGACAACTGACGATACGAATACTAAATAGGCCTTGTCACGTTGACAATGATTACTTCTAAGTACCCAATCATGAGTTCATTCATTTTGTCTATATTTATCTGGATACAAAATAGAATTTTGACAGTGTTCAAGTGAGTAAAGGTTTTTTTGAGTATTTATATATTTTTTTTTTACATCCGAATTCCAAGTAACGTAATTGTATATATATATATATATATATATATATATATATATATATATATATATATATATATATATATGTGTGTGTGTGTGTGTGTGTGTATGTATATATATATTTATATATATACATAAATAATATATATATATATATATATATATATATATATATATATATATATATAAGCAATGCTTTGTGAAAAAGGGGAATTATAAAAAACAAAGCGTTGATTTTTTCCTTCCCCCTTTTTTTTTAAGATTATGCCTGTCCTGCTGTTCACTGGACTTCGTTTTATTCTTAACACTCGGGTTATAACATCATTATTTTCCTTTAATTATTATTTTTACGTTGCATATTTGCTCCTTTTCACTGATATCTTTTCGGATTTACTTTTATGCTCCATTCGGGAATACACATTTTTTTTCTCCCATTGTATTCAAACGTGATTTTGGTTTTTGAAAGGAAATGTTCAGGGGACATGTTGCGACTGAATTGAACTGCAAATTGCGGTGAAATCTTTTTTGTTTTTTTTATTTTTTCTTTTTTCGTGTAGAGATATTATCAAGAGACACGCCAGAATACGAAGCAATCAAAAAGTCAAAAATGGTTTTTTGAAAATTAGAGAAGAATTGAATATTTTTGTATAAAAATGTAGTCTTTGAAATGAGAGTTTCGGCGTGATTTTCTGTATGCAGAATATTTGATTAAAATTATGCGTGAGATAACTTGAAAGTTTTCGTATTTAATCATAAAACTTACAACACAATACTTATTATGCTTTCCATAGTTTAAACAAGCATTTATGTTTCATTATAACCCATCATTTTACTTTTGAGCGCATGATAGTTCTCTGTTAAATGTTCCTAAGAATGCCACTTTGAAAGCTGTGATGGTGTCTTATAATTATTCATTTTTAACGTTAGTTATAGAATTGTGTGGTTGACGCTTTAAAATTTAAGTAACTTATAAAATAACATCTTCAGTTCAAAATGATTTCCCGATTTTTATGAATTCCTCAATTATTGGGTCACCTTATCTTTTTATAATAAAGCACGACGTGTATCTATATATTTTTTTATTTAATTTACTTGCGTTGAATCTATTTTTGTCACTTATGTATAAATGCAAATATATCTGTCAAAATGATAATTTTTTTATAATTTTTACATTTATAAATGATTCTGCAAAGCATCCTTCATCGCGTCTTTTAAGTGACAGCTCTTCATTTGCTCTTATTTTCTCAGTCAGATTTTTCTTTTACAAAGTTCTTTGGATTGCAATCTTCTTATGCGGAGTAAGTTTCGTGTCGTTGAATGTGATCATCTCCCCTTCCCCTCTTTCTTCCTCCGCCCCCCCCTTTTTTTTTACCCTCAATCCCTGAGTAAATAGGTCCATAACTTCGCCAATCCCGCCGGCCTTTGTATAACAAAGCAACAGAACTAAAAATTTCTCAATTAAACCATCTTTTCGACTATGAAGTCTCCGTTTCTAACGGCGACAAATAAGAAAAGAGAGAGAGAGAGAGAGAGAGAGAGAGAGAGAGAGAGAGAGAGAGAGAGAGAGAGAGAGAGTCTTTCTTATATAATTTCTGCGGAAACATTCTATATGATTTCCGTTCCTCGTGTCTTAATTGGGTCAATTAGACCCATATTAGTGACTACTAACAAATCTGTAAGTTATTGGTCGAGGAGGCCCCAATAACACGACCCGCCCGCCCGCCTCGTAAGAGGATTTCTTGAGAATTCGACGCCGGGCTATTTTCACGTTGCCGGGAAGCTGTTTTCAACGATTCGTTTGTTTTTCTTGGAATTCTGCAGCCTCTATTATTTGTATTTTCTAGTTCTTGCATCTTTTTTCTTTCCTTAATGCTTTGGTGATCTAAATGCAATTTCCCGGAATGTTTTATGCTCTAGCAGGGATGGAAATATAAATCAAATAATCATTTTTATTTTAGCGCATAGTGGGTCTTCACAAACTGCTTTTATAATTATATATCTATCTGTGCATCTGTTCACACGTGTTTCTTTTTGTGCTAAAATATTTACTGTGCCGAAACGTCTTCCTTTCTCAGATTCTTTTGAAGATTTATACACGGCTGTTATTTTATGAAACATGGTCATTCATTTTGAATAGATCGAATAAACTGGAGTACAATACAAGACGCATCATGTCATATATAGAACAGGGAAAAAGAATCTGTTTTTTATTAGATTCAAGGATGGACTCCAGGTTCTAAGGCGAAGGCTGGAAAGCAACGATCTCATCAACTCTGAAAGGGGATTTTCTCTGGAGAATTCTTGGGAACTTCTCTCGAACTAATATTGTACCTCTTTGTAATGGAACTTCAACAAACTTTTTATCCTGTGAAATTTTCTTTGTTCCTTATTTGACCATTGTAACTCCTTGCCATCAGTTGAGAGGTCATGGAATTAGGGTCAAGGTCAGACGACAAAGGTAATGGTTCGATTTCTTAGTGTTTTCTTTATCTGAAACTGGTCTCCGGTAATTTTATGCATGCAAATGATCATCACTATATTCACTTTTCCTGTGAAGTTTGTCCCAGCGAATCACTTTTCTGAAAGCTATTACAGTGATTAGCTTACAGGCCGTCATTGATGACAGCGACTATTTTATTTTGAAAATTCTCATATGATTTGCTAGCATTTTAAAATTAAAACTGATTTTAATGTTCGTACCATCCTATGCAGTTAATCTTAGCGATTCGTTTGTTAGCAGAAGCCGATTTGTGATTCACTTCAGTTTCTTCAGTTTAGCATTGCTGTCAGCGAATACCTTCACCTGAAAGTAATTCGTTTTTAATCTCTAATAGGTGATTCACTTTCACTCTAAAATGGAAACGGTCATTCACGCTGAATTCGTGTTTATGACATGTGACAGATAAAGGTACAGTTCATCGCCCACAGACTATCTGAAATGCACACACACATAATAAACTTTTCGACCCTCTGTGCAATATCAAGGTTTTCAGAGCGTAAACGAAAACACAATCCACAAGTGACATTGTTCATTTCAAAGTACCTTTCCATTTGGTTGCCGCTGTAAATTTGCTTTCTGGGCTTCCTGTTTCCTCCTCGCTGAAAAGTGATAGTTAGAATTTGCTTTAACATTTGTAGAAATGAAGATTCTGCTTACCTCTTTGCTGTTAAAATAAAGGGTGGTATAATAATAATTCTCCTTTATTAGAAAGCGAGTCCGATGACAAGACCCAAGGTTTAACCAGGAAACTGCAATAATGATGTCCAGCCTTCATTAGATCTCACTCACGTATTCATACCCTCTCGTATGTTTTTATTTGAGGAAAACAGCACATCCAGTAAAATGGAAGACTCGACGAGACCGCTAAAAAATGTTTAAAAAAAATACTGCACTGCACAAGCCGGAAAGCTGTCTTATTCATCTCTTGGGGACTTGAATTTAAAAGTGACAATTGAACACAAATTTTCCCCCAAACCTATTTTTTTTTTTTTTTTTTTTTTTTTTTGCGTCCAATTTTTCAAACGTTCAAGTCGAATACAGCTTTTCTATTTTTGCAGCAGAAGCCATTCTCTCTCTCTCTCTCTCTCTCTCTCTCTCTCTCTCTCTCTCTCTCTCTCTCTCTCTCTCTCTCTTATATTTTATGTACATGCTATGTTGCAAATATACTACTGTCACCAGCTGTGAAGTAGATGAATTAAGAAACGAATTAATGTGAAGAAAAAATTGCTGTTATCAATTCTCGAGTAATATTCTAGGTGCCTGAAAAGGAATTAAAAAATGAAAAGAAAAAAGATTTTGCAAAACTCCACGGTTATATTTACGTCAATCCTACGGTCTTTGTTTTTGGGACAGACCGAAATTGGAAAAAGGGGAGGTGGGTGAAAAAAAAATAAAACCAGAAAGTTAACATTGAAGAGTAAAGAAAGTAACCTATGAAAAACTACCAAGGTTTTCTTTAATTTAATTTAAACTTTCCAAGTATATTTAAGTTGAAGTAAACATATCGATAACATAAACGGTGTTCATGACCAAACATCGCATCTCTGGGAACAACATTCACACTAACAGTGATTTCGTATTGGAACAGAATGTTGTGTAACAAACCAGAAAGAGTTTTTCACAAACATCGACCGTTGTTTTCGGCCGTTGTAAGAGCCTGATCGTTGCCACTCTCGACCGTCCATTGATCGAGGGACTCCCTTTAGCTCTTGCCAACATGGCTGCAAGGGTGGATATTCGTGAAATGCTCGATATTCGGAGTGACCACTCAGCGTCCATCGCCGTTATCAATGGAACGCCGGAGCCATTACCTCTACCATCTGCATCCAGTTATCTGTCGCTTACCGCTATTGTCTCTAATCCCGATCCTATACGAAACCGGCTGGCCATTGGAAACCCCTGTGTGCAACATTTCAAATGATTATTGCGTAGGCAAGATGGGCTGACGGACAGGACAGACAGACAGACAGACCGACGGACGCATGTTGGGAGGAAACGCCTAGGGACAGGGAAACAGGTAAAATCAGTTAGAACTGGAAACAAGAGACGAGAGATTCTGGCAGTAAATATATATAATTATATTCGTAAACATAAGTAATTTCCAATCCCTAGCTTTTGCGATGGATTCTAATGCCTCACAATGCGCTTTTGACCAGCAGTCGAGATTTTAGTTTCTTTGAGAAACTCATCAGACCTTTCCTTCTTGCTTCACATACTTTGACGTAAATGTTCACATATGTGAATATATTTCCAATGATATTCACTTCCAGAGATATACAAAAATAGTAAAATCCAACAATGCTCATTTGATTTATACTTGTTTTTTCGCTTCTTTCAAATGACTGGGGAAATTCTGACCTAACCTCTTCCGATGTCTTCATTACATTTGAGTATGCTGTTCCCGTTGTCCCCCTGAGTATATTTCAAACAGTATTTCGAAACTGAGCTACGCCGAATTCTGTAAAAGTAGCGTGATTCACGTCTAATGTGTACTAATTTTATTTTATTCTCTATATTTATAAATGCTTTTCTAACATGCCAAAACTTGGACAGACTTCTTCTTCAGTCTTTGTAGGCAAGTGACCAAAAATTTTCCCAGTGATTCCCCACAAACAAACAACAAAAGACGATTTTTAAACCTTAAAAAAGGAATAAGCAAGTCGAACAGAATTCAGAAGAATGTGGTGATTACCGTAAAGGGAGGGAGGGTAAAGGCAAAAAGTTCTGACTGGAAAATATGGAAGGGTAAAGTGTTGAGTAATACTCAGATAGGCCGATGGTGGGAGTCGGTGATTATAGCCGCCGAGTGGTATAGTGTGATCCTTTTGATCCAGGGATCAGGCGCTGATCCCAGCCCTAGCTGCCTCCAGAAAAATATGTCCGGATTATTAAGATTCTTTTCTCTTTCTTTTGTTTCTCGCGGTTTCCCTCCGAGATATGCACTGTTTTATTATCAGTTTTATGCTGCCTCTGTGTTTAGGCACTTTAACATTAAGTACGCTTTGTTTTTAGAGGGACTACAAGCCTGGTAGGCTTTTTATGGATAATGTTTGTTGTGTCTGCATAAATTTCTAGACGTATACGATAGATAGATAGATAGATAGACAGACAGAATACAGAAAAGAATTTGCTTTGAACATAAATGTCTATTCATCCAAAACAAAATCATTGAAAGTTCAACAGTTGGTTACGTTTGTATAAGTAAATATTTTTTTAACGATTTATGACAGTTCAGATAGTGTCTGGCAGTGATTGCAATTGTCTGTTCTGACTTATTTCTTTTCGAAAGGAATTTATTTTATGATATGGCTTCGAAGGCCTGGTATCGCTTCTTTGTTGTCCAGGCTTACCTTTGGTGATGAATGCTCTTCTTATTTGTAATAGGTTGTCTGGCAAAAACATGCGTTGGCATAATACTAAATCATTATTTTATCAAGTTTAATCTCATCTTACGCTGACCGTAAGGGTTCAAACTAAACGTAAAGAAGGGTATGTTGCTGTTCTACCCAGTCCTGAAAAGAAGACCTTGTTGATCTCGACCTAATCCATACCTCAGATTAATCCTTGAAATTACTATATAGAGAATCACAAAATCCTACCTTATTTAGCGTGAACTAATCTTCCCTAATTATTATAGTTTTTATTACAAAGATTTATCTATATACCGCCATTAGCGGGATTTTATTTTACTGGGGATAAGGTTTGTGTTAATATTTAATTTGAAGCTGTTCATATTTTTCCCTGTTGGATGTTTTCCAGGAAACCTTTACTTTTTTATAAACCATAAATTTTACGCGTATTTTCTAAGAAAGAGAAGGCAGACAGCCAAAGAAAGACCCAACGTAAGCATCATATTATTTCGCCTTAGACTAATTTGTATTAATATTGAAACCTCGTACACGTATTCTTTGGCGTGTATATTCCAGAAAGCATCGTTGTATTGTATCTTAGTTTTCTGTGAAAGAAAACTATTGTGACGGCTTTGTTTGTCCGTCCGCACATTTTTCTGTCCGCACTTTTTTTTCTCCGCACTTGTTTTGTCCGCACTTTTTCTGTCCGCCCTCAGATCTTAGAACTACAGAGGCTAGAGGGCTACAAATTGGTATGTTGATCATCCACCTTCCAATCATCAAACATACCATATTGCAGCCCTCTAGCCTCAGTAGTTTTTATTTTATTTAAGGTTAAAGTTAGCCATGATCGTGCGTCTGGCAACGTTATAGGACAGGTCACCACTGGGCTTGGTGTAAAAGTTTCATGGGCCGTGGCTCATACAGCATTATAACCGAGACCACCGAAAGATAGATCTATTTTCGGTGCCTTGATTATACGCTGTACAGAAAACTCGATTGCGCCGAAGAAACTTTGGCGCATTTTTTACTCGTTTATGTTATGGCACGGATTCTTCCTTGCAGTGACCTGCTAAAAGTGCTGTATTATCAGCTGGTTTTCACGGTGTCATTTTAAGAGAGTACATCAAGGGAAGACCTGCCTCAGCCTCGAATACATTTTACTAAGTGACTTCTTTTATCGAAAAATGTCGCTTATTTAAGAAAAAAACGTGTATTTTTTCTTAAGGTCGAATATTTTTAACAAAGCGACTAGGCTTTTGTGTCGTTAAAATGTCGCAGATTCAAATGAAAACGGAACTTCGTGTCTCTGTGGATGAAGTCGAATATTTTTATTACATGACTTCCTGTCTCGTCAAAATGTCGTTGATTACAAAAAAAAAAAGGAACTCTTACCTGCTTTGGTCAGGTCGAACACATTTTACGAAGAGACATCTTATACCGTGAAAATGTCGCTCACTACAAAAAACAAATTTTTATTGATCATACTATACAGAATTGAGTATAAAGAACTAAATACTGCTCTTCGTCAATAAAATGTTTTACACTCCACGATTCGCGAAGGATTACTGAGGCTCTCGCTTGAGTATTATGTATTTCCTGTCAATAAAAAGAGATTGAACAGATTCAAAAGATAGGGGAGAGATAAGACAAAGCTATGGAGGAGTGAAGACTGACGATATAAAAATAGGCAGAGATTTAGCAGAGTAAAATGTAAGAGAATGGCAGTGTGATATCAAAAAGGTTTATAGAAGATGAAGTAAGAAAACCAAATTTTGCTCATATCTAGCCGGGGTTGAAGTTGCCCTGATACGAAATTACGATTGACGTGTAGGCTACCATATGTTTCATACTGTTGATTATCCTGTGGATGTCCAGAGAAACGAGGAACTGCGTACTTTTTCTCCCATAAAAGGACAGTTACGTTTATAGAAATTACAGAGTCCTGTAGTTGCCTAATATCTGCATAAATTTATAACTGTGTATGTACTAAAAAAAAAAAAGTGCTGACATACACACAGGTATGTGCGCGCATACGACGGCCGCCACTGCTTACATGCGCAATTTTATCTATAATTGCAGTATACATGGAGAGAGAGAGAGAGAGAGAGAGAGAGAGAGAGAGATGAGGAGAGGAGAGAGAGAGAGAGAGGGGGGTGCGAAAATATGTTTTACATCATAGGACAGTGTCCGTCCTATATACCAGTTAGAATCGAGATGTCATCGCTGGGAATATTGGAGGAAGCGTGATGAATATGGAAATTTCTCTCATTTCAGTGAATCGCTCAATCATCATTCTCTCTCTCTCTCTCCTCTCTCTCTCTCTCTCTCTCTCTCTCTCTCTCTCTATCTCTCTCTCTCTTCTCTCTCTGAAGGGCCAGTGAAGACCTTTCTATTATACATAATAATTCCTGTGTGATGAAGCCTGATTTTGGGAGTGCAGTGAGTTATAGAGACTGATATTTCTGGCGTTAATATTAAAGTTATAACGAGTATTACCATAGATATAGCCTAACATAATAAGGTGTGTAAGAATATTTTAATATATGACATAGATTTCTTGGCAATAACGCTTTAAAGAAACTGTAGCTTTCTTGATAATAAGAGCCAAAAATAATAATGGCGATTTCTTTACGATAACTTGCTGTTTCGTAGTGGCAATTTTCAACCAGTAACTTTAGGACTTTCAAAGTTATTTTAATCAATGATAAAAACGTGTGGTGGGATTTTTTTTTATGGAAATTCTTACCTCTGAGAGAATGATTTGATTTACGTAATCTCTACAACGTTCATTAAATTAAATTTGTAAAAAACTCTCCCATAAACTTAAAAGGAGTATCGAAGTGAATGAAATTCGCTTTTTTTTTTAATCAGTATTGCCAGGTTGGACGTTTTAATGAAACGATGTTATGAGTTTGAGTGGGAGTATTGATATTTGTATGGATCGTGGGAGCATATGGATTGCTTTCATTAAGATGATGATTTCTTTAAGTTAATTAAACCTGGGGATTTTTTTGTTTTCTACCTCGACGACTCGTGATTTTATTCATCATATCAACATTGTAATAAGATCGGGCGTTGTAATTATTTGCAGTCTATATTTGGATGTGCGTTTGTGGGATCCTGCATTTCATAAACAACTCATGTCATACGCATTCGCGCGTGGGCACGGTCGTGTGTATACGTGCTTATATGCGTATCCATTTTGTTCATCCTGTTTTCCATCTGTTCAATTAACCAGCCTGTATAATTGCCAGAGCTTGGCGTCACGACATCTACGGTCATCGACTCCAGTGACCAAACAGACCGCGCAAGAGAATCACGGCCTGACGCACATACGCCAATGACTGTCCATTTATTTTTTCCGCCTCTCTACTCAATCATCGTCATCATCGTCATCTTCCCCTTCGTCGCCGCCGTCACCGTCGTCATGGGGTCTGTTCCCCTCACGCTGCTCATAAAGGAGATCATCGGCGGGGTGCCCTATACGCCGGCCCCGTCGGGCTCCCTGAAGGGGCTCTTTAATTTTGGAGCAATTACGAAACATTCGACTGCACAGACGGCGTCGTAATGGTGCGGAAAGACTGGTTCGCCGAGAGGAAGAGGCGAAAGGAGGGAAGGAGGTGAGGGGACGTCGAGTAGTAGCTGGAGGAGGAAGGGAAGAGGCGAAGGGGAGGAGGTAGGAAGAGAAGCGGCAGTAGATGTTGGAGAAAGAAAGAAAGAAAGTAATAGTAGAAATGGGAAGTAGAGTAATCTGAGGAGGGGGGGGGAGGGTAGGAAGGGGGAAACGAGCATGAGCTGGAAACATGGTGTATGTAAGAACCGGAAATCAGAGAGAGAGAGAGAGAGAGAGAGAGAATATATAATGATGAGGACATCGATTAGGAGAGAAGACAAGATGGACAGAAGATTCTGATAAGCAGCGAATGCAAGGGTGTCGTGAGCGAGATAAGGAACTTGAGGAACAAACAAAAAATAAGATGAAAAATAAAAATAAACAACAAGGAAAGATTCAGTGAAAAATAAGGATTGGTAACGTGAAAAGAAAGGGTGGTAATGTACTGAGAAATGAATCTTGTGAAATATTTTTACCCAGAAATTTGCGTCAGAGTCGGTTGTGGATAGAATGGAAAATTATATTAAAAATATATGAAAAACATTGAATAGGGAAATGAATAAAGGAATGACCTGAAATAATAAGATAGAATGGAAAACTTATGTGACAAAGAGCGGTGATTGACAAAGACCCCCCCCCACAACGAATAAAGAATAGCGAAAGGGAAGATATGACAAAGTACAAAGAACAGGAAAAGATGATAAAGTGTAACAAGATGGAAACTCATCACAAAGGGGGGCTAGAGGAAATGACGAGAGGGCAGCGAGGAAAACATGACATAGCAGCCATTCAAGAGATGACAAAGGACAATGAAGAGGAGAGACGTGCTAAAGGAAGACAGAGAAGAAAGACGGATTGGGAACAAGAAAAGAGGAAGAAGAAAAAGCATGACAGGAAGCTGACAGCGGAGAGGAAAATCATGGGAAGCAACAACGACGAAGGATTCCTTGACAAAGGAACACCCGAAGAAAGACTTGACAAAGGGCAGCAGATTAGCGAAACCCGAGAAATAGCCGGAGAAAGTGAAGAAAAGGTTTTATCTACTTTA
The DNA here is from genome assembly GCA_039081455.1 of Macrobrachium rosenbergii. Taxonomy (NCBI): domain Eukaryota; kingdom Metazoa; phylum Arthropoda; class Malacostraca; order Decapoda; family Palaemonidae; genus Macrobrachium; species Macrobrachium rosenbergii. The sequence goes on along the minus strand of JANJGK010000013.1, from coordinate 9,360,298 downwards.
TCAAATGGGGGGTTGGGGGCGAAGGGAAAGAATGAGGGAAAAGACGGTGTTGTGAATAAAGCCATCGAGAAACGTGCTTGAAAAGACTTCCGATAAAGACCCGAGACCTTGCCCGATAAATATCAGTCTGAGCGTAATGATTTCGCACCAAACTTTACCCCGCTCTTTTTTTTTTCTTTTTTTTTTCTTATCGAAAAGCTGGAAATGGAAGAGGAAAACCGGCGATGAAAATAAAATTGTGTGAGAGAACGTGAGACCCAAAAATACTGAAAGGCAAAAGTGGTGGATGGTGGGGGAAAAAAGTGGGAGTTATAAAAATATAAAAAGGTGAACGAGGTACTAGCGTGGTAAAGGAAAGTCAAAAAATCCGAATCCTGATAAAAAAAGAGAAAAAAAAAGCTATTCGAGGTTTGGAAAATTGAGCGAGCAATGAAAAGATAACATTGCGACGGCTCAAAAACAGTGATTTGTTAGGAGAGATGGCTCGGAAGAGAGGCCTCTATTCGGCGCCTGGTGTTTCCACGGATTGTTTGATTTGTTTGTGCAATCTGGCGTTGCAACAATAAACCTAGGCCAATGCAGGTACGACCAAGGTAGAATATTTTATTCCGCCCTGTGTGCGACGTCAGATTAAGTAGAAATGTCGAACAAGATATTTGGAAACACGACGCAAAATGAAGGTATGATGCCTAAAGTGGACAAATCAAGCAGGGTATTTGAAATCTCGACGCATAATTAGAGCTCTACGGTTGACAGAATCTTTGGAAACACGACGCAGAATGAAAGTACGACGCCAGATTACGTAAACAAATCAAGCAAGACCTGTGGAAAATCGACACTGCATAATGAATCTACGACGCCAAATTAACAAAGACAAATCAGGAAGTTCCATGGAAACTCGACGGCGAAGAACAGAGGTGCAACGCCAGATAATCTAAGCAAAACAAACAAGACCTGTGGAAACACAAAATGCGGAATGAAGCGTCTCTTTCGTCCCCAGTCGGCGATTCCATTTGGATTATCGCGGTTCGTCCCTGGTTCTCAGAAACTGCTAAAATAATTATTGACGCAATTCCGGCTGCTTGATTAATGTCATTACCCGATGTGTCCTTGAGATTATATTCTCATTTCATTTCGGGCGGCGCGGAGAAACTTTCTATAATTGTGAGTCGCTTTAATTGCTTCAGAAAATCGATAACGTAATACATTAAGAGAAGACAACAAAAACACCTATAACGAAAATACATCCATAACAGAAACTTCAACAGTTAATAACTGCTAGTCAAGAAAACTAGCAGTATAAAAATCATCAAAAACAGTTATAATAATCAAAAACAGGTTGTCAGAGTAAGGGTATAATAACATTCTGAAAATCCAACTTTTTTAATTTAGGTTATTGATACTAACATGAAAAGAAACCTGATTACAAAGCAGAAATAGACTGACAATATCATTAGAAATTCATGAAATACTAGCATCATTCATAATAACAATAACAATAACAATAGCAATAATAATAATAATCAAGCTCAGAAGGAAACACGCAGTTCAATCCAAAAGGGCTTTATTTGAATACAGTGGATTGGATGGAAGGGGTTTATAGTGTATGGGTTTACAATTTATGGTTCCCATTTTCGGAAAGGGCGGTCCCTAGACTAAGGGGAACTACAGACTATGAATCATGATTTATTGATATCCCCTCTTTTTATCTGCCTTGCGTTTTTTTTTTTTTTTACATATTTTTCTTTCTTCTTTTAGTAACTTGGGTGATTTTTTTCTTCAGCAAATGAATCCATATAAACTTAAATTGTTTCGATATCCTTGAATATTTGTTTTCTCTCTCTGTTTTGCATTCGTACCTCTTAAGACCTGCGAGTACTATACAATATATACTTAATAAATGAATGTTGGAACATGACTTGAAAACATAGCTTAATCAAGTGTATATATTATATATATACATATATCTATATTATATATATATGTACATGTGTGTATATATATATATGTGTGCCTGTGTGTATTGCAAGAACCAGAAAGAAATAATGAAAGGTCTTTGCAGTAGATCTAGTCACGGGATACTTGTGGTGGTATAGAATATCTATCTATCGATATATATATATATATATATATATATATATATATATATATATATATATATATATATATATATATATATATATATATATATATATATATATATATATATATATAATATATTTATATATGTGTGTGTGTGTGTTTGTGTGTCTCATGGTAAAACCTGTTAGAGACGAGACGCAGTTTAGAGGGCAAATTCACTTTTAAACTGGAAATAGTGACAACCCCATTCTGTAGTTCTTGAAAGCGAAATAGTAATGGAAATGAGGCAGTTCACGCTATAACTTCATGAAGATTATTATCAAACAGAATGAATACTCTTAAGATAAAACTCATTTACCTCTCATAACGTATAAACTGACTCACTCACATATATAAGAGAATAATTGCCAATCCGAAGACCCAGCGAAAGACAGACTAACCCAACCAAACGCCTCGGCAACAAAACCTCTCAGGAAACTCGGAAAATGTATTCGCGTCGCCAGTAAAACAAAACCGAACAATCCTAAATCAAGAACCCCATTGAGTGTCTTTAGCGGCGTTTGTTCCCTTCCATTTCTTATCATGAATAACGCATGACCAGCCACTGATGGCAAACGTACATTAGTCTGTTATTGAGTTTGCCACCGGTTCCGACTAGGGTTGGAAGGACACCGGCGAGATTCGGTCAGTTATCAAGAAAAGGGTCCCCCTTAGCTAAAAGAGGGGTTGGGGAACTAGGGTGCCAGCTCAACAAGGAGAGAGAGAGAGAGAGAGAGAGAGAGAGAGAGAGAGAGAGAGAGAGAGAGAGAGAGAGAGAGAGAGAGAGAAGGTAGGAGAGGAGTGAGGAAAAACACACACACAGACAGCTAGGAAGGAGTGGTGGATGAGAAGGACGAGGAGTAAAGGAAGAAGAAGAAAAGGAGTGGTAGTTAAAGGAGAAGAAAGAGCGAAAGAGAAGGAAAAAAGTTTTAATGTTCTCCATTCTCAAGGGTGAGGAAAATTCGTGTTTCTTGCCTCCGAGGATGGGTTTATTTTAGTTATTTTCTTGCTGGGCGAGAGCTCGGGATGAGCTGGAGGGCTGCGCTTTCATAATTTTGTTCAAATAATGTACGAAATTTAAAAAAGAACTGTCAAACACTTACCAAGAAATATGAAGCGATTGAAAGTAAAATTTTGAGTTTCCTTTTTGTTCGTATATACTGTCTTCCAACAGGTGACTGGATTCTGAATATCAAAGATACAGTAGATTGATATGAACATGAATTAAATGGCTCACCTTTCCTGCCTTCCTCTCATGATTTGAGATACATAGTAATTAATGAAAGTGATGTACGATATATGAAAACTTTTACTTATAAGTAATAATTGTACATTTTGTACAGTGTATCACGTAAACTCTTCAAGAATTTATCGTTATAAACTACAGGCTTGGATGGAAATATAACAGATTGTCAAGAACAAGGGGATATACGAGTATGAGGATTGGCAATTGTTTTGAATCTTTGGCATTTAAATGGATTTTTGTATGTAGGAGGTTACTGCTGTAGATGAGAATTAGTTGTATAAAAGCGCGACATTTTTTCATGTAATGTGACCATCAAAATTGTTCAAAGTAACTGAAAATCCGATTAAAATTATGGCTCCCAGAAACTTTTTATTGCAAGCTTCTCTCTCTCTCTCTCTCTCTCTCTGTCTCTCTCTCTCTCTCTCTCTCTCTCTCTCTCTCTCTCTCTCTCAAAACCACGATACATGACCAGGAGCTGAAATGAACTTTGGTACATGACGTATCAATCTTTTTTACGGGTTTCCAATAAACTATCCGTTGACCGAATTGTGTCCATGTGCGAGCATCTGTCTGCATGAGCGTGAGAGAGCTTTTCTTTCAAACAAATTGCATGGAGATATACATATATATATATATATATATATATATATATATATATATATATATATATATATATATATATATATATATATATATATATATATATATATATATATATATATATATATATATATATATATATATATATATATATATATGGTGAAAGTAAGTAAACCAGATGCTGGGCACTCAGAGACAGCAGGGTAAAGGACTGAACTTAATATAATTGAATTTAGCTTCTTCATTCAAATATGAAAAACAATACTCTATTTCTGAATGGAGGACCCGTTTCGTGGATATTATAACCATTATTTACCATTCTTGACTTTTAATAAAAATGTTTCATATTGCATGAGTAATGGCTTTTTTTTATTGTTATTTCACAGCCAGTGGTACAGAGAAGCATTCCCCTTTCATCTGCTTATCACTCGAATGTTTTTATATGACAAGCTCAGAGTTTCTTTAGAGGGATAGTTTATCAGTATTTATTGAGGACATATCTTGAAAACAGAGAGATGTAAACATTCTAGCCCATTTCTCTTTTATCGTGGAATGAACAACAACCTCCATCAAGAAAACGTTGGCTACATTTGCATGAGCACTTTCGATGCTTGACCGTGTCTCTTCTAACACTAGCTCTTCGTCAATCTAAATTTTTCCTTATATTTTCATTTACTTTCTATTTATCCTACATGCAAGTAAAACGTAAACACCTTCCGTTTTTGCACTTGCATAAATTCCCTTAATCCTGTATTCCTCCTCACTCACTCTGCCACTTTCTGTAGCAATCCTGACAGTCACCTTTTTATCATTATCACTTCTGTTTGCTTCATCCCTCTATCAGCGTAGACTGGTAAACACTCTTACCAGCTTCTGAAAGCTTCTCTGTTCTCCCAACCAGTACTTTTCTAGGAGAAATATTCTGTCATGCCGCACTCATGAGAACAGGAGATACTCTTTCAGTTTAGTCGTAGTTGACTTCCGTTTGCATTTCAAACACACACACACACACACACACACACACACACACACACACACACACACACACACACACACACAACTAGGAGTAAAAAAATGGCTAACATTTCCCTCAGGGATGAGTAGGACTAAGTGAGGAAAATAGCAACGCATAAATCTTTAAGCCCCAAAGATTTTGTTAATTTTAATTTGTGTAAAGTGAAGTGACACCCTTCCCTGAATCCATATGAAACTAAAGAACAAACACGTATATAAAAAAATAGTCTGTTTCCGTACATATACGAGAGAGAGAGAGAGAGAGAGAGAGAGAGAGAGAGAGAGAGAGAGAGAGAGAGAGAGAGAGAGAGAGCTTCGAACGCTTCATGAGTTTTTAATTTCTGACGTTCATGATCAAGTGCACATTTGGAGGCTAATGTCGATATTCTTTTCTCGCTATTTGTCTCGTTCTTTTGAAACCCTTTTTGGCTTGCCTAGCGACGCGTCCACGTTTCTAGAGACTTTGTATTCTTTTATTTTTCCCGTATACGAATTATTTTTTATTAATATGTTTACTTTGTACTTATTATTTTTTTCTTTTTGGTAGAAAACTTCTTAGGATATTTGAGATATTGTGAAGTGCTTCGACAAACCTTCTGATAAGCTTTATATTTCATGTTTTACTGCAATCCTAATATCATGAACGGTTTCGTTTATTCAGTCGTATTGTAAAGCATGCTTGGCGGGATTTTTGCTCTTGAATGCGCCATTATAGTGATTCATTTGCCTTTAATGTAATTTAACTACTAAAAGCATTCAAGGAAAATATAGTTTGTGGATTCACTGACTTGTCATAATCACGACGTATTCATTTCTTTAATTCAGGAAATATGTATTTCTTTTGATGCATACACACAAACACATACGCACGTTCAGTTGTGTATGAAGAACGATATTTTTTTTTTCGACAGATATACTGAGAACGATCATGTCTTTTGTGGCTGTGTTTGATCCTATAACGTATTTTGTAGCCAGCCGCAAAAAGGGAAAAGCGAACGGCTGGAAAAACGTGTGTGCGCGCGCGCGAGCTTGCTCGTACATTGCATCAGCAAATTTTTTCAGGGTTTCATGTACTTACTAATGCTTTATACATTTTCATCGCCATATTGGTCAAAAACTTACTGCAACATTAAATTTTGCTGCTTATCGCCAAGTTGATCAAGTTGAGTATAGTAACACAAGGTTAATCCCTAGAATAATCACAAAGATAACCAAAAGTCTTATTGAACAGTTTATGACTAAAGGTTAAATTATGAGATCTTTTCCAAGGTCATGCAAAAAATGACTTCGAGATTTGTCACCAGCACAATCGGCAAAGTTACTAGCAGGGTAATTCGTAACATAAAATGAAAGGCTCTGCTAGATAAGTTTAATGGCAATGGTAATCATCAAAATAAATCATCAAAATAATCTCAAGGTTATTTGCATTCATAACCATATAAAGTTGATCATGAAATTAATTTTAAAGTTTATCACATATTTCTTTGACAGGTTTATTTTAAGGCTAATCGTTAATAGTCACTTAACAGGAATAGTTAATGACAGGTAACACATGATCATTTACAAGTTGCCAGGCCAGGTTACTTTTAGAATTTCATGGTTAATTAACAAATTCAACAAGAGGCTAATCGTAGAATTAATTGCAGACTTGGAAGATTAATCACTTGGTTAATGGACACGTTGGTTCACCTTGTAATCAGTAAGTTTCATCATTGAATTAATCATAAGGGTGATTGTCAGGTTAACTATAATATTAATCACAAGATTAATAATAGCTATTTATCATATTAATTACCTGGTTAATGACGAGATTAGTTTGATGATTAATAATATAGCAAATCTTACATTTAATCCCGGGATAGATACTAAGATTGGTACCTGTATCAAGCAGAAGAATAATCCTAGACCTAGGTTAACCATAACATTAATCGTGAGATTATTCGTCGAAAAATCACAAGAATAATCGCTGAGTTAATCGCAGAGTTATTATTCGTAGCAGCTTTTGATTTCCGCACATTGATCGAGGATTAACATTTAACCTTTTCCCCCGTTCGTTTGATTATGTACTAAAATTACTCATTCCCTTTTGTGTGACGTCAAGGAAAATGATTAGGAGGAGATTAAGGCCTCGCCATTCATACGATTTACTCTTTCTTAGAAACGACACGTCTGGCAACGCGGGTTCGTCGAATGATTGATTGATTTTTTTTTTTTTTTTTTTTTTTTTTTTTTTTTTTTTTTTTTTAAATCAGTAATTATTTCAGATTATGAACTATGATTGTAGTCTTTCATTTGTGGTGCGTAAATACTACGTCGGCTTTTTTAATTCGTAGCAGACACTAAAATGTTTAGGTGCCCCAACATATATATATGTGTGTGTGTGTGCGTGTATGTATGTGTATGTATGTATGTATGTATGTATTTATATATGTACATATATATATATATATATATATATATATATATATATATATATATATATATATATATATGTATATATATATATGTATATATGAATTGTAAAACAAACATCCACACGCAATCTGATATGTCCCTTCGCATTAACAAAACTGATGTCGAGGTACTGAACACTTACATAATTGCATACACAACATTGTTTGCATACAAACGCACAAGCAACGTTCATTTGCAGAATTCTGGGATCCTTCGCTTTCAATTGAGTCAACGTTCTAAGTTGTTTAGCGTAGACATCTTTTATCCTTTGCCCTTTGGGAAGTAATTGTTATCATGTTACTACTTTTTTTGGTGTTATTGTTGTAACGTTTGCTTTTCGCTGTGTATACAAGCATGAGAGTCTGATTACCCTTGTACGAAGGCATTCGGATTTTTGTTAGGAACCTTTGCCAGCTTAGAAAGCGAGGCTTATTATTTTTTATATTTCTTTTTAATATGCCGGTATCGTCAAATCTTAGGGAACGCTTATCGTTGATTATCCTTTATTTTTCTCTCTAGAGTAAAATCTTGATCAATAACCAATTTGTTTTCATTGTTTTTTCCTCAGAACTATATGTAACTCATCATCATTTTTATGAGTTATGAGTACATACATACATAAACATGTATTCTGTTCATTGTTGTTTATTATACTTCATATTATCAATTTTCTTCACATAGCCTTATTTTCTTGCTATTCTATCATTATTCTATCCTATTTATCTACATTATCATATTTTGATAAAGCTCTACTCCATAACAATAAACTGATCATGCAAAAAAGACAACTCTTTTTGTGATAACAAAGTTCTAAGAAACCTACCGGGCCTTTTTTTTTTCTCCAGTGAATAAGATTCATCCTTTTTCTTCAGAAGGTGGACACTTCTCTTTTTTTATTTTTCTTTAGTAACCAAGTTACAAAAGTCATCGAAACTTGCGTGGCAGCTGGACAGTGGAGAAAAAAACACTTAAAAAAAGCATAGGTGGATGGAAAAAGTCCCCCCGCCTACCGAACGCCGCCACCCTCCCTACCCTCCACTTCTCCAAACTAAAAAATTTCCCTGGTATACCTCCTTTTGTAATTGTTTACCTGAGGGAATAGATATTTAATGGAAGTAAGGAAGAAGGCAAGTCTCTCTCTCTCTCTCTCTCTCTCTCTCTCTCTCTCTCTCTCTCTCTCTCTCTCTCTCTCTCTCTCTCTCTTTCTTTCCAGTGCGTGGTTTAATTTTAAGAAGATATTTTCCAATAAGAAATTTGAATAAGGCTGAACTGACCTGGTATATTCTGTGTTATTTAATCTGTTGAATGTTTGTACTTATAAATTCGGTGAGGTATTGTTTAGATAATCGTTCACTCGTGTCTTAAAATCCACATGTATTAACATTATGTGCCGTTACTTTTATAAAGATTAATGATATGAATGACGAATCATCAGCAAATCAGCATAAGTGGTGTTCGACGCAATAGTTTCATCTTTGCAGCGTATTTCTTAATATTAATTGATATTTATTTATAATCATTACCACTGCAGAAAGATTATGTGAATCATTATTCATAAAAAAAAAAGTAAAATGTCGTTTGAACACAACCAAAAATACAAGAACGCGAGATAGTTTTCGTTAGGAAGAGAAACTGTTAAAATCGTTTGATCACAACGATTATCGTTTGCCGATGAAGGCAAACATGTTGTCGCCGTTTTTTTCGATGATGTTATTTTTGTTCGCAAAATAGTCCATCACGAGGGATGTTATTGGCTCCTTGTCGCATCACCGTAGACAACGTCGTTTTGACAGGCTGGCAATATTGGCAGCTTTTGCCTAAGATCGGAGATATAGTTCATCGGGGGACATAAAACGACCAGTCATTCAATGAGGGGAGAGAGAGAGAGAGAGAGAGAGAGAGAGAGAGAGGTGCAGGTGATTTATCTGCACATGCGTCCAAGATGGTGGTTATAGATTACTAAATAATTATGAGAGAGAGAGAGAGAGAGAGAGAGAGAGAGAGAGAGAGAGAGAGAGAGAGAGAGTTTTTACACCGTAATTGAGAGCCTAAGGGTGAATGTAGAGTAACTATCCCTGACTCCATTTTTGTCTTTTCGTTCTGTCCATCAACATGCTTTTCCAAAAGTCAGTTTCTTCTCTCCAACATTTATTGTTGGCTTCCCACGCTTAATTGCACTAGAACCATTTTTCGAAGATCGTATCATCTGGTATAACACGTCAAAGGAAAATTACCTAACATTCTCTCTCTCTCTCTCTCTCTCTCTCTCTCTCTCTCTCTCTCTCTCTCTCTCTCTGGGTGTGAGGAAAAGACACTCCTATCTTGCGCCTCAATTGCCACCTCAAGCAAGCTCTGCTTCCCTCATTTCATAATAATGGAACTTCATTTGTGGTTTGCATGACTCATTAATGTTGATACGCTATTCTGCTTTTTTATCTATATTCTGGTGGATGTAGAAATAGGAAATTTAGGTTAGGTAGAGAGAGAGAGAGAGAGAGAGAGAGAGAGAGAGAGAGAGAGAGAGAGAGAGAGAGAGAGAGAGAATTTCCATCCAGTTCTATCCAACAATAACAATTCGCTCTTCCGCCAAAACTCTCTCTCTCTCTCTCTCACACACACACATACACATATATGTGTGTATGTATACATATACATATACATATATATATATACACATATGTATATATATGTGTATATATACATATATATGTGTATATATATAATATATATATCAAAGGCGGTACCGATTCTCTAGTATTAGGTCGAGAAAGGAATGTGAGGTTATTACGCATAATAACAGACTTGGTGTCATGCCTTTTAAAAGTGCGCAATGCGTTACATCACAAAGAGACTCGTAAATAACTACAAGTCTGCCAGAATGTGCGTCTAATGCCTTGAACAGATTTAGTATCAAACACACTTTTTTTCTTATTTTTATAGGTGAGGGATATTGCCTGTCAGGTCATAAAAACAGCTACTTGGATGACGTATATCTTCTTTTGCAAGCTTAGCGTTTTAATGCAAAGACACATGGTTCAGTTATCAAATTTTTTCTACAGAAATTATATGACTTATTCTTGAATATACTATTTAAGGAAAAATCGAACCTACAGACTAATTTTCTTCTAATGGAATGTAGTATAATGTTCACTGTGCATCCCTTTCTCTCCAGGAAAACAGGAAAAAAAAAGTTCTCTAGTAAAACAAACAAACAAAAAACCAATAAAACAAGAAAAAAGGCTCAACAGTAAAACAAACAAAAAAATTGAAAGATTTATAATCAATTGTCTTGTACCTTATGAAATAAACGTCTCCTTGATGCTTGAACAAATGATGTTGTATGATGGAGTTCATTGCTAACTCCATCATATATTCTCAAGCTAGTCTTGGTATCAATTGTAAAATCTCTATGGTCTTTTGGTTATGCAACTTCACACCAGACCTTTTATGTGATTATTTAAATGAAATTATAAACAGGAAAGTAAAGTCTTAAATTCATTAAAAAAAACCTTAATCGATGAAAGGAAAACAATTGACAGTAGTAGATCACTTTATCACATACATTCATAAGCCAATTAAATAGAAAAAAATAAATCATTTATAACTTTTAATTAATAAATGAGAAAATTCTGCAATGAGAGAACACCTATATAATGAAAATTGTAGAGACCACGAAAAAGTTTGACTTCCAAAGAGAATTTTTTTGCGATGAGGTACTTCCAATGGGTGAGTCTTCTTATTTTTATTTATTTATTGCAGGGAAATACTCTTCCCTTAGTGCAGTGGCAAGAGTCAGCGCGTCTTTTAGCGTCGATAAGCGCGATTTAATGGAAAGGTACAATATTCATTTGATTTCATTACGAAAGAGTTGATTGCGGAATTAGTTTTGTGATCGTACAATGGATTTAGAATGGAGTCTGACCCGTTATATAATTCATTACATTAAACCGGACCGTTGTCAGAAATTCATCGAATGTTGTCTAAACAAAGGAAGTGCTGTTGCATTTAATCATAAATTGTAATGACATCGCGTATTTGCTCTCATTATTTGAATAGCTTTCCGTAATAAGAGAGCGGCATTTCTAATTTGTGTTATTTGATGAAAATGAAATTGCGCCCCCTTTTCATAAGTAGGACCGGGAAGATGTCAAAACTTGTTCGTTACATTAATAAATTAATAAATAGAGGAACAGATGTATAAATAAATGCATGCACGAGTGAAAAAAAAATAAATATCACTGCCTGACGACTGTATTTCACCGGCCATGCCATTTATTACGATGACCATGTCACGCATGTGTTGTGACCCATTAGGTATCTAATGACCTTTTAAAAAAGCATTTTGTAACTTTTACGACCTCCAGGGCCCAACTTGCATGTTACTGCTTCTCTTAGGTCGCTTTTAACTCGATCTGTTTGCTTGTAGTAGATAAGGCTGTGACGTATATTGACAATCTCTTTCAGTTTGATCAAACTGCATACGAAGTCAGCGTAGAACAAAAATGCTTGTAATGAAATATTTATTAGTATTTGTTCTTCCGATGAATTGGTGTATCTTTTTCTTTTCCAACTTATTCATTGTTTTATTCACTCATTTGTTCAGCGCTTACAGGGCTTTGCTTTTATTTATCTCTAGTTTCATGACTGACTTCAAACGAATTAAGTAATGCATATTCTGTTATGTTTTGAGATATTGCTTTTAAAAATAACTGACTTTGCCTTTAAAATAATTTCTCTCAAACTTTATGTGTATGTGTATATGTATATATATATATATATATATATATATATATATATATATATATATATATATATATATATATATATATATATATAATATATATATATATATATATATATATATATATATAATATATATATATATATATATATATATATATACGAGTATATATATATATATATATATATATATATATATATATATATATATATATATATATACATACATATATATATATATACATATATATATATATATATATATATATATATATATATATATATATATCGTTGAAATCTATAGCCCTTTGATTGTTGACCAACTTATTAGTTTGACAATATTTTCTGAATCTTCTCCGTTCTTCCAAATTCAGTTGATGGACAAAAAAAAAAAAAACGAAGATTAACTCATTATTCCATTACCAAAAAACAACACCACACCTGTTCCGTCACTCGTCGTGACCTCTTCAAAGTCTATAATCTGGACATAGCATCTTGTTGTTTTGTTACAGTGTGCGGACGGATATGTAGCGTCCAAAAGAATCATAATACAATAAATCATTACATTAATAATAAATACAGAAAAAATAAATACAGATTAAACATTAAACAATTTTAATTTATTCACAGTCATAAAAGTACAATACAGTAAAATTTATAATGTTAACATAATTTACTATGTGAAAAATAACAATGAGAACCAAAAACTACGTGTTCTGGTGGCAACAAACAAATCTGAAATAGAAATAGATATATGGATTTCGGGGATACGAGGAGTGGAAGGGGGGGGGGAGAGAAAGAGCGTGATTTAAAATGTGTTGTTGCTGTTGTTATAGTTGTTTCTTATGTTAGCGTTGTATGTAGTAGGGCGTCTACTAGATGGGACTGATCTTCCTGCTTCTAGTTGTCTGTTCAATGTAGGTTTTCTCAATAAATTGCAAACAGATTCTGCTATGATTAATCTATGGCGGTTAAGTTCTGTGTAGATGATATCTGTATTCTCCACTAGCTCTGGTGTCGTAGGTTTGCGGTTGTGATGGTCTGTGTAATGTTGGTGGATGCATCCATTATTTCGATGGGCCTGTAGGCGTCTTTATATATATATATATATATATATATATATATATATATATATATATATATATATATATATATATATATATATATATATATATTATACATATATATATATATATTTATATATATATATATATATACATATATATGTGTGTGTGTGTGTGTGTGCATATATATATATATATACATTGTTTTTAGGTGTGTATGCATCCACGATTATATTCTAATTACACCGTAGCAAATAAACATAACACGTATGAATAATTCGCACGCAATGAAGTGTTCAGTCTCGTGTATTGTTGGTGTAGCTGGAATATGACCCTACCAAGGATTCTGTTTGCCCTCGCAGAAAAGAAAAAAGCAAGTTGTGTGAAGTAAAAAAGAACGAATAAAAGAAGCATCTCTCTTTTTTTTATAGAAAGTCTTTTGTTCCAGTGTTTATTCTCTCTTGTCTTCTTTTGTAACCCGGGTGCAATTTGAACATTTTGCAATTCGTCCGAAAAATGCCGCGTCCCGGTGAAAATAATAGAATGTACTCTAAGTCCAAATAGGATCCATTGAAGCTTCGTGTATCCCTGTGAAAATAACAAGGGATGATGGCGGGGGATGATGTCTAAACAGATTTCTTTTTTTCTTCATCTTTTTTCTTTTCTTTTTTTTTTTAACCTTCCTTCTTGCCAAAATCTCTCTTGTAGATCATTTGCGTATATAAAAAGAAGTTCATGATATGTGCCAACAATACATACAGTATCAGACGCACCATTATAGGCTACCAACCGGCGTTTTACAGTGCAAACACATTTAACAAGATTTTCCAATAGTCTTATTTGCGTTTCATGCATAGCCGATTATCTCAGAGCTTTGCCTAGTGTGTGTGCAAACTGAGAGATGGGGTGGGGTCGGTAGGAGGGGGAAGAGGGGGCGTGGGAGCAGAGGGTGGTGCCGTGAGAGGAGCAGAGATGGAGAAATGAGGGAAGATAGAGATGGAGGGGCGTGGAGGGCCGCGGGGGAGGAGGGGGACGGTGGATGTTTACGGGAGGGAAGGAGGCGAGATTGAGGGGCATGAGGAGATATAAAAGAGAGATGACGATGATGATGGCAGAAAGATAAACAATGATAATGGTTTTCATCCGAGATACGAACCGGATACAGATGAAGTTAATGACAATGATTATGATGTGGATGATGATGATGATGATGATTTTAATGATGGCGAGGATGAATTTGCATTTGACTTCAAAGGAAGGAAGAGGAAGATGGAAGCTGAAGGAACGTGTCTTGCTTCATCATTAATCGGTACTTTTTCATTTCGATTACTCAGAAAATAAGAAACGGAATGAAAAATAAAAATTAATTTGGCAGCTGCGCTAAATTTTGTCATTTATTTTTGAATAACTGAATGTTTTTTATAGATGCATATCACGCCAAAATGTTATGAAATCTTCTATTATTTTTTCGATCTCTTTGGCAGTATATTTCCCCCAATAATAATAATTTGAGACCTAGCAAAATGTTTACAAATTACTGTGAAAAACAGTTCCAGTGGCCCATTCCTTTTGAAAGTTTTCCCCATTCAGAAATACCATACAAACCCTGGTCAGCTATTCAGTTCCATTTTCGTCACTGTTCCACCTCTACTCTCATCTTGCAAGTGAGCTCTAAAACTGTTCGAGAATTTAAGACTGCCTTTTAATAAAACCCTCATTGTAGTATTTCACACACAAAAAAAAAAAAAAAAAAAAAAAACAGAACTAGACGACCTCTTCTTACATTTAGCCAAACTACTCCTAATCTGTCATACCTTGTATCATATGTTATATTTTACCAATTAGCAGGATATTAATCTGCTTATAAGAGCTGGGGAATAAAGACAGCAATCAATTTTAATGGTTATATTATTAATCATCTTCTTCTTGTTTAGTTATTCTTAATATTATACTATGACGCAGCACAATTCTTGCCACTGATGTATTCCAAGTTTATTTTCTATGCTTCCTACAGTATTTATGTGAAAATATACAGTGCAATTTAAGACAAATATGCCTTTTTTTATATTAAATAAACATACTGGAAATTTCAGACACTCGGAGGATAGTTTGGTAGTTGCAAGAATTTGCATGCAGTTGCCGTCAGTTAAAGGTACTGGCTGGGGGTTGCAGCTCAAGGAAATGGAATTCATTTTTGGGGTATTTATTGTTAGTTTTAATTCAAAGAAAATCAATTCAGTTACAGCTCAAAGGAAGTAAATTCAGTTGCGGGCAGTTGATGTCCCTTAAAGCTGGGTGAAAACTGACTGTTTGCTGGTAGGAGCTATCAGTTACGGCTTAGAGAAGTTGATATCCGGATATTAGTAGTTGCTGTCAGTTATAGCGCAAAAGAAAATAAAATTCGGCTGCTGGTAGATTTCCTGTCAGTTTCAGCCCCTAAAAAATAAAATCAGCTGTGGGTAGCTGAAGTCTGATACAGCTAGATGAAAACTGACTATTTGCTGGCAGGAGAAGTCAGGTTTAGCTCGGTGGAGTTTTATTCGGTTGTTAGTAGTTGCTGTCAGTTGCAGCTCGAAGAAAATGGAATTCGGCTACTGATAGTTCTTATCAGTTACAGTTCAAAGAAAATAGAATTCTGTTACGGGCGGTTGCATTCAGTTACAGCTAAATGAAAACTGAATTCGGTTTCCGATATTTGCAGCCAGTTAAAGCTATTAGGACACTGGAATTCAGTTTTCGGTAGTTGTTATCAGTTACTGCTCAAAGGAAGTGGAATTCGGTGGAGGGCAATTGCTCTAAATCAAAGCTCAAAGAAAACGGAATTGGGTTGCCTACAGAGTTGCTTTCAGTTGCAGCTCAAAGAAAATCGAACTCAGTTGCGAACAGTTAAAGCAATGGTCAGCAGCCCACCAATTGATGTTAATTATTGTCACTGATGAAAAGTACTTATTTTTGTAACTGTAATTATGATTGCCTTTTTAAACACCAATGATCGTAACTCCTATGTACTGTAGTTTCCGTCAACTGTAGCAGTTACTGAAGCTTTCAAGTAAATTTCACACTGATTAGTAATTATGCATCGCGTTAGAGTAAGGAATGAACAAAACCAATAGAATTAGGTTGAAAGCGACGCAATTTTAAATAATTCCAAAATGAAAAAAAGAAAGAATAAAAAACTTATTTTTGCAGTAGACTACTTTGCTGGATTTTTTGTATGGGGGAAATCTTCACATTTCAGGCACTGGATGGGTATTGTTTGTAATATAACCGAAGGGAAGATAAAGAGTTTAAAATTGGTAAGAAAAACGAAAGGATAATTATGACTGTCTTCTTGCAGTCTCGCAAATACGCCACTGAAAAAAAATTCATTTTGCCGTTGTAAAGAAATGAGATTCGTAGGAAGTGGCTTATGGGCATTGGATCTTCACTTGAGGGCAATAAGAGGTTCTTTCTTTCCCTAGTTATTAGAAACGACTTTACTGAAGGAGTTAAATTTGAAGATTTAAAGAATTAGGACCATATGCCTAATTATCGTTAATGGCCATGTTTTAAGCGGTGGTACAAGGAACGATAGGTTTGTGCTCTCCCATTGTTTTGAAATATTTAGCGTAACCTACAGGGTTCCCCTTATTTATTGGCATATTTCCACTTCAGAGTTTAAGTAAAATTGAAACAAGCAAAATAAAGAAATAAAATGTTCTTGTAATATTTTAGGGAAGGGCAGTTTCCCAGAAAATATGTTATTCATATAATCCCTAATGTGGCTGTATCTATAAAAGCCAAAACGAAAATAGAGAGAGAGAGAGAGAGAGAGAGAGAGAGAGAAGGTTGGGGTAGTTTTCCTGTTGGGTTTTCACAGCTGTAAGGGATATTGTAGCTAAAAGAACGTGAGAGAGAGAGAGAGAGAGAGAGAGAGAGAGAGAGAGAGAGAGAGAGAGAGAGAGAGAGGCAAACTTCTACCGAAGCTATCTCTCTCAAAAAAAGGCGAGATAAGAGGCTACTAACTGCGAACTTTGCACTGTTGGAGGAGTACATCCATATTATCTCCAAACTTAGAGTCACCCTATCATTTTCCTCGCAGGCTGCAGTCTCGAAACACCTTAGAAAAAGAAGATGAAAAAAAAAGGTCGTGGTTGGGGTGGGGGTGGGGGATGGGGAAGCGGGTGTGGCGAAGCAGTTTCGAAAGTTACTTCTTATCCAGCGACCTGAATGTGTTCACCGGTGGTAATCTTTCCCTTGCCAACTTCGATAGCAACGTTAACTCCGGCTTCGCCTAAAAGGTGATTTCATTCAACAACTTCGGGATAGAAGGAGAAATGCGATGTAGATCAGCTCTTGGGATCTCGAAAAAGAATTCGGGTGTTCCAAGACGTAAAGTAATTTACTTTTGACCTTGAGTACGACGGAAACCTTTCGCGTAATATATCCGAGTTTGGTAAAGCGTGTGAAGGAGATTGAAATATTATTCTGTTTACATGCTTGACAGTCAGCGTTGTGATCACTTATCAAAATTAAAGTTAAAGTCAGATTAAAAGTCGATTTTTACAAAGATGTCATATCTGGTGATGTTGGACGGGATAGGTCTGAATCTGGCAAAGTATTAACAAATTTTACTTTATCTGTAATAACTCGAATTTGTATTAATCGAATAACCCTAGTAACCCGAGTTTTCTTTAACCTCTATAATTATTTCTTAACAACAAAGGATATCGTTTGGAAATGCTAGGAGGCATCACCAAGAAACGTAGTTAAGAGTCGGAGAGGTTAGACCAGAATTATCATTGTGAAGGTATCGGCATGCTATTACCTTTTCCGTATCTGGAGACACATCACTGCCTTGGGCTTAGTAGATATAAGGTATGGGTGACTCATGCCTGCAATGGCTAAGGTCACAGGCAATCTAGATGCCCCGTAGGGGGCTAGTGCCGTCAGTGCACCTCATGCGTTGCACTGTAGGCATTACTTAAGTTTCTTTGCAGCGTACCTTCGGCCCCTAGCTGCATCCCCTTTCGTTCCTTTTAATACCTCCTTTCATATTCTCTTTCTTCATCTTACTTTCCACCCTCTCCTAACAGTTGATTCATAGTGCAACTGCGAAGTTTTCCTCCTGTTAACCTTTCAAACCTTTTACTGTCAGTTTCCGTTTCAGCGCTGAATGACCTCATAGGTCCCAGTGCTTGGCCTTTGGCCTATATTCTATATTCAATTCAATCTTGATTAATGTACTAAAGAAAAACAATAGTGGCTTTGTTCACATACTCCATTTTTGTGCAATCTTTTGGTAGACTGAATAATAATTTCGCTCAGTACTAGAGGTATATATGATCAGTATGTTCGCACTGAGTGAGCAGTTTAACGAACTTTTTCTCTAAACTACATGTTATTCATAAATTTTTTACAATGTTAAGAATGTACTATATTCCATTTCGTAAATGTGTGTTATAAAGTTATTATAAGCGCTTTTTTCCCCTCTTTGCGAAGCCTGATGGAACAGATATTTTTAATATCCGTATATACCGACGTTCGAAAAAGAGAGAAATAAATGGATATGAAAAAAAAGTGGGCCCCTACCTATCACAAGTAATAACTGTCGCGGCAGAGAGATAAAGACGAGGAGATCCCTCGAGGCAGGTGTCTGAGTCAAGCCTTAGATCTAAGACCGTAGTTAGATTTCAATTTAATCAGGGGTGACTTAACATGCCTCATAAGCCGCCATGAAGCGACGGGGTTAGTGTGAATAACTCAGACGGGGCCATTTTTGCCGGTCTTTGTTACAAGGGCTTAAACGATATAACCATTTCGATTCGATCTACAAGGCCCCTGCAAACACCGCGCGTGCAGGTCGTTTCCCGGAAGGAGGGGGGGGGGGGTGAAGGGGAGGGGATAAGGCAGAGGGAGAGGGAATACAGACTTATCCTAATTTATTCTTCCATTTTGCAACCTTCATTCTGTGTGGACATGCAACGTATAATCCATCCGAACATAATTATCCCGACCGGACCTGACCTCCTGGTTTCAACCCGGTATGAAAGTAAATGTAAGTCATTAATATTTAACGCTGTTATATTTGCTGTAATCTCTCTACATTAGGCTTAATTAGGAAATATACCCGGGGATGTAAACATGCGGGGGGTTTATGTGTGTGTCAGAATGTTGTACGTCCAATTTTGCATAAAAGGGGGAAGATATAAAACATTCACTTCTATCTTTGGTCAACACGAAAAGATAATTGACGAGACGAAATGGGAAATGAAATCCGGAAGAATGAACGACCTTTATTATAGTTATTTTCGAAATGGTTATTCTGAGCTTACAGAAAATTTTCTCTGTGTGTGTGCGTGTGTGTGTGTGTGTGTGTGTGTGTGTGTGTGTGTAAGGTCTAAAGAATACGGAGTACCACTGAAAAATTTGGTATTATTTCCTTAATTTACTTGAAGGGCTACAGCACTTGTACAACACCATCTCCTCGATTGGAATATACAGTAAGTACGTCTAGGTAAAACGTGCGCTTGCAGCTTCTCGGTTTTTTGGTTTTATTTCATTTACCATTTTTAAATCTTTTATTGATTTATTTTGCTCTTGTGTTTCAATAATGGATTTAAATAACCTTTCGCACCAAGATACCTTATCTCACACGCGTGTATATGACTCACTACGGAACCAACATTACAGAAAAATGTTAAGCAGAGAAAACTGACATGGCAAGTGAAAGGTTTATCCATTCACCAGTGTATTATATTAGAAATTACGGCAGAACAATAATAACGTAAATGTTACTATACCACCACATCTAAAATCGCTTCTGGCGATATTATTCGCATTACGACTTTCTCTTCCCAGCAGTAATCATCAGTGGGATCAAAGGAAGTCTTTGTCTCTCATCTGCCCCAGTGGTGGAATCCCTGCTCTTTCGGTTTGGCCTATAGCCAGAACTACCTACAGCGGCAACCATTGTGTTTAATTGGCCCCATAAAATTTGCGTCCAAAGAAAAGGGAAATAAATAAAGACCCTTTTGTTTCTGGAGTCGGGGCTTGGGTCATTACTGCTGCTGCTCAGACTGTTATTGCAGTTACCATTAGGCTACTGCGTTTTGGCTGCTATTGCCACTGCTATTACAGGTGCTCCTACTATTGGTGTTGCGACTACTCTTGCTCTGTTTCTACTGTTACTGCTGCTACTTAAACTGCAGTTACTACTTTCGATTCTTTGGAGCTACTTCTGCTGTATTTCAGCTCTCGACACTACTCTTATTTGTCACTTTTTCTCTTTCTTTTGTTAATAAATTTGTCTGACACACAAACACACACAGACACACCACATTAAAAGATCACCTAACTTATTCATAACATTCCAAGTGTACCCTCTCTCTCTCTCTCTCTCTCTCTCTCTCTCTCTCTCTCTCTCTCTCTCTCTCTCTCTCTCTCTCTCTCTCTCTCTCATATTTTCAAAGAACAAAACATCATCAGTGTACTCTGTCGTTGACATTCCAAGAGCTTGTTCTCTCTCTCTCTCTCTCTCTCTCTCTCTCTCTCTCTCTCTCTCTCTCTCTCTCTCTCTGCTACACCTTTTCCCCTCTTTAATCTCTTAGTCAGCAAGTAATCATGGGAATAATTTTCGCTGGTGCATTATGACTGACTGCATGTTAGGGATCCAATATTAATTCTTAACTTGAGAATTTCTCTGATTTGTGAAATTCGGCGCTCGCTCCGGTGACTGATATTGCAATACAATGATTTCGCTTTATTTCGTCTTTTATGCCGAGTTCATGAAATGCCTGGCCATAAATGCCTCATGCCACTCGTCGAATATTATTGCATCCTTATGTGCTGCGCGGTGCCTTTATGTATGTGGGGCTTCATGTATGCACAGACACAGTTGTGTGTGTTCGTGGAACTGGTTTCTGGGTTTGCAAATGTTTACACTGTACAGATAAATCAGTATCAGATGCATACACACGCACATACCGGTATATGTGTATGTATGTATGTATGTATGTATGTGTGTAAGTAATATAAGCTATGTAGATACCCTTCTGTTTCTCCTTTGGAGGTAATGGCGCTAGAAGGGATTAGCCTTCCTATTCCTAGAAAATGTACATAAATATATATATATATATATATATATATATATATATATATATATATATATATATATATATATATTATATATATATATATATATATATATATATATATATATATATTGTATATATACATGCCTACACGGCTTTATAATTATGTGTTCATCATTATCCATTCATGT
Source organism: Macrobrachium rosenbergii (assembly GCA_039081455.1). Lineage (NCBI taxonomy): Eukaryota > Metazoa > Arthropoda > Malacostraca > Decapoda > Palaemonidae > Macrobrachium > Macrobrachium rosenbergii. The sequence goes on along the minus strand of JANJGK010000013.1, from coordinate 9,338,796 downwards.
GCGTAATAGCTTCTTCGTCGGTCATTTTCCCAACAAAACCGATTGCTACGCCCACACGTGTAGTCCATTAGGCCAAAGTTTATAGGATGCGTTGGAGTTGAAGAGGATACAAATAACTGCCTAACCAGAAGGAGCATATTTTGGAAAATCCCTTCCCCCTCACCTTCCCTCTGACGAACCGGGTGGTGTCTGGGTGCTTGAACGTCTCCCTTGCACGCAAATAATCCTGAACCACGTATGACTCACACAAGGTTCCGATTTGTGTGTTACTGAGAGAAGTTTGTGTTTGTAACAGAAATTTGGGTAGGAGCGTTGGTAAGAGATGGTTATTAACTATGTCAGTAACAGAAGGCGATTTATTGGTAGAGTACACTTGCCACCGTTTTGGTATTTATAAGGCTTTGATTTGCATGTTGATAATACGAGAGTTTTCTGAACCTCGGCTTCCCATCTGAAGGTCCCGGGCTGCGAGTTTCTGATAGAAAACTCTGTCTTTCTGTCAGTAACAAAGTGCTCTGACATGTGTAATAATAACAGAAACGCCACTAATAGGAATCTCTGAAGCATGGGTTAGTAACAGAAAATCCCAAGCTCTTAGTGACGAATATAACAGAAGACTGAAGCCTGTGTATCGACAGTAGAACGCTTTGCAGTGTTACTAACTTAAGTCGCAGAGGTATGTTACCGACAGAAGGTTCCGGATACCTAAAGTCTCGAAAGCAGGTGTTGAGAACAGAAGACACTGAGCGTGTTTTAATAACTGACGACTATGAACCGCGCGTCAGTTACAGAAAGCTCTGAATCCTGAGGGATTAGAACCCGGATGCCAGTGACATAAACTCTAAAGTACCTGGTAATAATAGAAGCCTTTGTTCGAAGTCACTCTGTACCTTTACACCTTTAATATTTGAATTCTACTTTTTTCGTGTGAGTGATCTCCCTATCACACTTTACTGTTTTTGCTCGAAAATTAATGGCGCATTCATTTTGATGTTACTAGCTGCGCTTGATGATATTTCGATATGAAGGAATGCCCGCGGTATTGTGTTGCGAATACTCTGTTATCACATTGTATCTGTTCTCGAAAATATCATTAATTTCTCGTGCATATAAATATGTACGATCAGATGGAAATATGTAAAGCATAAAAAACGTTTTAAATCTTTTTAATTTTGAATAGGAAAGTAATTGTCGGTTGACTTTCAGCACCTTATTAGATAAGGTAAACGATTTCATTTACAATAAAGGAAGAAGAGCATAATCTTTCTCCAGTCTTTTACGAAGAATGATCATTGAAGTCAAGAAAGTGCGGTTGATTGATTTGGTGAAAAGTGATGTTACAGTAACGATGGTCATTAACTCGAAACTCCACAACTTGCTGAAAATTATTTGTTCTCGAAAAAAAATCCTCCTAAAAACTTTTAGGGGAATTGGGGAGGAGAGGAGCGTGATTAATAAGCCTGTATAATCTGGCATCACGAGAACAGTTCTGATCGCGCAGGAAAGACACTACTTGGTAAAAAATTAACGTATGAAAAAAATGAAGGAGAAAATTGTTGGGTGGGCCTGGAGTGGAGAATGGGGGGGGGAGGGAGGATAGGGTATGGGCCCGGGAGTTGCAGGGAAGAGGTTGGGGTATGCATGGGTCTGGGAGGTGATACGGGTCGAGTTCTATCGGTGATAGGGACGCAAAGTAATATTTTCCTCGCTTCGCTGGCTCCCCCACCAATAGACCAAGGCGATGGGAGAAGCAGAGAGCCGAAGAGGGAAACCCTAAAGCCTTCTCTTTCATTTTTTTTTTTTTTTTTTGAGGTTGAAGGTTAGAATGAACACTAGGAGAAAAGAAGGTGGCGTTAGGGGGGCAAAGTAGACTGCCGATAGATGGAAGAGGAAAGGAAAGATATCCTGCTGGAGATGATTATTTAGTTTATAATAAGATAACTGTGTGTACTGGATATGCACTAGAAAGAAATGTTTACCCTTATCACACACACACATATATACGTATATATACGTGTGTGTGTTTGTGTATACAGAACATACACATACATACATTATATATATATATATATATATATATATATAT
>JANJGK010000013.1:9314030-9336610 GCA_039081455.1 Macrobrachium rosenbergii | reverse complement strand
TAAACGCTGATTGAGAGAGAGAGAGAGAGAGAGAGAGAGAGAGAGAGAGAGAGAGAGAGAGAGAGAGAGAGAGAGAGAGAGAGAGAGAGAGACTCAAAAGGGGGAAAGACTAGGGAGAAATGATTCTGACGGTGAGCTCATCATGTATTCTCTTTGAAGTACAATGCGCTAAGTAATTCTTCCGTCAAAGACTCAGTTGAGAGGGACGTGGGAAGAGGGCTCTCTCTCTCTCTCTCTCTCTCTCTCTCTCTCTCTCTCTCTCTCTCTCTCTCTCGCTGTCTGATTTCCTCAAATATTTGCTTAGTTCATGTTCAGCCTTTGGAAATAACCACACACGCGCGTGGAGAGAGAGAGAGAGAGAGAGAGAGAGAGAGAGAGAGAGAGAGAGAGAGAGAGAGAGAGAGAGAGAGAGAGAAATTATACACACACACATATATACATATATATATACATACACACACACACACACACACACACACACACATATATATATATATATATATATATATATATATATATTATATATATATATATATATATAAAGGGGATTTGCTGAAAATCAAGCACAAATCAATTTGAATGATCAGGTAATGGAACGGAAACAGAAATGAAAAGAGCAGCCAACACAAGCCTCAGACGAAAACAACAACAGACAAGTGTGCTGATGGCATCCGTCACCCGTGGATGACGAGGACATCAGCAGCGATGCTGACGTGCCACATTACGAATTCTGTCAACCACCCGGCACGGATGGCAAAACATCACTGGGATGGCATCCTTACTTACGGAGACAGGATAATGATTAGTCCTATTAATAACATTCTAAGACTGCCATTACCACTGTCGTAGTTTGTAGAGATCAAATTTCTTACGAACAAGAGCTCCTTGGATTGTTACCAGCAAGCTCCCTGTTGCTGGAGATAAAACTTATCGATAACAGTCTCAGTGTCTCTAACTATATCACAGTTTTTTCGAAACGATGCGGCTTATCAATAACTGTCTCAGATTTTCATTAACAATGGCATATCTTGTGGAAATTTTTATATTTCATCGACACATTCTCTTACTGTCACTGACAGCCTCTAGTTTGTAGAAGTAAGTGTTATTAATAACAACATCAGATTGGTATTAACAACCTCATAAAGAAAAAAGCATGACTTACTAAGAACGAACCTAGCTTGTCATTAGAACCTCATCGTTTGTAAAAATGGCATATATACTTTCAGCAACGATGACTGTTAACGTTGCAGTTCATTTCAAGAACGTTAATTTTCAAACTTGGACAATGATTTTCTGCTCGTATACGGCAATCAAGCTATTTTACTGTGTTGCTTTTGTTTGGTATAAATTTTTTATGCATATTTGGCTTTTATTTGCAGATTATAAACAGTCCACAAGCTTTTTCACACATCCACGTGCTGGATAAATCAAAGAAGAACTTATATAAAAGGCAGTAACAGAGATAATCCGCCGTTGACAACACCTAGACTTTGAACCATAAAAATAAATTAAACCCTTTGCATCTAAAAGGTAAACAATGACGAGACCTGGAGTTGTGACAATAAAAATATTCAGACTGGACAACAAAGACAATGTTTCAGTAAATCCAGCCAACCCAACAGCTGAGGATACGTAACTCACAAACAACTGGAACGTCAAGAACAAATAAAACGTCTGCCCTAAGCTGTGAAAAGGTTAAAAATAAACTCGACAGTCCATTCAAAAAGCTGAATTAAAACAAAGGGGGGAAAATCACGAGAGGACTCTCGTTGACGTTGCTTCCAGTCATTCGCACATGAATAAACTACTATGGCCATGAGAATTCACGTCAAGGTCATTCAGTGTCTATTATATATCTTTAATTAACTTCCTGTATTACTACAGACTGTATTACTACAGATTGCACTCTACCTACCTACTACAAAAGTAGGTAGGTAGAGTGCAGTCTTCTTCTTCTGAAGTCAGCTGTATAGAATCTTGAAACATCGCAATAAGCGCTTTCGTTCATCTGGAAAATCTATATTTCTATACATATGAAAATTACCATATTTTATGTTTTTATTTGGCCCCCTACACATATAAATATACCAATAAAAAATGCAGTTCTTCTAATAATTTTTAGGTATACACTTCCCGTACGCCGATTCTTTTTTAAAAGACAGCATATTTGCCGATATTTTACAAGCTAAGTTCTTGGATTATTTGTTCTATGAGAAAACTATTTCTCATTTAGAAACTGTTTTCCTTTACTTCCGAACGTATCTGATTCCCTCTAAACAGGCTTTTAGACTTCATAAGAATTACTGGCCAAGGATCAGTAACTTAAAAGAACTTGATTTTCCCTCGTTTCTCAGTGACATTTGCCCTACCTATCAATGCTCTGGCGGAATTATGAAAGAGGTCAACGTTATCGATTAAATAAGATATAGCGGAAGTGTGCTAAAATTCAGATACAATCTAAAAATGTAACTACTGCAGGTATTATGAATACTGCGAGAATTACGTATTATGTTTTCACTCGGTCCATCTCTCCGAAAATGTACAAAACTAAAAGCCGTGGATATTATGCCGGAGGCTAAATATCCTGGAATGCATTCGATCGGCATGATGTGAGGAACAGGGCGGAATGGTGCACATGTGCATTCCCGAACAATTTACTTCCTGTACATAAAAAACAATCGCTTCACTTTGTAAATATTTTTTTCTTCTGCTAATCATCGCTTCCAATATTAAATATGTATAAACAATAAGGAAAAAGAATTCAACCAGGTTTGCTTGCCTTAAGCAAAAATGAATGACGTTTAATTTTCAACTTTCTGCTCCTGATCAATCTGTCTTTTACCACTGCTGAGGCTTTTCTCCGCTGCTACCAGCTAACACCGATCTCCGCAAATATTATCCATTTCCCATTCTATAAACACCAGAAAAAAAAATTAACCAATCTCTTAAACCTCTCTTTCTTTCATCAGCTGTCATTAGAAATCACCACCAATCTCTCCGTATTTCATCATTCATAATATTTTCCCTTACACAGAAACTTGTACTTATATTTCTCGAACTTTCCCTAATTTTTATCAACACTTTTTATTCTCATTTTAGTGGTACGAGCCAGTGATAATGTGCAGCAATTTTCAGCCGTTACAAATCACTACATATGTACTGAGTAATAACAACCGAATACATTACAAACTATGCATGATTACTGATATTTTTAATGAAAAAAAAAAAACAGTGCTTGATGGGAATAATGGTATTTAAGGTTCAATACTTGACCTGGATACTTCATCAAGGACGCTTGCGAATACACTTGACCTCTGTAGTACGACGAATAATTTTTATGAATTCTTTTTCTACAGTTTAAATGCTCTCTCTTCTCAAACGGGCTTTAAAACTCTCTCTCTCTCTCTCTCTCTCTCTCTCTCTCTCTCTCTCTCTCTCTCTCTCTCTCTCTCTCTCTCTCTCTCTCCAAATACGCGGTAAAACTACACAGCGCTCTAGCAGTGAGCTATTTTTGTCCTAATCCTTGAAATTAAATCAAATCAAAACGCAAGGGAATTGCCAGAAAGCTTTAGACTTATTGGACGATATGAAAACAAATGCCGGCAAATCGATGCACTTATTCACATGGCGTTGCGGCAATCCTATTATAAGAAGATTTGTCAGTCACGTATGTAGATGCATATGTATGTACTTACGACGGGTGTGCAGGAAGGAACGCTGATCAATGTATACCGGAGTGGAGGCATGTATTATTTTTGCTCTCTCTGTCGACGTATACAAATGGAAACAACTTTTCGCCGTCTCTTCTGCCTCCATCAGAATGCGGGCTACTGCCGGCATATGATGCTGCTGCCGCTGTTAAAAACGGCTGCGTTCATTTCATGTGGGCCGAATCTCCTTTTCGACGTATTTCCATTAAAATAAATTAATATTAAAGTGGCAGGAAGAGTCAGTAAGAATATGACACTCTTTTTCCATTCTGCCTAAATTCCACAATCAAAACGGTAGAAAATTAAAACAATTGAAAATTCATGGTCGTGGCGTATTTAGGACTATATATAACTGCGGAACGGTTGCCAGTTCATAAAATAATAGCCGAGTAACTTGATAATGTTTTCTAGGGTTTATAAAAAAAAAATAAAGCGGAACCAAAGGCAACACAAAGGTGAGCAATTATCACTAGCTGAGTTTTTCCTTACAATTACTTTTCTTGTTGAGAGGATATGTCGAAGATTTATTCTGGAAATAATTTATATGACTGAAATCTTTTCACAGAATCCCTTACAGCCCATTAAAAAAAAAAAAAAAAAAAGTAAAAATGTGTCGAAGTTTCTTCGAGGCAATCAAGTTTTCTGTACAGCGTATAATCAAGGCCACCGACAACAGATCGATCTTCCAGTGGTCTCGGTATAATGCTGTATGAGCCGCGGCCCGTGAAACTTTAACCACGGCCCGGTGGTGGCCTGTCTTATATCGTTGCTAACTTTAACCTTAAATAAAATAAAAACTACAAAGATTAGAGGGCTGCAATTTGGTATGCTTGATGATTGGAGGGTGGATGATCAACATAGCAATTTGCAGCCCCCTAGGCTCAGCACTTTTTAAGAACTGAGGGCGGACAGAAAAAGTTAGGACAGAAAAAGTGCGGACGGACAGACAAAGCCGGCACAATAGTTTTCATTTACAGAAAACTCAAAGTAATGAGGGCTTCTACTTACAATGTTTTCTCTCGAAAGTATAGAACAATGATCTTACTACTTATTTTCATCATTATTCATTAAAACTGTAATCTTTTTCGCTAAACAGTTTTTTAGCGATAGTTACACTGGATAGTAAAAGCAAAATTGTTCTTTCTACGGCTGTTGTTGTTGTTGTTGTTACTGTTCTTTTTTAGCAACACGAGTCATAAATACTTTGAAAGACTGGCATTGTTTTTTTATTCCATGGAAGGTTTCAACATATTATTTCTTCCTTTTGCATATTATTCATTCAGTTCAAGACAGGGCAATACATCTCGGTGGCAATCAACTTGATTACGGCCGATATCACTATGGCAAGACATAAGAAATCAAGTTCACTCTAACTTACACCAAATTTCACCTCTACGGGAATCAACTTTATCTTACAAAGTTTGTATATCAATTTTAACGTAATCAATTCATTCCAGGTGCTGACTGCAACACTGAGGTAATCAATCTTACTCTAACTCAGATCATATTCCAACTGTATGGCAGCTAATTTCATTCCAAATGTGACCTACAATAGTGTCAATCAACTTTAGGCCAACTAAGATAATATTCCACCTCTATGCATTCGACTTCATTCCAACAAGTATGACAGTGCAACACTGGAGCAATCAACTTTACGCCATATGAGACAATATTTCAACACTATGGCAATCACCTTAATACCAACCTGGTAAACGTATGAATATTGTTGCAATCAGCTTTTTTTTTAAATGCTGATGGATAAGTCTAAATTAAAAATACATTAACATTTTTAGAACATTTTCTATTTTGTTCATCTCAGTGAAGCTTACAATAAAACTGGTTTCATTTCAAGAAGACTTTTATGTAGTGTACATTTCTCGCATATCATTCCTTCATACTTTTAATTTCACTCTGAAAGACAGCGTCTCAGGTGAGATGAGTCTCTCTGGATGTCCGAGATGCAACTGGTGTACACACACACACACACACACACACACACACACACACACACACACACACACACACACACACACACATATATATATATATATATATATATATATATATATATATATATATATATATGCATATATATACATATACATATGTATAGATATACATTTTATAATATATATACATATGTATATATATATATATATATATATATATATATATATATATATATATATATATATATATACATATATATGCGTGAAAAGTATCTAGGAGAAAAAGTGAAGTACAAGGTATGAATAAAGACAAACCTAAAGGTTCATCCACATAAAACACAAAAAAAAAACGCCAGAAAACGCCACCAATGACAAAACAAAACAATAAAAATAAAAGAAAATATCCATTAGGATTCCCACATGCATAAATTGTCATCGCAAGCATATCCAATCGGGGCGCACGAGCGGAAATCCGACCCGAATAACAGCCACGGACCAATAGTGGAGAGAGCGGCGAAATCAAAATAACACGGCATCACCGAACCCATAAGAAAACAATAAGGGACAAAATGTGACACGAGGACCATTCCCAAAAGCAAGCAATTGAATTTCAAGCAGAAGCATCCGATCTCTTCGTGCCATTTCCCCCCACTCTCGGGAGCGCTGGAATTTCTCGGCGAACCGCCTCGCCTTCTTCCAAGTACACATTATGAAGAAGAAGAAGAAGAAGAAGAAGAAGAAGAAGAAGAAGAAGAAGAAGAAGAAGAAGAAGAAGAAGAGGAAAATATTATTATGGGTGTTGAAAACCAAGACGCCATAAAATCTCTGCTCTCCATTTTATTCATTCATCTTCGATAATTTTTGGTTATTTTGATCCTGACATGGTGATATTTTACTCGTTAAAAATATGTATGTATGTATGTATGTATGTATGTATGTATGTATGTATGTATGTATGTGTGTATATATATATATATATATATATATATATATATATATATATATATATATATATATATATATATATATATATATATATATATATAATGCAATTTCAATAAAAACTATTCAGCCAAAATGAGGACTAACTGAAATGGAAAATCAGCAAACTTTTATCACACCAACATTGACTCGATACATGAAATGAAAATGTAAAAATTGCTAACAAAATTTCTGTTAATTTCTTATTTCGACTTCAAAACACAAACAACCTGTATATCAATACGTACAACCCTTTCGCAATTCTTATTTCATATCATACGTAATCTTGTACTCAATCGCGGTAGTATAAATGAAGAATTGCAAGACTTCTAAAGCCACATGAAAAATGTTTCAAATACGAAGCACACACTGAGGGTTTTATTTCACTGTTCAAAATGTCCCTTTAAAGGTAACATGGTGCCCAACAAATCCTTGAAAGATGAGTAAAGTTGGCTGTGAATTAACGATAAAATCTAATCGATAATGCAACTGAGCTGGCGATAAATCTAACTAATGAAATCACGAAACCCAATATGAAATCTTTCACTGGATTCCGTGCGGACGCCCCAAAAGCATATCATGGGTGCAATGCGGTCCTAATAACGCCCAATATAAAATTTGGCCGTGGACCCAGCGAGGACCCAATCATACCTCACTCGAAAGCTTTCATAATAAAGTTTTGCTTTAGTAGCGATTCCAAGTCTCGATTAAATTCTGTTTGTAGCCAAGCTGCCTCTTCCAGCATTTACTCTGTGGGAATGATTCATTCTGGGGAGGTATGACTATGCAGCTAATGGTTTCCAAGTGCTGCAAGAAATGGGGTTCTTTTTTCTTTTCCATTCTTTAGGAATTCATTATTATCCATTATTAAGCCACTTCACGTATCGCCAATTGCAAGAATTTGAAATTCTCTTTCATTTTCCGCGCTCTGTTACTTTATCATTATTCATTTCCTAAAGTTATTAAATCACCTTTCTAAAGAGTCACAGAGTTAACCATAAGGATTTAATTTTAAAAAAGTGGATAATACAGCAAGTCGAAGTTGAAGTAGTAGGACAGTTAGGTGGTAAGCAACGAAAGGGAACGAAAGAGAAGTAAAAGGCAGACATGTTCCGTAACATTTTATACTACCTATAGTTTCCTGCACAAGGTTTAATGTACGTGGGTACCCACAAACTGGCCTCCATGATTGTTTCATTTTTTTTTTTTTATATATTCGGTAACATTCCTTATCCATCGGTTGGCTGACTTCTATTTACCCGCGTCACAGCAGCAATGGTCATAAGCCCTTTATAAAAATAAAACTGAATCCTAGTTTCAAGGAACGCGTCATCTACGCTTGTTCATACATAACGAAATGAAGTGTTATTACTAAGGTTAATAACTGCCTCGAACTGACCCAGGGCTGAAATTAATTTATGACACGACGTGTGACAAGCTCTGAAATATTTCTTGCCATAAATAATCTTAGGGGCTGCTGTAATTGAGAAAGGGCTCAAAATGAGAGCCATAAATTATTTTCGCCATGGCTCATGAAGCAAGAAGGAGCTTAAAAACCAAGTTCTCGTGACACATCGTGCGGCACTATTTTTACAAACTGTCGGAATGCATGGCAGCTTAAAATGACGGATAAATTGATATACAGTACGATGAGATCGTAATTAGACAAAGCAATTGAATGCTCTTAAAAAGACGAATACATTGGTATAACGAGAACAATTTTCAGTTATCCGAACATCATAACTAAAGACAATCACTACGAAAATTTTACAGAATTTAGGGCTACTAAAATTAATTAAACTACTGCAAGAGTTAAAAAATGGACATGGGCAGGAGGAACGGAACCTGAAAGCTGTACTTTATGCGGAGAATATATAATATTTAAACCAGCGTCACAAAAGGTCAACGACACCCAAATAAAACTGAATGGATGAAAGGAGAAGAAATACAAACAGAGGCCAAGTTATGGAGGGATGGGCGAGGTAGGTCATATAAACTCCATGATACGCAAAGAATATATATGCTAAACTAGCATCACAACATTAAGAGATCAGAACCACCGAAATTTAATTCAAGAATAAAAAAAAAAAAAAAAACTTGAGGAGGCGAGTCCTAAAAACACGTAAAAGTCAAAAGCAACAAGGCCAAAGACGCCGGAAGTGTAAACAGAGCGGAGACCCTTAACCCGGAGGAAGGCTTGAACAAAATGGAGCATAAATATCCAGCGAGATAAATCATGTAGGGTCAACAAGGCCGCGTGGGTAAACGCCTCTCAGCAAATGCAAAATTGTTTGCATTCCTCGACCGAGTATAATTAGGTTGTTTGCTGACGCACTTTAAATACTTTTTTGCGACTTAGCAAAGGATTTGAAAAAAAGGATCAAGGAAGTAATCCTTGGGATTAAGAGCACTCCTCCGCCAGCCAACTGGGACGCCACTTGCGACATCCTGTCCTTTTCAGCGTACCAGAGTCTGGTTTCATCACTCCAGTGCTGGAAGAAGGTTGCCGACGTCGAGTTAATTTTACATTCTAATTAATTACTCATGCATTCATCGGGTTATTTATTTTGTTTGTCTATTTAATCTTCGTGGGCAGATCTGTCAACACTGCAGGAAGAGCCTAATAACTTTGGATCTCTTTCAGTTTTATCTTTGTTTTATGATTAAGAGACTGAAACGGGTTAGCTATCCAAATGCAATAAGGTCACTGCAAGGAAACGTTTGTTACATAAAGACACAAGACAACCTCGGGACTATACATGACCTAGAAGCAGAGGAAACTTAACACGTCTTGACTGAAAACATGGGGAAATTAGTTCATCCATAAATACCAAAATACAAACAGACTTAGACTGACACAACCCTTCATAAATTCATGATTTTAAACCAGTCCTTCCTTAACTTATCGAAAAACAAATCAATTAACGCTATTCTGGTCTTCAGGCGCGATCATTAATTATCGTCAATTTCCCCTAATTAAATTCTCCTGGTGTTATTTTTCCCACAGTCATGATATGACAAGTATCGTACTCACTACCGTAGTTAGTGATTAAAGGTAAATGGCCGTGGTCCAAACATTCTTTACGATGTCAATTTATTATGACAAGGAGGAAGTAAGTTAAAACAATGCCGACTCACGGATGAGATCATAACTGGATTAAAGAATATATATAAAAGGGCCTCTCCCATTTTGATATATCTTTGGGTGAAGAGTAATGGGAGAATATGAATTGTTTTTCTTTCGCCACCACGCTCATGTCACTCAAGTAATTACTCGTGTGACGCCCAGTCATTATTCAAACGATACGCACGTGCCGGCGAGGGAACTTCAGGTATGACAAACATGTCAATCACGATTTTGCGAGCATGGCTCACACATCAAGTCTCTTATTAGGAACGCATCCTCTACGATGAAGAAGGAAATGAGAGACAACGTGGGAAAGAACAATAATAAACAGGCTTCCACCATTTCCACCGACTGCAAACCCTCCTGGCACATGAAGAAAACGAGTAGCCATTTTGTTTTTCGGGGGTCTGGCGTTCATGTCTTAGCAACGGGAAACATCTCTTTTTGGCGGCCTTAGCTTCGCGTAAGCCCTCGTCCTGTTCTGAACTCTCACAAAAATCCACTCCCTCCATTAAGGTGGGAGGGGAAAAAAATCTAATGCAATTTGGAATTTTACAGAAAAGGGATTGGTGGTCCGAGACAAGGAGGAAGGATAAGGAGGTCCATGTTGGGGAGGAGGGGGAGGCGACGGAGGAGGAAGGGCAGGAGGAGGAGGAGATGGGTGAGGAAGAGACAGGGACTGAGAAACACAAAGTTCAGTTGGAGGCGATGGGGAGGATGGAAGGGGACAAACTTAAAGCATAAAGAAATTTCGACATAATCAAAGACGCTATTCTCGTCAACTGGCCCTCCCGGTTAATCTACCTGCTCTTTCTCTTGTCTTTTCTTCTAGTTCTCTTTCCTCTCTCCTCTACCACCTCCTTCTCTTATCCCTCGTCTTCTTTCCCTTTTTATTTATTTTTTTCGGTCCAGTCACGTCGTTTTCACTGCAATTTTTCACCACTTTGCGTTGCAGACTTTTAGCGGTTGTTCCAAGTGGTATGTCCAAATTTTTTTCCCCTTTCTTTACCCCTCTTCTCCGTATGCGGTTTCCCCATTTTTATTCCAACTTTCCCTCTACTTCAAAAGTGATATTTTCATTGAGTTTTACCACGTACTTTTTCCCCCTCTTTCGTATGAAGCATTTCCATGGTTTCCTTTTCACTTCTTTCTTCTTGAATGGAATTTTCATTTATTTTCTCTCACGTCTTCCCTCTTCATGCGTATCATTACATATTCTTTGTCCTCTCACCCTTCATGTTACGTACTGCGTCCTTCTATTACTTCTTCCTCCTCTTCTTAGTAGACAGTATTTATTTTTATAAGTTTTCTTAATTTTTATTCTCGATGTAAGCGGAATTTACGTTTTATTTTTGTAAAATTTCTCCCTTCTGCGTAGCCGTTATTTCCATATTTTTGTTCTCATTGCTAAGTTATTGTATTTACCAGTTTTACGGTTTTCTTCTCTTCACAACTACTATTTTTTCCAGTTTTCCCCACTTTCTTAATCATTCTTACCCTAATCAACTGGTTTAATAATTTAATTTGTCCTTTTTCTTAAATAAAAAATGCCTAAAGGAATAGGTTTATTCCTCATATTTCTTGGTCTCAACAACTTTACTTCCTTACTTTTGTCTACCTTTATTCAGCGTCCTTGCTGACTTTTTAACTGATGTAGATGATGACTCCATTACTAAAAAAAAATGTTGAGGTTTACTTTCTTCCAGGTTTCTCCAATCTTTCTTACGTGGTATTCACCACCAGTTTTCCCTTTTTCTGCCTCATAAATGCTAATTCCTACAAGAAATCTGACTGCCACATTTCACCTTCTCCTAGCAACGTCAATGACCTTGACCTTTATTTATGTTTGATTTTTTTTATTTTCTTTTATCAGTGAATACTACCTATCTCTTGCACATTCTAACTTTGTCTGGATGTTTACCATGCCCCTTTCAATCATTATAAGTCTTCACGTTATATTATATAATACTAGTGAAATCGGATCTTTATAATATATTAGTTGCTTATTTTCTGTCAATAATTCCGTTGTCTCCGGAATTTCACTGATGACAAATTTTCTCCGTCGTTCTAAAACTGATTTCCGGCTTCCGGATAATTTTGGGCAACATTCGCTCTTTCGGTTTTATTTCAATAGCACGAGAATCATTATTATTATTATCTGTGGCTGCTAAGTTATATTAAGTGTCCAGTTTAAAGGGCCGGACGGTACCCATACAAACAATGTTCATAAAATTTGAGTTGGGCCATACCCCTTCCACCGAAGCTGTCTAGTCAAACGCCTACTGATTTGGTCATATGCTGTTAACAACTTGAATAAGATGCTTTGCTATTTGAGATATATCTTCAAATCTATTCATTGCTCAGTGTTATTATATGATTATGCGCAATTCTAAAATTACTTTTTTTCACTCTATTGTTACATAAATGGTCACTACTTTCAGTGAAAACTTTTTCCACCATGGCATTACCGTACAGCTCGCTCTACAATAATGTATTCATATTATGTATAATACAAATCTGACAAAGTTTCACACTTTCACTTCGTCATTTTTACATTCTTCTTGAATGCCCAATCAACGTCCTATAAAACTGACGCTAAGAAAAATTCTATTAAGAAAACGACTGACGATATTAAATTTAAAAAAGCGACAGCAATGTTTTCTACTTAATCTCTCTCTCTCTCTCTCTCTCTCTCTCTCTCTCTCTCTCTCTCTCTCTCTCTCTCTCTCTCGTACATATTCACTGAAACTATACCAATCCCAAATAGGGAGACATCACGTGGAAACGAATAGTTTCCTTCCTCAACAAACAATTAGTCCATTTCCTTCAAACTGTTTTTGTTTTTTAGTCACAAAACCCATTCTGGTTCTGGCGTGATTTTTTTCTATCTGGCGTAAATCGCCTCGCATGACAGCCATTATATATAAATTTCCATATATTGACTTCCAATATATATCGCATCAACTCTCGGATACTTGTATGTCAAATATCCGGCGGACAAAAAAAACACAATCCTATTCATTTTTTTTTTTTTTTGTCCGCGACTATATTGAACACTCAAAACTTTCCGCACATAAAAATCGAAAATAGTTGGAACGCCGACTAAAATGCTCCGATAGAGAACGGACATACACAGACACACACACAAACACATACACACACGCGGAATGGGAGAGAGAACATTTGAATTCCAAATATAAAGCAATCTAGAGCACAAACATAGTTGCTTTTTGTATTATACAGTTTGGGGGTAAAATAAACAAAATTTGCCTACTGAATACACATTTTTTTACGTCTATGTGTATGAGGGTTGGGAGGGGAAGGGGGAGGAAGAGACGATGGTTGGAGTAATGTTAGGAGGGAAGGAGGAGGGAGGGGAAGGGGACAGATAGCAGTAGTGAATTCAAATATTATTCAAATTCGAAGTGGCTTCGGCGTCAGTTGCTATCCAGGGCTGCTATCCCGGGGTTCGGGAAAGAGCGACAGGGACAGAAATGCTATTAGATGAGACTAACAGTTAACGAAACTCCTTTTTTTTTCTATTCCTTTTTTAATAAATCACTGACAGAGTGATGTTTGTTAAGCCTCTCTGTCCATCCACCCCCCTCCTCCTCCTACCGGTGGTGGGTGGAGGGAGAGGAGAGGGAGAGGCGGGGGCGGGGGCGGCTTTACCCCGTCTACAGTCACACCTCCCTTCTTCCACTTTTGTTTTTCTCTTTTCACCCGCATATCTGACGCAGCGGATGGCCCAGGGAATTACGGCTGGTGTTGTTTTACCGTCTGGCGTACCTATTTGAGAGAGAGAGAGAGAGAGAGAGAGAGAGAGAGAGAGAGAGAGAGACAGAGAGAGAGAACAATGATTGGTAGTTGAGAAATTGCTTGACCAAGAGAGTGAGAAATAAATTATGCTTCCAGTGGGACGGAAACAAGAGAACATGAGCTTGGAAGAGAGAGAGAGAGAGAGAGAGAGAGAGATTCTTTGACTGAGAGACGCAGATGACGACAAACAATGACTGATGAAAAAGCGAAAGAAATTCGGCGAGAGAGAGAGAGAGAGAGAGAGAGAGAGAGAGAGAGAGAGAGAGAGAGAGAGAGAGAGAGAGAGAGAGCTGCAAAACCCTCCCCGCGTGAAATTTTAGCCTTTTAACTTTGTATTTACCTATTTCATATTTAGCTCCGGTCCCTATCGGTCGATCGTTACAGGGAGGGAACACCACTTCATTTGCATCGCCCAAAATCACTTTCACTCGGTGGAAAAAAAAAAAAACCCTTTCCAAGTGGTCAAACAGAGCGTGTTGATGCACCGCTGAATGATTTTACATAGGCTGCTCCCACTTCTGTGATGGGCGCGGGTAGATTGAGTGTTCGAAAAAGTCATCGGATGATGGACTTAAAATCAAGCGCTATCTCTGACAAGAGTGTATTGACAGGCAGATTTGGACTAATCATAAAAATAATATAATAATAATCGAAAATGGATAACACGCCAAGCGAAACAACAATGGCAATAACGACACATTAAAAATAACCTTTATCATAATTATAATCTGTAAATGGCATATATATTTGAGTGTGTGATTAGTCTTTATGACTAAGCAATAATCTGTTGTTGTGGCGAGAGAAAATTTTTTTAAATTTTAGCATCGATAATTCGTTTCATTTGTTGACGACTATAAAGACAACTATTTTATCTTAATATTTAACTCTTTGTTTAGAAACAACAACAATGATATTGATAATAACAGCCTTTCATTAAAAGTGAACATCAGGAAACTTTGAATAAACAAATTAAACATTCTTATGTCTCTTTCTATATTTTTCTGTTGAGAAAAGGCAGTGAATTTCAGTGTATATCCTCACTTGTTTGTAAAGAAATACCAAGTCTTACATAATAAAAAAAAATCCTGAAATATGTGGAAGTCAGTCAGTACTAGTTTACAATAAACTCTGTAGCATTTTATCACATGGTTTCGTGTCAACGATAATCGGAAGTTTGGATAAAATGTTTACTTATCGTCATTTATTTCTGCAAGAAGGTGTATATGAGTGTGCTTTTGAAGCGGAGAATGTTATCAAGTTGATGGCAGTAAGAATGTATTAAGGGGGATGCAGCGATTAAAATAAAAAGTCAATCAAATAAACTACAACAGTAAAATAGCAATAATAATAGTAATGACAAACTTTACCACAAGTCAACGAAACCATCACTGAACTGTCATTACGTAGAATAAGGCCGAATAAAAAAGAAAATCAACTTCACACAAGCAAAGTTAATAAGTATCAAATAATGGGTTTTCATTCTGATCAGTTTTATTAGAGTATTGCATTTCTTTTGTTTTCGAAAAATAAAAGAAATTACAATCCCCAATTTCCGAAGCAATTGGTTATATTTCCAAGGTCGTTCAAAATGACAGTTATATGATTTTTGCATGTGCAGGTAGCTCCTGCAATATCGGATAAATTTTGCTGCAAATAACATCAGCAACTAAAGATGACTTTTGTTTCTAGTTCTGTGACCTTAAACTATGAATTTACTAACGAAGTTCAAGTGAAAATAGGGGCTAAAAAAGTGAATGTAGCCGGAAGTTAAAATATATTATCAGAAATGAGTTTATGTAATTTTTTATTTAAAAAAAATGTAAACAAATGAAACAAAGTACTGGGCGTACAAATAGTTTGCTTATATATTAGTCAAATGAATCAAGATTTATTAAATTAAAATACACATACGATGAAACCCAAGGAATCGAAAAATAAATAAAACAAAGCAACTTTGAATAATGCTAAACCAGAGAAGATCAACTCCAAATCCTGTAAATATGTGTCTAAAACTTCCATTATTACCTTCCTATCAGTTTGTCCTATCAATATAAAAAGATAACTTGACAGCAAACTGAAACTGGCAGAGAAAACAGCCCCCGAATATTCTTCTCATAACGAGAAATTTTAACACCTTCATAACGACAAGTTTTTCATCTTTCTAACCATTATAAAACCTAAATTCCAGAGTAATTCCAATATCTTGCATTATGGTCACAGGTTACAAGCATAGGCCTTCGACATCAGTATTTTGTGTTTGTTTTTTATTCTTAGTTTTGAACACTGATGAGGAACGCCGTACAGATGTTCGAGTCTGTCCTTGTAACTTTTGACCAAAATACTAGGTAATGGAATTACTGAGGATTTTTACGGACGAAAACTAATCACGACATTATGACTTTTTCTGCATTAAAAAAAATAATTTTGAATAGCTAATGTTTTTTCTTTCATTCTTACATTTACAGCCAAAATATTTCACTAACATGACGGTAAACTGGCATTGACAATTCCTTTAATTATTACAGCCCTTCTTTCCTCACCTTCCTTCCCCTTCTCCTATGATTTTAGAAGCGTTATCGTTTGAATTATCATTCTTAAAAACGCGAGAATATTACATTCGAAATTAAATAAAACAAACTCGAAGAGTATTCGTCCTAACAAAATTACTACGTCTGGGCATGAACAACCTAATTACAATCATTCTTCCAGAGTGATCTAGCAAGGGTCTCCCTCGTTCTTGGTATCCCAAAGGCACTTTCATTAACAATCACAATACCCAAGAATCTGTAGGTAGAAATACTTTGTCCCGTGGTCGCTGTAGGCAAGCTAACTGGATTATTTATTATGAAGATCAGACAAAAACTGATGATAAAAAAATTCTCGGGGGCGGTGGAAAAAAATTGTTGGAAGAATAAATCTCTGTCCATAAAACCAAGTAAATAATCTCTCTCTCTCTCTCTCTCTCTCTCTCTCTCTCTCTCTCTCTCTCTCTCTCTCTACCATCACGACGTCCTTATTTACCACCCACACAAGGATGATTTCCTTTCATGGGAAAAAAATATAAAAGATTTCCCTTTTATTCCGTACAATATAAACAGAGACATAGGAGAGAATCTTAACCTCTTCCCTGATTCCCCTGAGGGACCTCCCTAATCCCCTAAAGTAATTGATCAACCCCAAAAGGAAACCGGGATTTTGTTTTTACCAGGAATTTCCCATCCTTTTCTTCTGTCGCTCTTCCTTTTCATTATTAGATCTCTCTCGCAGTGATTATGGGCTTTCCTCCAGGATTCGCCCAGGTAATACTTTTACAGCCACATATTACTCTCAACTTGCTGTTTGGTACAATGCTCATTCAAGTCAACCTAAGCAAAGTTAATCTTATCCATAAACAAACCGAAAGCTGTGTATTGTTATTATAATATTGGATTACCGATTGAGGGCATCTAGTGATTCACTGACTCGCTCACCTGTCTGTCTGTCTGTTTGTTTAACTACCTATTTGCTCGCCACGCAGCTAAGGTTAAGATTTTTTGTTAGCCATAACTTTTGAACTATCGAGAAAGAGACTTCATAGTTAGGCTGAATGCTCCACTAATGAAGTCTATGTACAAAATAAGGGCAAGGTCATCACTGGACTTCATCGGTTAGAGAGGAACTTGCTACACCCCGGGCACTGTTTCTCAAATACATATCTTGTTCGACTTTACATTGTATTTTCATAAGCTTATCCGTTCTCTTCTCAATAATAATTATACTCACACTATATTACTCTCATACAATTTTTGTAGGCCGAGTAGAGTTCAGTGCCACATGATATGATAACTTTTCCTTTTTTTTTTTTGCTGAAAACAATAGTCTTCTTGTTTTACCTTATATCTGCATCTCTACCATATTACTCTCAAATGGTTATTCGAATTTATATAGTCAGATTCAGAAGTCCACAGAAATTCAATCTTTACACAGTGAAAGTTTTTAGTGGTAAGTGTGAACTAACCTCGGAATTTAACTATAAAATTAAGTGCAAATACAGAATCAAAACTGCTTTTTTCATTAGAAACAAAAAGTATTTTTATTCAATGTTTTTTTTTACTGATTTAAGCATTTATATATAGGTACTTATACTTTCTAGCATAACCATAAATCTCTATATTTACTACGAAAGTTTGCAGGAATTAAAGTCTTTCGTGTGATTTATAATTGTTTCATTTTCCTCATTATTTATTCTTTTAAGAACTTCCACAAACGCATTTCCAGAGAGCCATCGGCATCTTTTATCAGCCTTTTATCTGTCCTTATGTACTGCCTCCTGAGTGAAAAAAAAAACACGGATTAAGACTCAGGAATAACTGAGGAATATTATAAGCGTGTCCAGTATTTCTGTACGAGAAAAATCTAACGTAAGCTTATTCGTTTACTATTACCCAAGTGTTCTTTCTTGTGATTTTTTTGTTACACTTTTTTGTTCTTCTAACTGATATGTAGCGTAGAAATAAAATAAAAGACTTAAGCGAAAAAACTAGACAAAATACTCAAGTTATTTATGGTGAAAGTCACATTGTCATAGCCCAGTTGTTGCACACACAC
Organism: Macrobrachium rosenbergii; assembly: GCA_039081455.1. NCBI lineage: Eukaryota > Metazoa > Arthropoda > Malacostraca > Decapoda > Palaemonidae > Macrobrachium > Macrobrachium rosenbergii. The sequence goes on along the minus strand of JANJGK010000013.1, from coordinate 9,318,437 downwards.
ACACACAGAGAGAGAGAGAGAGAGAGAGAGAGAGAGAGAGAGAGAGAGAGAGAGAGAGAGAGAGAGAGAGAGAGAGAGAGACTATCCTCTGTAGCCACTCAAATGCCAAGCATAAATATATAAACAAGCAAAAACATAGATCATCCCGTTTATTAAACGTCACCTACACGCGGCAATAATGGTGAAACGACTAAAAAACAAAAAAAAAGGAGTATTGAAATAATAGCAATTACGGGGCAGCAGTAACGATATTGCTCTGGCTAACGTAATTACGCCTAATGATACCAACGAAATTATCGCGGTATCCATAGAGAAACAGGACCACTTCTCATTTGCCATCACTGAGAGAGAGGATCGAGAGATAATCGCTGAGAGAGTATTGAGATATAATAGCTGAGAGAATATTATGAGGTAATAGCTGGGAGAATGTTAGGAGATGAAAATGGGAGACTATTAAAAGAAATGACTGAAAATAATCACTGAGAGATACTTAGCTGGGAGAATGTTAGGGAATGAAAACTGGGAGACTATTAAAAGAAATGATTGAAAATAATCACTGAGAGATATTTAGTTGGGAGAATGTTAGGAGATGAAAACTTGGAGACTATTAAGAGAAATTTTTAAAAATAATCACTGAGAGATATTATGAGAAAATATTGAGATGACATCTGCAAGAATATTTAGACAATTCTATGGTTTCTTGAATAAACAATCTTCATACACGTGATCAAAATTCCTTTTAATATTTCATATTGCCAGAATATACATATAATTTCCGTCTTTGTGAGGTAACCATTTTACGTTGGAAGAAATACGTATGAGAGAAACTTGATATAATTGGCTGACAGGCATTACTCCGGCTAGTGGAATAACCGCTTTTCTTAATAGATTCTTAAAAGTTGCTTTATAGTTCAGCTCTCACTGAACGTTAAGCGTATTTACCAATGTGTTGATCGGTCACACTACGAAAATATTACTGAACTCTTCAAATTTTCATATAAACTACATGCGTATACGCACATTCAATGAGCAAGCATAAGTAAGGTAACGTATAAAAATGCCCATTAAGAACTTGGCACTTATCATCTCGTCTGGTGACACAAAGTTTATACATATATTATGAAAGCGGAAGTTATACAAAAGAATATACATAAAGCTGGTAAATTAAATACGTATAGACAACCAAGCAAACGGGAATTCACGTCCAGACAAACAGGCACCAATACACAAAGCAAACTTTCAATAATAATGAAGTAGCAAAAGCATGTGTATAGACATTAGAAGATGAGCCGATTGGTTAAAAATATAAAGCCTAAATGCATTATGATAATTACTAACCACCGCATTGTCACATAAACACATAAGTAGTTCTGAGTATTGCAAGGATAACAGTACTTATTTACGATTAAAATATTTCGTAGAAAGAGAAGTATACCAATAAATACAGAGGAATGGTATTTATAATTAATTCAAAGAATACTGAAGATAGCAAACCTACTTATTAACGATTCAAATATTCGATAAAGAGGAAATTGCCTTTGACAAGACGAGGATGAACAGTAAAATCGGACGTGGAAAGGACGTAGATTTTCACTAGCAATGCTTATGAAGACACTTGTATTTCCCCCGAACCCCTCTGGGCGTGAGGGCGGGCGGGAGGGCGACGCGCGCGCGCGCGCGCGTGTGTGTGTGTGTGTGTGTGTGTGTAAAAACTACTGATGGCCAAGCACATAGAAATAAAATTCCAAACTTGTACAGACTAAGACAATTGCTAGCATGTCTAAATTTCAACTCCTATTCTAAGAGATGGCTTCGAATACAAGACTCAAACCTTACAAAATAACAATGATAAGACCATGAACAAAAAGATAACTTCCACTAAACGAATCAAATTATCTACCATTTCCCTTTACAGGAATCAGAAAAAAAAACAACTCACAAAAAAGAAAAAAAAAAAAAGTCCAGCCAATTCCCCCTGAAAGGGATCAGGAGGAACTACAGTAAAAGCATAAAAGAACTAACACGAACGCCAAAACAGACAATCCCCGTTGGCCTATTACGATGATAATGAATTCTTGCTCCGCGTTTGAATAAAGCCTTTTTTGAGTAATAAACAAACATTTATGAGGAAAAATCCTCCGGCTTAACTTAAAAAAAAAATACCGGAATGCTCGAAGTCTATTATATCCAGCGCATAAATTACGCATAAAACGAGACTGCATAGCACTCCCAGCTTTTGTAAAAATAACCAAGGCTAGTCTACTGCAGTGAGTAATGTACTGCTTTTATTAGCAAGCACTGAACTCTGTTTGTCTGTCTGCTTGTTTGTCTGTCAATCTGTCTTTCAAATTTGCTTGTATTTCAGTCTGTCTTTCAATTCAAACTCTTTCCTTTCTCTCGTTGAACTGATTGTTAAAAGAATTAAGGATTTAATTATTCCCTATTGTATGACTGAAGGTAGTGGTATGGGAATAATAAACAGTAAAACTAGCTGTTAATAAAATGTCCGGGGAAATGCATCATGTCGAATTAATGACGTACTGGTTCACAGTACCAAGCAAATACCAGATAACAGGGACGATTTAAATGAACAAAACATAAGCATCTATCTATCTATCTATAGTTCTTTTTAGCAGAATTTTATATATTTATTTATTTATTTACGTTAGTTAGTTTTCTTTTTTGCTTTTTCTTTTTAATCAAATTTATATGTATTTCTGTTTAGCAGAATTTTATTTTTAATTTTTATAACATACTATAAAAGTGAAAAGATCACATTTAGTATTTGGCGTCGGTGACCCTGGTAGTTGTGACGCCAGATAACCCACAATTAATCAATCAATTAATCTATCTATCTATCTATCTATCTATCTATCTATCTATCTATATATATATATATATATATATATATATATATATATATATATATATATATATATATATATGCGCAGTACCTTAAAAGGACAAATCGATGGATATGGGACGTTATCAGCCCAAAGCAAATAAAATGACTAACGTTTAAATTTCCTTGAGGAGTACAAAAATCACATCACATTTTCTGTACGACGTAAGTTCCAGTTACCTCAGCCATCCAACTGTTCGCTTTTTGTTCCTCAAGTTCATGGTGGAAGACAAAGGAAGAGTTTTCATTACATGAACACGCGATATCTTACTGGATATAATAATTGGCCCTGTACATGGCTGAGGAGGGAGGTTCAATTGTTGGGCAATGCATGTTGGGAGGTCAGGGGCTGGGAGCCTCTCAGGAGGGCTACAAGTAAGGGTTCACTTGGTCGATCCTTAACAGGTGTTGCCTTTGGGAGACCAATTGGCAGCTATATTCAGACCAGTAATAGTTTTTTGCTTTTTGATTTTATTTTCCTGCGTTTTAGAAACCGAGAATGACTTCTTTTGGTTCTGACGTACTTGTCTTTGTGGTGATTATAAAAGGGAATTTAAAAGATTGCAAATTCTCAGCCAAAGGAATGCGGAGACGGAAAATATAAAATATTCATCGCTCATGTTTTCTAACCCCACCCCTTGACTATCACAAATCACTGTTGCTTATCCACTAGTAGCTTTTAATGTGACTTTAAAATTGCTATGAACCCACAGACTTAGATTCACCTTGCTATATCTTAGTTACTCACTCTCTCTCTCTCTCTCTCTCTCTCTCTCTCTCTCTCTCTCTCTCTCTCTCTCTCTCTCTCTCTCTCTCTCTCTCTCTCCTGTTTAGAGTTATGCCCAATATTACTTGTATGAAAATTTAGAATTCGATGAATTCAACAAATATTCTGAAGTTCTTTTTTCGTAATAAATTTAAACAATTGATGAATGTAATTTGTTTAATTATCATAAATTACAAATGTGTGCATACCTGATTAGTGAAATTGTCAACTACCAGGGGAAATTACACTTCAAGTGAAACAAAATAATAAATAATGTTATAACCTCAAAATATAGTAAATGTATTTTTTCGCCTTAATAAGTTACCATAATGTGCTTAACTATGTAAAATTTCTCCAATAACTAATATATAATGTTATGGTATCAAGTGAAAGGTCTCATTTTGTTAATGAACTATTACGAAGTACCAATGAAAATATAAAATTTTCCATAACGAGAGAATTTCCTGTCTCTAAAACATTACCATGCCCATTCTGTTACTAAACCGAAACGCACCTAACGCTAAAACTCGTTTGTAACAAAACCACACCACAACCCTTTCGTAACCTCACTACTCCATCTCTACAACCCCACTCAAAGCTCTTCAATAACCCCACAATATGACGTTCCAATGGGCGCCATTGAAGCACAGGAGCAACAATGAAAATCTCCCTCCTGGCTGAAGAGCGGTTGCATTCGAAAGCATTCACGATGTTATGTTGACAATAATGGCCCGATTAG
>JANJGK010000013.1:9299030-9311530 GCA_039081455.1 Macrobrachium rosenbergii | reverse complement strand
AGAGAGACCAAGGAAGTATGGAGTGCCCTCGGGGGAGGGGTATCGAGGGAGGAGGGGATAGACAAGAGGACAGCCCCCCAAGGGGGCAAGGGACGACCTGTGCTGGGACAAACTTGCTGCCAGAATTTTAAGTAGGGCGTTCGTTCCCCTGAAATATTGACGATCCCTCAATATTTGATCGACAATGGCTTCACTGACTTCATCACGATAAGTAAATCTCTCAAGATCGCAATATGGAGGGAATGATATATTTGTTTTCAAATATTGGAACTTCGCTATAGGGATAGGGGGAGCGTCAGAGGCACACGCGAACTCACGCACAGTCAAGGGTCACCCATGTGTAGAAACATGCTGAGGAAAGTGGGGGGAAAAGGAGAAAAAACTGACGGATGAAAAGAGAAATGTGTTTAAAGATTCTGTGAGTCAGAGAGAGGGGAAGATCAGAACCAAGGAAGAACATGGCTATCGTTGCTGCCTAGGAAAGACCTCAGAGGACATCTAAAAGGAGTGATAAAGTTGTAATCTGAGAGAGAGAGAGAGAGAGAGAGAGAGAGAGAGAGAGATAGAGAGAGATAGAGAGAGAGAGAGAAAACATCCATAAGGGTCTCATAATAAATGCCAAACATGTAAAACGAGAGGATCACTCCCCTCGGATTATACTGTATTGAGGTCCAGCCATCAAAGGACCTGCAAACACCCCAAGAGGTGAGACTCAAAATGGACTCCGGCTGCAACTCCAAAATGTAAAAGGGACCTGAAACGAAAAGCAGGAAGAAATTCGGCCTCAAAAAGCCATTTCAAGTCGAGGACAAAATCAACACGAGTGTAGACGGGTAGGAGAAGGAAAAAGGGGTTATACCGATATACATGCACGATCTAATATCAGAAAGAGAGAGAGAGAGAGAGAGAGAGAGAGAGAGAGAGAGAGAGAGAGAGAGAGAGAGAGAGAGAGAGAGAGAGAACATTTGATCAGAAAGTCAGTGATTCTGGTTACGGAAATTGTAACGTATAATACTGAGAGAGAGAGAGAGAGAGAGAGAGAGAGAGAGAGAGAGAGAGAGAGAGAGAGAGAGAGAGAGAGCGTTTGATCAGAAAGTCAGCGATTCTGGTTTTGAAAGTGTAATGTATAATACTGATAAAGAGAGAGAGAGAGAGAAAGAGAGAGAGAGAGAGAGAGAGAGAGAGAGAGAGAGAGAGAGAGAGAGAGAGAGAGAGAGAGAGAGGAAAATAAGATTTTGGCGCGAGAAGAAAGCACAGACAAGGCTCGCCGTGAATGCAGCAAAGGTGTGTCAGGAATTCGAGCGGAGGCAACCACGGCATATTGAAGAGATCAACGCTTGTCCTAGACTGAGAAAAGGAACTCGAGGAGGACCTTGAACATGTCACTCGACGACGTGGCGCACGTAAAGGACAGAGTAGAGAGAGAGAGAGAGAGAGAGAGAGAGAGAGAGAGAGAGAGAGAGAGAGAGAGAGAGAGAGAGGGCATAATACTTTTTTAGTAGGCATATTGCATCGACCCGAGGCAGAGGCATCTTGAACTTAGCAATATGTTTGTTTGTCTTGGTGGAAAAATAAGTCTTTCGGGGGACTTATATGAAAGAGAGTCCTAAAATAGTTTCTTTAGATTGCCTCAGGTTTTTTTTTATTTCAACGAAAAATTACGCATTCTTTATTCTACCTTAAGCATTTTTAGTCAAAAATTGCTCCGTAAACGAATTGAATACAGGCAACTGAATACTGATGAAATATTCAATATCTTGAAATAAAACGTGTTTTCAAAATTTACACTTAGGACAATTTTCAAATTTCAAACGATTCTTCAAAGGAGACATATATTATATGTATATATATATATTATATATATATATATATATATATACATATACACATACACGTATATATTATATATACATATAAATTACATATATATATACATATATATATATATATATATATATATATATATAAATATATACAATACATATCTATATATATATACGAGTATATATATACATATGTGTGTAAATATATATATATATATATATATATATATATATATATATATATACATACATATGTGTATATATATATATATATATATATATATATATATATATATATATGCCTGTGTATGTGTATGTTTGTGTAACTACTACGTGAGTTACAACAAAACATACCCAATCGAAGGGTAATTGTTGGTTATGGAGGCAAATATAGGTGTAATGCAACAAACTTGTCTTGTAATTACAACAAAAACGCAACAATTTCGATGCCCTGTGTTAGAAAGTTACACAAAGTACAACAATAATTACAACACAAATACCTGGCCCTTTATACCTCTGAAACGTAACTGTTCAAAACATTATGAAACGGAGGCAAAGAAAAATGTTAATCCAGAAAAATATTAATCCAAAAGCATTTGTAATAAGGCGTAGCTGGAACATGAATAGCTTGAACATTTAGCTTCTACAAAGGAAAAAGTATACAAAGAAATAAAAAAAAACAAAGAGCAGAAATAAAACAAAGGAGTGCAGTGCGACTAGCAATACAAACAGTAAAAAGCCACCTTCATTTCCACGTGCTGTTTACAGAAAGTATTTAACGTTTAACGCCTGTCCTAGAGCAAAAGCAAATAGCCAGGCATGTCCTCCAGAGAGCTCTCTCTCTCTCTCTCTCTCTCTCTCTCTCTCTCTCTCTCTCTCTCTCTCTCTCTCTCTCTATGTGTGTGTGTGTGTGTGTGTGTGTGTGTGTGTGTGTGTGTGTGTGTGTGTGTGTGTGTGTGTGTGTATGAAGGCAGGTACAGAAACATTAAATGAAGTAAAAAAAAAAAAAAAAGGATAATATCGAGTAAAAGTTCACTGCATTTTAATGAATCGCTCGCGGGAATTCCTACAATATTTTGTTTTTAATTTGCTTTTTAACGGCATGCCTTTTCCCCTTACGAGGGAACGCCAATTCCCCTCAAAGGGGTTAGCTACATAACCTACTAACTCCCGTCTGTACGATGAAGATGCGTGTTTTGTGCCCTACGCACACGCACACACACACACACACACACACACACATATATATATATATATATATATATATATATATATATATATATATAAATTATATACATATATATATATATATATATATATATAAATTATATACATATATATATATATATATATATATATATATGTATATATATATATATATATATATATATATATATATATATATATATATATATAATGTGTGTGTGTTTTTGTGTTGTAGACGGTGAAAATAACTTTTATTCTTAACCAGGCCAACAAAAAAGCTATTAACGGAGGTATAAAAAATTATCGGTAATTTCTGTCTGATAGAGCAGTGATTGGTCGATGAGATGTACCCTGAAAACCAGTCAGATAATTCCGATAATACCCATCAATCAAAATTTGCCCATGAGACAATTTCTTTTCATCATTTGAGAAGGAGGAAAATAGGTCTTCACAAAACTTGCTGATGAGAATGATTTTCACTCAACGATTATACCTTTCTATAAATAACCATTCATTATCTCTCCTTCAATCTTCACCATGGCTTCCTATAAGATTTTTTCTTTTTGTGTATGTCATTTCTTTATTAAATACATTCAGTATATGCTCTCTCTCTCCCTCTCTTCTCTCTCTCTCTCTCTCTCTCTCTCTCTCTCTCTCTCTCTCTCTCTCTCTCTCTCTCTCTCTCTCTCTAATGCCCATATTCCTTCTTCTTTCATTTCCTTATCTGATATCATTCGCTGAAAGATTCCTTCTCTCTCTCTCTCTCTCTCTCTCTCTCTCTCTCTCTCTCTCTCTCTCTCTCTCTCTCTCTCTCTCTCTTCGTAGCCATTCTCTCTATTAAATACCATCTAACCTCCACTCCCCTAAATAATAGGCAGCCCTCCCCTCCTCCACCAATCCCCTCCCTTCCACCAGCTTCGTCGCAATTGAAGAGAAGAATAGAGCTAAATTTCGATGATTGCGGCTGACAGAAATGAAGATCCTCCAATAGTATTATTTGTTGACTGCTGCTTCTGTTCGACCCCTTATGGGCTAATACTTATTACAAACTCGAAAAGAAAAATATATATAAAAAAAAGACGAAGGGGAACAGGGACAATTTTCCCATTTACTTACAGAGAGAGAGAGAGAGAGAGAGAGAGAGGAGAGAGAGAGAGAGAGAGAGAGAGAGAGAGAGAGAGAGAGAGAGAGAGAGAGAGTTTTCGCTGACTTTAGCACAAAATAAAATTGCTTACTTTGAAGGGGAGATTATCCATTGTAATTGAAAGGCAAAAATCAAGTTGTTCATAAAATGAAAGTTTGCGAAAAAAAATGAGTGGAGGGGCTTTTATGTTTGTATCTCAGCATGAAAAGAAAAAAATTGAAGCGTTTTAACAAATTCCTGTGTAGCAATCTCATTCTGATGTTATTTTTCTTTTATCTTGGGCCTGTTCGTAAAAGAGAGGTGTATGTGTGTGTGTGTGTGTGTGTGTGTGTGAGTGTATATATATATATATATATATATATATATATATATATATATATATATATATATATATATATATATATATATATGCCTTACATTAAATTTTAATTACACAGATTGTCACTAATAGTATGAATTATTTTAGTCTATAAATGAATACGAGCATATTCATATCCATGACTGAATGGTATTTCACGTAAATTGCAATTACACCCTTCCATTAGTGTCCGATCCCTTTTCAACTGAACAATTATCTAAATTATCATAACGGTGACTATTCCCAACAAAAACTAACAGAAAAAAGGAAATGGAAAAAAATATAATCCTCCCGTCATAAGAAAGAACAAAGACCTCTGTCACATGAGACCTGTTTCTCCTGACGCAACAGGCATCATGGCACCAGTGGCTCTAGTAGGAGCCACGACTGACAAAACATCCCTGAAGACTTTGAAGAGAGGCGTGGGGTTCTCTCCTAAGGACCTCATATAGGTGATTCTTCCCTTCGCGACGTTTCCACTATGGATTCGCGGCTGCTTATCCCTAGTTCCAACAGTCTTTTCACAGCAAGAAAGACGCTTAATCCTTTAAATGCATTTAACTTGATTGTTACAGTCCAGTAACGCAAGACCCTCTGCTCTAACCCTGAGTTAAACGCTCGGGGCTTAATTGTGGCATTCTCAGAAACGCAGGAATTCAGGATACTTTCAAGATCAAGACGAGGACCAAAGGGATACTCTTTCCGTGAACTGGCCAACAAGGACTCCTGCCTGAGGATGAGAGCGTGACAACAACACTTGTTTGTATTTAGCTGACAGATTAAGTGGTTTTTGTTTGCCCAGTATCAAGGATATAAACATTATTTAAAGAATAGTTTAGGAAAGGTCAACAGTGTAAGAGGTGTCTAAAGCAGGGTATTAATAGCGTTTGTTTCATTTGAATCTGAATAAATGATCTTAAAAAGTCAAATTATACATATTTCATGACATAAGATAAAATAGTGGCAATCTGAATTTTAATCTACATAATCTATGAAGTAATCTGTAAAGTTTACCTTTACAAATATATCACTTAAAATAACAGCCCCGCAAAAATTTACATGATGCACAAATCAAAATATTCCGACCAGTACAATACATGGTAGTTTTCAGTTAATTATTATTATTTACAAAATGAACCCTATTCATATGCGACAAGCCCATAGGGGCCACTGACTTGAAATTCAAGCTTCCAAAGACTATGGTGTTCGTTAGGAAGTAAGAGGATGTAAAGGGAAATACAGAAAGAAGAGATCTCACTTGCTAAAACAGAATAAAATACATTAACAAATTAATAAACAGATAAAATACATTAAAATGCAGCGAGAATAGCATTAGGGTAGGAATGCACTGCATCCTCGCTGAACTTGTGAAGTTCCAATTGCACAACCTCCTCAGGAATAATGACCTCTGGAACTGAGAATACAGAAATTCATTTCTCAATATAACGTGGTTCGGATTCCACAATAAGCTGTAAGTCCCGTTGCTAGGTGACCAATTGGTTCTTAGCCACGTAAAATAAGTCTAATCCTTCGGGCCAGCCCTAGGAGAGCTATTAATCAGCTCAGTGGTCTGGTAAAACTAAGGTATACTTAATTCTACAACTAGGCACATTTACAGCATAAGAACAAAGGATAAAGAGGCGTGGATCTTAGAGTAGTTTTTGGCTCACAGCTGAAGGAAACAAGAAACAAATAACAATAAAAAAAAGAAAAATTACAAGGAAGGAGGAACAACAGGCTTAACGAAGAAGGGAATTCCTAAGCTTGGAAGAAGCAAGAAAGAAAGAGCCAATGAACCGTGTCATCAGGAGCGCTGCACAAGTGTTACTCATCAGCACGTCGATCGGAGTCAGCCAAACGCACTAAAGGCATTAGAATAGCGATGCTCCAAACAATGCCCTGAAATCGGCTTAACACAAGATCGCGTTCTCATGTGCATTAAACAATGGAGAGAGAGAGAGAGAGAGAGAGAGAGAGAGAGAGAGAGAGAGAGACCAGTGAACCAGGTTGGCGCTCCTTTAATGTAAAGTGTAATCTCCATTAAAGCACTGTTGGTCGCCTTTCAACAGCGCTATAAATATACGTGTCAGAGAGAAAGAAAGGGGGGTGGGGGAGTAGAGGGGTGGGGAAGGGGGTGTCGCCAGTCCTTATCCGTATGATCTCTTACTTTGAACCAGGAACTAATATTTCGCAAACAAGATTTCCACGACAACTTACTGTTGTTGTTGTTATTATTATTATTATTATTATTATTATTATTATTATTATTATTATTATTATTATTATTCTTTGTCATATGATACCATTTCATTTAAGCATTACTATTTTATAAATGATCATGGAATGGAATTTTTTTCACTACCTATTCAAACCCATGAATTAAAAAACGAAGGAAATAGATTCATAATAACCCTTTATCTTTATGTAACTTAGACGAGTAAGATTGTGCGCGCGCGCATACACACACACACACACACACACACGCTAGCACACATGGCAATCATCTGTCACATGAACTTAAATAAAACACTGCTCAGTTGACCATCTGCATCACCTCCCAAAACGGACTCGTTGCTTGTCTGTGAATTAATAATAATACTAACAGTAATAATATATTTCTTCAGGAATAATATTTCTTTTATTACCATAAAACGACAGTAATAAACATTACTATTAGTAGTAGCAGCAGCAATAGTAGTTAAAATAGTATCGCTAAAGCACACCAGCAGCGACATGTTGTTATCATTATTAATACAAAATGGCTGGCCAGGTTTTTTATTATTATTATTATTATTATTATTATTATTATTATTATTATTATTACAAAACGTCGTCACGGAAATCGCAAGGATAAACAATGGAAACAAATCCGTAGCAAGAGCGAGGCGCTGAAACCTTTTACAGCCAGATGTCTAAATAGGACACCAATGTAAACAGACCGACATCGAAGCGCCGTCTGTTCAGGACTTCGTATAATACAGTGTAAGCGCAGAAGGAACCGCTTCAAGCCAAGCAGGATTAGCAGGAGAGAGAGAGAGAGAGAGAGAGAGAGAGAGAGAGAGAGAGAGAGAGAGAGAGAGCGGGAGCGGCAGCAGGATATGAAATGAGGATTAGTGGTAACCCAATCCTCCGTTCGCCTTGTGTAAGAAAGAGTCGGTCACCATCATCTGAGTCCCTGTCTGGTTTTCTCTCGCCAACGCGCTCTCTCTCTCTCCCCTCTTTGCCAACATCTAAACCCCTCTTATCCTGTTAAGAGCTCTCTCTCTCTCTCTCTCTCTCTCTCTCTCTCTCTCTCTCTCTGTATGCTTGATAAAGATAATTTATTCTTCGTTTTCGTCCCTCGCATTCACTCGGACTTCAAAGTTCTAATGGAATTCTTCTACGCTCGTTTTCATTTTCATCCCTTTTCACTTTCTCCCCTTTTCACTTTCGCCCCTTTTCACTTTCGTCCCTCTGACCAATACGATGAATTATGCGAACTGACGTCTACTTTCTCCCTGGCAAGATCGCAGTAATTCCCTTCTGAAATAAATACTCGGGCTAGCGCATATGGATATTCTTTGCCATGAAGATATCACATAATTTTTCACTGGTGTTTTACCACCGACGTTTTCGAGAGGAAAGTCACTCACTCCATCCGAATGTCTTCGCTAAAAAAAAATAAGACATCCCAATATATAAAATAAACAAAATCGATGTGCAGATGCGCAAAATTAGTAAAAGAGATATGTTACCGTCCACGTAACTCCATCTGTATGAAAAGTTGGCTCTTTTTCAGTCAGAAATGACCATTGTGTTTGTGACGATAATTAACAGCTGAAAATAAATCTCTTTTATGGAGACTGATGAGTCTGGGTGGTCATTTTACCGAGTTAAAAGTTAATTTCGGTACTAGGAAATCTTTGTAAAAGTATAAAAGGCATACTATTTCGATGATACTCAGGTTTCTAGTTTTTCACTATTAATTCCATTTCGTTCTTTATCTCAGAAAACTCTGAAGATGCTGTGGTAATACATAATATCTGAAACAATCAATTAATGACCAAATTAACCCAAAAGTAACCAGAATAACTTAACATACATCCATTCAAGCTTTAAAGATACGACGGTAATCTGAGTTGAGATGTGTGGGAAATTCCCGCATACGATAAAATAAACTCATGCAACTGCACATCTCATGCTACGCATGTTTTTCTTCGCCTGATTACGGACTCCTGAACACCACGGGAGGGAGTGATGATTATGAGCTAATTCTAGGGAATAAGGATGCAAATGAGAGCGCGAGAGAGGCGGGTGTTCGAAGGAATAACAGGGTGCATGGAAGAAAGTGTTTGCAGGATATCTTATTAACTAGTTGGCTATCCTTCGTGAGAGTGAATGGGTGGCAGTACAAGGGAATAGGAATGCAGGAGTGGTGTGGGCTCGAGGATATGAATGTAAGACATAATAGGGTACTTATTACTTTATTGAGGCCTTTCGTTTTAGACTAAGATATTGTTTTCTTGTTCTTTCTTTTTCTTCTCTATCCTACTCACCCGTGGGACTTGCAAAAGTAGACTGACATCCAGGTTAAAAATACCCATTTAACAATATAGATCAAAAGAGGTTTACTAGATTAAAGGAAATGTGGCCATCATAGTCTTTTCCTTATCTTATTAACTACTTAGCTGGCCTTCAAAAGTGGATGGTGAGAAGTATATACAATAGGGCAAGGGGACTGGAATATAAAAAGGGTTCAGGTGGGTGGTAATGCTGGAGGGTGTAAGTACAAGAGATACTTGGGTGAGGATTACATCGTCAAGGCTTTCTTCTTCAACTGTGATATGACGGTACACATACTATTTCTTCACTTTTTCTGCTTCCCTATCCGCGACCCACAAGGGTCAACTAAAATCCCCAGATACCCATGTAATTGCATGGGTCAAGAGTGGCTTACTAAGTTTAAAGTAAATGCGTTCTTTTCAGTCTTTCCCTTGCCCAGGGTCAAAAGCAAAGTTCTTGGTTTTGAGACTAGAAAGCTACCACTGTAACCTGATGAACAGAGAGAGAGAGAGAGAGAGAGAGAGAGAGAGAGAGAGAGAGAGAGATCTATTATAGCTATAATAAAAAAAAAACAATAATCGACAGCAAACTGTTTCTAGGTGAGTGCAATGATATTGAAAATTTCAAATGAAGAATTCTACGTATGAATCAAGCGGCAATTTAGTGGAGGAAAAAGCGACAGAGACTGAAAAATGGATTTGCAGAAAAATATGAAGCATGGATAGATGAGAGTAATAAGCAAGGATGAAAATACAAGGAGAAAAATGCATTATGTTAACACACCTGACATGGACGAAAATTGCTCCGAGATGGTTTCTGAATCGAAAACACGAACCGTGTAAATTAGATAAAGGAAGAACGATTAAATGTTGGATGACACATAAAAAAAAATGACCTTACGGAAAACTTCCTAGGTCAACATAATCTTCATAAAAACAGGAATTTTAATTAAATTTTCAACGTCAACACGCAAACATTAAAAATGAGCCAACTTCTTCCGTCGTATATTTATAGTGAAAGGTCGAGGTTGTTGACAGAGAAAAGAAAAAGTTCCGCATGTTACCTTGCCATAGAGATTAGCGAGTGATTTACGTGAAAAAATATACGGGGAAGTGAGTTTTTACTTATTTTTTTCCGACCTGTCTGGATCACGTAATTTTATACGTTAGTGATAAAAATAAATTATTACTATCATTATTCACAAAGACTAATAGTATATACGTAGTAAGTAGATAATGAATTTACTAAGCAATCTTGCGCAAAATCAGAAGCTTACAAGAATTAGAAAAAAAAAATAGAAAACGAAAATATACGCCGACCAATATCGACATGATCATTAAAGTATATGTTTCTCATTATAATCGGACGTTCGTTTAGACAAAACGAGATGTGTTTGTGCTACACAATGGCCCTGCTGGCGGCAAATTACTATTCGAACTTTTACCTCTAATATGACTTTGACCTTGACTCGTGGAACAACATACAAAATGATCAATACCTTTCACACACGCACATGAAATATAAGAAGTTTCGAAGTCTTTATATTAAAAAAAATTATTATAGTTGTTAAAATATACTAATTTTTTTTTTTTGACAAATGGGCATATGAGGAGACAAACAGACACATAGTCCGACAGAACTATCACAAGACGGTACTAAGTACTAAATTGCGGTAAGTACTCATGACCATGAAACTGACCACACATTCCCTTTTCTTCTCCAGACCTTACAATCTTGACTTTCCTTTATTTAAACTCTGAGACTGACTTTCTGTCCCTTTGTCTTTGTTACTGATTCCTTTCCATAGTTTCCCCTTTAACTTTTACTCCGAGTAATATCAAAATCTCATAATCAAACGAGTCGCTAAAATTCAGAAACAAATCGACAGTGATGTGTTTATAAGAATATTCTAAAACAATATACAAAAAAAGAGCTTTCTAGAACCTGCTCAGTTCTCCTCTTCAACTGAGCAGGTTTCCGAAAGCTCTCTTTTGTACATTTTTTAAAACACTACTCTCACAAACACATCACTCTGGATTTGCTCCCCCAAACCGAGTATTTTCCCGTTTTAATCCTAATCCTTGCTACTTGCATCCCTTTTCTCCTCTTTCACTCATCTCGTCATATTTGTATTTCTATCTTGGGTTTCTTTCTATATCATTCACGTATGCTTAATATCACCGTCCACTTCCGTCTTTGCTTTAATATCGGTTTCTTACTCCTAATTTCAAGATTTCCCTTTCCCCTGCTTATCTGCATTATACCCACGTACTTGCCATTATCCCTGATACCCAATTCTCGCACGGAAGCTGCCTTTCCCTTGTTATTTGTGGCTGTCCCCGCACCTACAGCTCGGATAAGATAGTGGTGCTTGCATCAAAGGGAGTTCCTTTGATCAGACTTAGCCGCTGATTAACCGTCTGACCGCTCTCAATGAAATCTTGGGACGGGATCTAGCGTGATTCTGGATCTGTCATATGCTGCACCTATCATCTGATACCTGCAGTGCAGGAAAGACGACAGAGTCATGTGAACTGGTGTTTGCAGGGTTAGGGACTCCGCGTATGAATGCAAGTATGTATGAAATAATGTATGTATGTATGTATGTATGTATGTATGTATATAATATATATATATATATATATATATATATATATATATATATATATATATATATATATATATATATATATATATATATATATATATATATATGTACAGTACCTTTTGATCAATAATATATTGAATATATTTAGGTATGAATGTCAATTATCTTGCATGTACACGTCTCATACCTTTTCGGTTTGAATGAAGAGTAGGTTGGTATCTACATTCAATCCTATTTTTAGGCAAATAATATCATTTTCTGAGAATAGCTTGCAGGTATGTGTGTGTGTGTGTGTGTGTGTGTGTGTGTGTGTGTGTGTGTGTGTGTGTGTATATATATATATGTATATTTATGGTTCCTCCGGACAAGAATTTTCGAGAATCACACTGTGAATTTGGGGCACGGGCCCAACCCATCAAATTCAAGTGAGTGTCCAGATCTAGACCTTAATCTGACTAGAAGGAACTGACTCGCCTTTCCCTCGATTGAGTGCCGCCAAGTTAGCGATTCCTGAGCTCGAGTTAAAGTTGGATAGTGTACAGTGACAATGACGATGGAAGTAGACCCATCCTCGGCTTCTGTAAATTTTTTTTAATGCTCACAAACCAATTGCATTCTAATATCAGCTTCACAGCAGCTAAGGGTATGTTGATGATGATTAGAAATGGCGATTACTTACAGCCTGCACGACTGACAGTAAGGGAAAGATGCACTGATAATGCTGAGTGTGCTGTTCTTACACGAGTGGAAATTCTCAATAGGCTAAACGTTCCAATTGCATTTTTCTAGAAACTTTAAACTTGCAATGAAAGATACATC
>JANJGK010000013.1:9272964-9298930 GCA_039081455.1 Macrobrachium rosenbergii | reverse complement strand
AACAAACCAGGACAATGTCTTCAAGAGAAACAAACCAGGATAATCTTTGTCACCCTTGAGTGAAGAATTTAGTTATTAAAAACCAATTAAACAGGGGATAATGTCGACAGTATACAATAAAGACACTCAATTATAAAAAAAAATCATTAATAAAACTTCCTCTCCACATTGTCTGGCTGATTCAAGTGACACATCTGATACGAACACGAAAGGTCGTCGCTCGATTCTTTCGAATACAAAGGAAAAGGTTAATCGCTGGTTTATAAGTTAATTTGTAGTAATAGCGGAGGATTAATCGTGCTTATTTCTCTCTCTCTCTCTCTCTCTCTCTCTCTCTCTCTCTCTCTCTCTCTCTCTCTCTCTCTCTCTCTCTCTCTCTCTCAAATAAAAAGACACCTTCCTTTCTCTGTTTGCAGTTTTCAGTGAAAGTACATTTTCGTTTTCTTAAGATATTCCCTCCTCCAGCCCCCATCTCTCTCTCTCTCTCTCTCTCTCTCTCTCTCTCTCTCTCTCATTTACAACTATATCTTCCTCCTCTCTCTCCTCTCTCTCTCTCTCTCTCTCTCTCTCTCTCTCTCTCTCTCATTTACAACTATATCTTCCTCCTCCTCCTCCTCCTCCTCCCTCTCTCTCTCTCTCTCTCTCTCTCTCTTCTCCTCTCTCTCTCTCTCTCTCTCTCTCTCTCTCTCTCTCTCTCTCACTTCACCATCACCACCAGTGACCCTTGGTAACCGTGACACCCACTCATGCAATCAATCTCTCTCTCTCCTCTCTCTCTCTCTCTCTCTCTCTCTCTCTCTCTCTCTCAGTCACGTTCCTTTCTGGTTATAAGAAAACACTCATATTCCAGTGAGTCATTCTCGGAATACACGCTTCGAGGCTAATGAGGACCTTCTTTTGAAGTCAGGGCAATAAAACCATTATCCTTTCATTACGTCATTGTGTGAAACAGCAGCCATCTATCTTTTTTGTAATATTCAAATAGGGTTGGGGATAAAATAGGGGGGGGGGGCGGTGAAGTGCCCGAAAGAGCGTAAGACAAGTAACTTGGTATAATTCTTAAGATTATTATCAATATGAGAAAAAGACCCATTAGAGAGATCTGTTTCTTTATACACATTCTCACGAAAACTATTTACAAAGTTTAGTGAAAGTGTACATGACATGCAGAATATAGAAACAAATCCCCCTAATGGGCTTCTATCTCTTATTTTCAACTGAGATGTGGCTTTTCGTCATTATTATTATTATTAACATTATTATTAATTCATTCATTAAACTAATTGTTTTAAGTAAGAAGCACTAATGTGAGGAAAGAAAAAACAAGGGAAAAGGGTAGAATGCTTCCTTACAATGAAAAACTATACATAAAGACGAGAGAGAGAGAGAGAGAGAGAGAGAGAGAGAGAGAGAGAGAGAGAGAGAGAGAGAGAGAGAGAGAGAGAGAGATGATTATTTCTTCTCTCCCTCCTCCAATAAAGAACAAGTACAAGTAAAGCAAAGCAAGTGAAACTATCAGCAAGTACAGCAAGCTCATTAACGGAACATAAAAGTGTGTGTACAAGTACTCATGACGACGTCAAAAGTCGACTTCCCTCGCCAATGACCTCCAATTTCGGTTTGTTTTAAAAACAAACTCGTCTGATCACTGCTCCAAGTTAATTGCTTCTCCCTTTTTCTTGTTTGCCAAGAACTGTTCTTCCTTGTTCTTCTGGCGGTAGATAGGAACTGCAATTCAAAGTTTATAAATGTATGAGATTATATATATATATATATATATATATATATATATATATATATATATATATATATATATATATATATATATATATACAAATGTATGTATAACATATATATATATATATATATATATATATATATATATATATATATATATATATATATATATATATATATATATATATATATAAAGTGTGTGTGGGTGTGTGTGTGTTCGCGCGCGCGCTGGCCAAATGGATGAAGAGTATCGCTTCACAGAAGAATTATTAGACGGTGTGACCAAGATTTTGATACTGAAGTCATCTTCAGGTTACTCCGAAAATGACTTCATAATAAAAAGTATATATATATATATATATATATATATATATATATATATATATATATATATATATAATATATATATATATATATATATATATATATATATATATATATATATATATATATATATATACAATATACATATACACATACACACACACGTTTGTGTGTGTGTATATGCCAAGAGAGGAAATTACGAACGGAACTTACGCCTTAAAACAAAAGTTATATTGAAAAATGACACAAAAATGACTGCATATGACCTTCTACAACGATATTCTTATTATATTATCCTATATTTAAATGCCAATGCTAACTACGTGTAAATTCAGTACCGTAACCAATATCATACCTTTAAGTATGTAGTATTACATTACAATAAGAGAGCCCAAACTGCACAGTGCAATGCAAATGACCTGAGGAAAACTGGCGCAGGTCAGACACTGGTGGCGAGAATTCATCGGAGGCCTATGCATTCCCTGGGTGTCTCAGAAATTGACTAAATGGTTGAATTTCCTTCGCCAAAGTCTCTAAATTTAGCGTGCACTAAAAATGGCATATATTCCGTCCAATATTCTCAGGTATAAGTACTGCGCAGAAATTCTTAATTATGAACGTCTGATATCACTTGTTACTTTTCTGCCTTGAGTCGATGAGTTAATTATGACATTCGATTTTTTTTATCGTTGAGGCACTCGTTATTTTTTTGAGATAACAAGATGTCTCTCCCTCTCTTTTTCTTCTCTCTCTCTCCCTCCTCTCGCTCTCCCACTTTTTTGTCTCCCTGACATTTCAACAAAACAATTCCTGTCTGTTCTGACATTTCAGCCAATGATAATCATCCCGATCGTATGTCCTCAAAATACTAATCGCGTATGCGACCTTTGTCTTACTGAGACACCACGCTCGTCGTTCTTCTGTCTTTTCCATTAGTAAAATTGCGTCTTATTTCTTCGCCTCTTTTGCCCTTCTTATAAGTATCTGTCTCCTTTTCACATCTTTACGTTCGTTTTTTTTGAATTTTTTTTCATTTCGTGAATATTTGTCACGTTTCTCATTCTTCTTTACGATTTTAAGCACTGTTTACTTGTCTCTATTAGCCATTTCAATTACTCTTATGCCTCTGACATCTCTTTCTCGGTCCCCTTTCTTCAGTTTTTTTAGTTTATTTACTCTTCTACTACAACTCCTCCTGCGCTTCTGTGTTTCTTTTCATCCTTTATAAACTTCCCTGACATTATTTAGACAGGCTCACCTTTTTTTTTTTTTACACTCTTTGCTAAAGACTCCTATCCCTTTTATGGAGTAACCTTATTCCACCGCTGTCACGGTCGCGATGATAAAAAACACCCTGGCCGAGTCTGTTTTTACTATCTCAGGGTGGTTTTGTAGGGACAAACGTCATTAATGTCTCCTCCTCCTCCTCCTCCTCCTATAGACCAATAAAAATGAACATTAAATAGCAAAAAATGGCGTTAAAGAGCAAAAATTATTTCCCTATTTGAATGGACGACACAAAACCATTAAGTCATCTGTTATTGCCTAATTTCTTCTGACCTTGCAGAATTAATAAAGGCAATCCTGCGTGAATTTCTTCAAAAGGGGTGGCGCCAAAATATAAATAGTGATCTGTTACTGCCTCATTCATTCCTGTACATGCACAATCAATGAAGACGATTCTGCGTGAATTTCCCTCAATGGGATGGCTATCAGAAGGTACGG
Organism: Macrobrachium rosenbergii; assembly: GCA_039081455.1. Classification (NCBI taxonomy): domain Eukaryota; kingdom Metazoa; phylum Arthropoda; class Malacostraca; order Decapoda; family Palaemonidae; genus Macrobrachium; species Macrobrachium rosenbergii. The sequence continues at coordinate 9,295,144 of JANJGK010000013.1, read as the reverse complement.
TAAGTTATCAGTTAGTGCCTCAGTCATTCACCTCATTCATTTTGTACATCGTCAACGGCACGTTGGTCCAGTCTGTATATGTCATTCGCGCTTTCTGGTTATAGGGATTTGTTATCTTATGAAGTGAAATGAAACTGTTAAAATTTTTCCATGGTTACCGAAATAATACAAATTCATGCATTACATGTCGTTATTTTAAAAGTAAGGGCAATTATCTAAACACCATACTGGAATACAGTGTTAACTAACTCTCTCTCTCTCTCTCTCTCTCTCTCTCTCCTCCTCTCTCTCTCTCTCCTCTCTCTCTCTCTCTCTTTCAGATTAATTAGTTTATCTGATGAATCCACTTTATATGTGGCAACGTATCAACACACGCAAGCTAACTGATACTTTGCTGCATAATAAGGCACACAGGCAAACAGGCTAATACTAACACCTCTCTCTCTCTCTCTCTCTCTCTCTCTCTCTCTCTCTATAGCCTATATATATATATATATATAGATATATATATATATATATATATATATATATATATACATAGGCCTATATATGTGTGTGGTGTGTGTTTGTGTTCGTATTCGTTCGGCGTGTGCGCATGCCAGATTTTCTGCCTGCATGTCTACCTATCTTGTAAATCTGTGTCCCATTAATTAATGGGCCAATTAAAGCTATAGTTAAAGAATACTACCGTTATAGTCAGTGTGTGTATGTATGTATGTATGTATGTATGTATGTATGTATGTATGATTATTATTATTATTATTATTATTATTAACTTTAACCGTAGCTTCATCCTTGACACGCACACTAATCCTCTCGAGGTGACGACGAAGGAATGCACTCAAAATAGAGAAAAGCAGACCTAACGAAAAACTAATTGGAAAAAGGAGAGAGAACGATGTAATAAAAGCATTGTTCTGCCGAGTGACTACAACCGCACACGCACGAACAAACACACACGAACACACACACTAAGCTACGTAAGTTTGATAGGGAGCTTTTCAAAAGGTCAAGGCCTCTTCACCTTTTTGAACTTGGAAACCCGCTCAGAACACCTCCATTGAAGCGTCGCTGTTTCTAGGTTCCTGATTTTCTATTTATTCCCGGCTTCGTCGACCTCCAGCGGCTCGTCCAAAGGATTCGACTATGTGCCAAAAGTGGAACAGCAGTTATCGTGAATAACAAAGCAAAATCGATTAAGCACCATAAGTGGAATTGCAGTTACGAATAACATCGCCAAATCGATTACGCACCATAAATGGAACTGCGGTTATCGCGAATAACTTCAAAACGATTATGTACCATAAGTGTACCGGCAGTTATCACTGATGATGAAAACATACCTTCGGTTTACCTAAACAAGTTTAAGCAAGAATATCTCTTTATTCACCTTGTTCCCAACGACTAAGTAAACGCCGGAAATGTAATGATTTCTGAAACAAAGAGAAGAGGAAAGAAGTAATATATAAAGTGGATGGATAATAAAACTCAGGAGTCTTGCTGCTAGTTGGCAATAAACACAAAGGCTGAAACTCTTACATACTTTAGTCGCGTGAAATCCCACTTTTCAAGACACATTCTTATTTATGCGCAACAAACGATTGGCCTATTGTAAAGGGATTGCAGCAATACTCAGAATAAAGTACAGTGGCGGTCCTCGGAATCCGACATTTCCAGTAGACCATCGCAGAAAAATATATAAGTAGTTCTTTGTCAGACCGGGTAATTTTAAAAACCGTCAAACCAGGACAAACTTTATGTTAGCCATTTGTTAACTTAAAATAAAATGCTGTTGTCGTAAGTCAAAGAGGAGAAAACTTGTTAGCCAACCAGTTGAAACCGTAGCTTTTTTTTTTCCTTTTACACCTTGACAACATTAGGCTACTCTTATTGTAAAGAACATGTAACAATAATTTCTCTTTTACTAGAGTACGATATCGATCTTTGTTAAATTAGTCAAATCATACTCGGATACTAACTTCTCGTCTGACCGAAGGAAGCCGCATACCTTTGTCCTTCTCGTCAACCCAAACCAGGCCGCAAATCTTTTTAAGAGAGAACAAACAAAAATGTCTTATAGCTCTTAGTTCAGTCTGCAAAACTCATATATCTCAATATGAGAATAACCAATGGTTCTCAGACAATCGAAAGTTTTCCAAAATTCTCCTCCTTATAAGCATAACCCTTACCATGGCCGTCAAACTAAGATAGCAGGCTACAACTCTGTAATAAAAAGAAAGCTATTCTGGAAAATTTATGAATCGTTGTCTAAAAATAATATTCAGTGACTTCATAAATACGAAAAAACTAACAACTGAACAAAGAAGAAAAAAACTAAATTCTCATTTTAATTGAGATAAGGCATAACTCCACCCAGAGTCACACAAGAGTATGTAATGATTGAGGTAACAAGATAATTCACAGGACTCCAATCATGAGAAATGGCTAAATACAGCTCTCAGTTACAACAAAATAAACCGTACCTCTTTGTCACTCTACTACGCTGTCTCTCGACATCCAAATATGTTACACCAAATCTTGTCTAAACGTAATGCGCCAAGTCTCCACTAAATCATATGAACATCTCATACAAACCGTATTAATCAACACCACTTTGCAAACTCAAAAAGAATAACAAAAACGTAGTCTCGACAGACCGTAATTCCCTGGAGAATGCAGTCCAAAAAGGACAAGTCTGGGTACATATTAATCAAAATCTCAAAGAAAATATAGTTATAATAAAATAGTAACTGAAAGCATGGAGAGAGAGAGAGAGAGAGAGAGAGAGAGAGAGAGAGAGAGAGAGAGAGAGAGAGAGAGAGAGAGAGAGAGAGAGAGAGAGATTCCCATGGAATATCTGAAACTACACATGTTTGTAATGATAAGCTTCGTAACTCTACTCGTGGAGGAAGCGCAGCACCCGGCATCTTGCACTTGTAAATGTCACTCAAGGTTCTCAGAGCAACTTGAAGTGAGTTTCTATTATCGTGATTCCAATTAATACTGATAATACTACAGCTTCTACAAATGCTACTTCACATCCAAACTACTACTACTACTGACATTACCGCTGGTCTTGTGTATAACCGAAAGAACAAGACAATATTCATATTAGTTAGAAGTATTATTATCACAAACGAGAACATATTAATTTCAATATTACTGTCATTTCAAACTACAAGAAAAATAAGTAGCACAAACTACAAAGCCACACATTCAGACAACCATCAACAACTACCACTGCGCGGCCCTCAGGACAAACAAGAACAGAAATAACTGAAAACAATACCCGCAGACGTTTAAAATGCATCTGGCATACACCCCCTTCAACACACGGTCCTACGCGCTGTAATGAGAGAGTATTAAAAAGGAGGTGGTTTACATATTACAAAAGGGTAGCTCTTGTTCAATTCTGCCACTTCCATGAAGAGAAAGGAATGACGGACGGCGCTTGACTTTCTCGTACAGTCGCCTTTTGTAATTAGAGAGGCATCTTTAAATAACAGATGAGGCTCCTTCCTTCTGCGCTGGGACAAATGGAAAATTGCTGACAGTGTTAGTTGACTTGTATAAAGACGGAGTAGCTCCGGGCTGAATTGCGCTTGTAGTTATTCATAAATTTGTATTTGTAAGCTTTGCGTATGTTCATGCACATTATATATATATATATATATATATATATATATATATATATATATATATATATATATATATATATATATATATATATATATACTGTAAGGTGTAAAATTTAGACCTCACTGTCCCTCCTGTTATTGACACCCATTTTATGTTTTACTTGATTACAGTCGTCGATAGCATTCTGTAAACACGGGCATGCACATATTACAGAAAAATTCCTTTAGCAGTTTGCCGTCAATCACAGGTTCCGCCTGTCATCCAAGACTAATAGACTTAGTCTTCCATCCATTATTCTTCGATTCCCTCGAACAGCCACAAGAAAAAGCAGAAATGCCTTTTACTTAGTGTGTGAATCATCTCCAGTTCGCATATCCTGCATTTTTTACGGCCCAATCACTCTTGACATCTGACAAAGACAACACGCGATTTTACTTTTTACATTTCTCAATTTTGACTAAAATCCTTTTTCGCTTTTTGGCAGGAGATCGCAAGCCTCATAAACTTTAGGACTCCCAACGGATGCTGGTAATCATTCGCATTTGGGTCGACTGGTAGGAGCAGGCTGGGGTCGAACCACAGGCTTTGCAAATGCTATATATATATATATATATATATATATATATATATATATATATATATATATATATATATATATATATATATATATATATATATATATATATATATATATATATATATATATATATATATATATATATATATATATATATATATATATATATATATATATATATAATATTTTATATATATAAACAACGTCTTGAGTTTATATATAAATGTGTGTATATATATAAAATATTATATATATATATATATATATATATATATATATATATATATATATATATATATATATATATATATATATATATATATATATATATATGTTTACTGGAAGTGAATTCAATTAGTTGTTTTTATGTCAGTAGATTTCTTTTACATTGCCTGATGCTCCCGTGACTTGTGATGTACACTATATAAAGGAATGAAGTTCAAATACATCGTTAATTATTGTATTTCTTCGTTTTTGAATTTGTCAAAAAAGTTTCAAGCTATTTCATCACACTTGATCATATTGAGGGAATCGAAAACTAATATTTTTGTGATTACGGTATCATGTTTCTATTGAATAATTTCTTATCACTTTCAATGTTCTTGCCATTACTATAATTTATCCATCCATTTATACAATTTACTATGAACAGCTAAGTTACAAATTCATTAATACTTTCCTAATTCATTACAAATACAGAAAAATTAAAAACAAAAAATGTGTAACTCGTCCATTATCTAAAGTAATGTAGAAAAGATTATACGTAAAACTAAGGAGTTCTCATTTGTATATAACATTAACAATAAAATAAAGGTTCCGTTTTAACGAGTCTCTAGGCATACGCTAGACTTTCTTAATTCTCTTAATTATATAAGTTATTTTGACTCATCAAGGTTTAACCTAGTTAGGCTATGTTCTTTCTTTTTTGGTGAAAGCAAGAACAACAACAATAATAATAATAATAATAATAATAATAATAATAATAATAATAATAATTATGATGACATTAATACAACATCAATTGTAAAAAGTACTATAATAATAATAATAATAGTAATAATAATAATAATAATAATAATAATAATAATAATAATAGGGCAAAAATTATAGTAATAAAAATAATGAGTTGATGATAAGAAAAAAACGTTAATTGGGGAAATAATGATAAAAACAGGTAAGATGAATAGGATTCCAGTTACAGACGCTCACACGAGCAATGATTAAATTCCACGGACGTTTTATTCAAGCCAGCCTTTACAATTCTCAATCTGCATAAACCTTGATCATTCGCTCTCGAGCATTACGGAGTTGTTTTTTTTTTTTTTTTTTTATTCCTGGCGCTTCTGACAAAAGCAAAGGTTAAGCTAATTCTTCAGATTCTTGTGCCTCCCTCTCCCCGTCGGGGGGTTGCTATTTTAAAAGAAGAAAAAAAAAAAAAAGTGTTGCTGGAAAGGTCGCTTCCGTATTTGTCGCTGCGTCGCCAATCGCCGAACGGCTTATTTCCAGAAGATTTGGTTCATTCATGGAAAAGGCGAGACCGGAGCCACCTGTGTTTTCCAGAGACTCCCACAGACGGAAATAGGGATTTTATCTTTTATCTGAGCCTTGCGAGAGGTTCTATTTTCGTATGTTTTGCATTAACGCTGTACTACTTTGGAACGGGGTACTGCTTTATTCACTGAAATTTTATGCACACACACACATATACATATGTGTGTGTATAAAATATAGGCCTATTTATATATATAAATATATATATATATATATATATATATATATATATATATATATATATATATATATATATAAAATTATATAGGCTATATGATATATAGGCTATATATATGTGTGTACATATACATACATATATATATATATATATATATATATATATATATATATATACATTACAATAAAAGGGTTATGAAAGCAATGTAGCCTAGCCTATATCTCCTCCGGTCTTATTCAGCACGCGAATGTAATTTTTATTTCAAAGTATAATGTTAAATCCTAAAACAGACATACTGTAGTTATTATTATGTGGCTTCCAAGATAATGAAATATTATCAATATTATAAAATAACAAAAATGCAATGCATAAACTATGGCTATATTAAACAAAGTAGTATATGACTATGCATTACAAAATCAAACTTTACCCCAAATAGCCTACAGGCAAGCTGTACCTATTCATTGTCTATAGGCTATCCTGCAAGTACTAACAAAGGTTTGTAGTCATATTCTGAGACATAATTCTAAAAGATTTATGTAGAACTGTCTTTAGATTGAAACCTTTTTCATGTGTAACGAACTGACGCGGCTGAAGGATATGAAGAAGATCTGATCTTATTATCTCCTTTCCGTATATACCTTTATCTATATATCGACTTACCTAAGTATATACAAACATGTATGTATGTATGCACATAGGCTATATATATATATATATATATATATATTATACATACATATACACACACATATAGCCTATATCTATATATATATATATATATATATATATATATATATATATATATATATATATATATATATATATATATATATAATGGCAAATCAGACATCAGTGCATTGACTCTCCCCTAAATACAGGTATCCCCTATGCAACCGACAAGCATTCTTCGGAGAACTAAGTCATGGGGTGTTCATTCGCACACGGTGTGACATGTAAGTACGTAAATACCTATCCCCAACCGCCCCAAACCCTCCCGACTCCAAATAAAAAATATAAATAAATAAAAATCGTACAACACAGTAAACAAAACTTTTGGGAAATACACTAGATCCGTTTGAACAGCATTACAAGACAAGGTACATGTCATTCCGTATTGTTGTCGCATTGTTGTCGCACTCGAGGCGACAGAGAGGAGACATTGCAAAAAGAAACTCTTCTTAGGCCTAACATAAGCAACGAGAAACAGGTGAAGGTAGGATCGTTCTCTCTCTCTCTCTCTCTCTCTCTCTCTCTCTCTCTCTCTCTCTCTCTCTCTCTCTCTCTTTGTCCGTCTTCTGTCTGATACTTTTATCCAGTATTGGGAAGAACAGGTGAAGGTATCTCCCTCTCTCTCTCTCTCTCTCTCTCTAATGTTTTGTCTTATCAGTTGCCGGATACACACATCGAAATGCCGGTGAAGTGGTGAATGGAATCAAAGACGGGTCAAGACAGCAAAATCTCCCATCATGTAGTATTTGTAATAATCTTAATAACTAACCGTTATTTCACTATACAAAGAGTTCTTCTAAGAAAGATAGTAACACGTTAAATACTATGTTCTTTTACAGACCTCTTATATTTCATGTTAGTCATAACATTTTAATAAATGAAACAAAGGCACAACGTTAAATAGTATGCTCTCTTACATATCTAATTTATTACAGCTTAATCTTAACATTTTAATGAAAGAAACGAACACAATCGCACCAATATAAATATATATATATATATATATATATATATATATATATATATATATATATATATATATATATATATATATTATATATATATATATATATATATATATATATCAAAGCAAAAAGTATCCGACTCAATTTAGACGACATGCAGAGAGAGAGAGAGAGAGAGAGAGAGAGAGAGAGAGAGAGAGAGAGAGGGGGGGGGGGGGCCTTGCACATATTCATTTTCAAGAATCATTAAGGTATCCAAATTTTCTCATGTTAATTTATATGGAAATATGATTTACTTCATGGCATCTGCCACTAGCAACGCCTCTATACATACTATCACGTGTACGAAAAACACAATGAACAATCCTGTCAGTTTTACGTATTGATTAATCTAAAGCATTCTTTGATTTCCAAACCACCTCGGCCTTTATCACGGCTCCCCAATTACATCCCCCCTTCATCAATTGGCCAGACGCATCTGAACGGCACGTGGATCAAAATGGAGAGCACCTCATTGACACATATTTCATCTTGATAGCACATGAAAGCCCTCATTCTCCTGCATGGACCACCTCTAAGCCCCATCCACACGCTAATTGCGTGGGAAACCCCTCGGCGCTGAGAGAGAAGTCATTCTGAAATTCTAAATGCTTGTGCTCACGACCGGTACATTCCTCGTCATTTTTCTCTACGGAAGCAAAAATGCTGGGTTTGTGAATTAGTCCAGTTTTCTCGCGTATTGTTCATCTTCATGATTTTTTTTTCTTCTTTATGAATCGTTGGAGATGAGAGGTGGAAAAATCGTTCTTCTTGCTCTCTTATTTTCCCTCCTCCTACTCCTCCTCCAGCCCCTTCTTTTTCTTAATCTTCTCAATCTTCTTCTTTTTCTCCCTTTCTCTTGCAGTCCTTAAAGGCGATCGCCTCCTCTTAACCCCTTGGACTCTGCTGACCTTTATAGCTATCATCAGGAAGATACGTTTTTGCTTGCCAGCAGATTTGCCATTCAGATCATCTCGTGTGACTCTCTCCCTTCTGCATCATCTTAGTCGTCATTAAATATACATAGCGCCTCTATACGCTTGAAGAGAGAGAGAGAGAGAGAGAGAGAGAGAGAGAGAGAGAGAGAGAGAGAGAGAACGTTACTTCATCACATATGCTCCCAGAGGGACGCAAATGACATAACGCATTACATATTTCCCGAAGCGATTGCGAGACCATTCATGACGCAAGCAGCCCGGAGCATAAACGAGGTCTGGTTTATAAGCTTAGAGGATTGGCTGGTTTTTAAAACAACTTGCTTCAAAAACTACGTGTCATTGTTTTCTACTTTTGTTATTGTGTCCAGGGATTTCTTGCAACAATCTTCGCTTGTAATGACATTACTAATTATAAACACAGACTATCTAGGGACAATATGCTATAATTTCGGACAAAATATCTAAACAACTGTACACTACAGAGCCTCGAACGCCAAAACTATTTTGGCCTACACACTAGGATATGACAGCGTTAAACTAGGCCTATTGCCATCTGATTTTGCACTAAACACGGTTCTAAACACCCATCTTCTTACGTACTCAGCAAACCCAGGAAGCGACAGTAACCTAAAAATTGGAAATGGAAAAGGCAGACTCACCATTTTGAGGGTATGCGGCGGACCCATGACGGGAGAAAACGTCTTTTTTCTTCCGTTTATTCTTGCTTTCCTCCCTTTCTCTAGATATCTGGAGATCTGTCCCAAATATTTTTGACGGTCGCACTTAAATTGATTTCAAGTCGTTCACCACGTCACGGGTATGATAAACAAAACAGACGTAATCTTCGAATGATAACTATGACCAGTTGTTTTTTTTAATCTGATTTTCGAAAGGAAAATTCACACCACCAGCCAGAAAGAAGTCACCATGAAATCACACCAAGACTGGTTTAATATATAAATATATATATATATTATGTATTTCCGTCCGGGTCAACTGACAGAAAACATCACACAGCGAATTGATTTACGACTGACGAACACTTTCTTATTTTTTTTCCTTTAGACTTAAATCACCACTCAAGTGACACAGCGATTAGTACACAACACACCCGAACGCTGTTCCGAATCAAATGGTTGATAACATTAACAAAAAAGAAAAAAAAACTAAGGTTTGGCTCATTCAAGGCGAGATGTTTTTCCCCTTATACTGAATAGTCGTCGACTGACCAATGGAAGTGAGGGCGTTTACGCCACCAATGACCAACGAGAGATTCGGAAGGGGGTTCAGTAAGGGTCACATACACAACAGGGAAGAAACGGTTTCCTCTCGCGACCGAGATGGACTCACTCTCTCCCAACGCGACAAACTACACTGAGATGACATGGGGCATCGCCACAGTATAAAACCCAGTCGTGTTGCGCACCACTCGCCTCCTCCACGCAACTCTCTCGCTCTCGCTCTCTCTCTCTTTCTCTCTCAAGCCTTCTATTGATAATTTCGCCTCAACGACACATACAGACAGAGCAATTCAGACCCGATTTTCGAAGCTCTGTTTACTGTCACCAGCTCTTAGAAGGTGGGGAGGAGGGCGGGGGTGAGAAGTCATGGAGACCTGTTATGGGAATTTTATCTATGTCTTGTTTTCTCATCAGATGCGCCGACGACACTTTAACTTTAGCACGGTCGTGTACATATGTAAGTTTTTGCGGACAACTTTACGCCACGAACGCAGCGATTTTTTATCACTTTCTGCAGTTCGTCGGCGCACACTTAAAACGTGACGAGAAAAGGCCTCTCAAGACCGAATTTGACAGAACAAATCAGTTATTTAAATCTCATGGTGAACGGACTTTATCGGGAGGTGCTGGGTGACGGGCCTGCCTGCCGTACGACGAACTCCTGCTGGCCCTGAGGAGGTAGGTCAGGGGTGGGTCCACCCTTCCCCCGGGAGAGAGGGGGTGGGACGGATAATGGAAGAGAGAAGGTGGAAAGGGAACTTCAAAAAAAGCGGGTATGGAAACAACGAACGAAGGGTAAGTACGGTGAAGGGAAGTAAATGAAGGCGATAGGAAAAAACGAACAACAGTGATTCAAGCAACTGCTCTTGACAGGAATCGCAAGATTACAGTTGTAGTTTTATTCAGGGTCCGATCAGTGACTTATAAGAATTACATACCGTAATTTGTATGCGTGTAATATATATAATATATATATTATTTAGTTAATAATTATTTATATATAGTTATATGTATATATTATATATATATTATACTATATATATATATATAGGTATATTCGTGAGATAAGAAACATGAGATGGCAATAGAATGCTTACGTATAGTTTACGAGTATAAGAAAATATCATTAAGCTTCACATTTTATATATTACATTATAGAACATATATAATATATCAATATATATAATATAATATTATATATATATATATATAGAAACATGAGATGACCGAAGAATAGAAATATGCTTAATTATAGTTTTAAGAATTAAGAAAATATCATAGTTACATGCACACACACACAAACACACACACACACACACACACACACACAACATATATATAATAACTATATATATATATTAATAGTATATATACTAATATATATATATATATATATATAATTAATTCACAATATGCCTTTTCTACCCTAGAACAAGAGCAGACAGATAATATTACAATTCCAGTTTTAATCAAAGAGTCAATGGCTTGAGCAGCAGGCCTAACAGCCCCTGCGCCATGGATGGTAAAGGAAGCTTATGTAACTGCAGCGCCGGAGCTTTTGGTGGTCACACCATCCGAGTATTAAGCAGAACAACGTTGTAGTGTTTTCGATCATCGAATCGTACCAGTAGCACAAGAACGTGCTACTATTTTACAGATAACACTGATCAAGTGTCGCTGAGAATATCTGCATTTGAGATTATATATTTTTTGCTTACGCATTAGTCATTGCAATTTTTGCGTTATCACATTATGAATCAATTATGTTCAGCTCGGTCTTCTCTTATAATGCATCAGGAAATAAATCTTATTGTAATGAAGAACGGCAACTCCGTACTAGTTGAAGCATTAGAATATACTCTTCGCTGCGGAATTTCTCACCATTACACCTTTTCTTTATCCTCGCATTTCAGGTGAATATTCCAAAGTATTATAGAACCACAATTCCGAATTAAGAGAAATTATTTGGAGCTTTTGAGATCTAGTGTAATGTTTCTGCTGAAAATCTCCCTTATATATCCAGTAATATCCACGGAGATAGAAATTGCCACATTCCCACATAAATTCTATAAATTCTACTGCAAAATATAATATCAATAGAATTGCGCCATCTACTTGCTCCGGTTTCATTACTTTAATCTGTACTTTTTGTGAACATTTGCTGTTTTGCTATATAGCTATCTAGAAGTATAAATAATGTCAGTTAAAAAATGTATAAAGAGTATGATTTGCCTTGTAATTCCTGTCTAATTTCACGTAATTATGTTCTCAAGAGCACTACTTCTCCAGATTGTATGTATGAAGGACCACGACTGTTCCAAGGATATGACGCTTGTTCCGTAATTCAAGTATTTACATAGCGGGTGTCTCGGGTTGATAATTGCGCTGAACGATTTGAAACCCATTTTTGTTACGCCAGAAAAGATTAACATTGTTAGCGAAGTCAATTTAAATTATATCTATCAAATGTAATTAAGTTGAATTTGTTTCGATATGGCTTTTCTTTGAGCATGGCCAACATAAAGAATATATGTATATATATATAAATATACGGTATATATACAGTATATATATATAATTATATATATTTACTAACAGGAGGATACTTGAGAATGAGGACTGTTTGTCCTAGAAAGCTTGTAACTTTTTTTAAATAAATGTCTCCGCTAGATACCATCCAGTTTGAATGAGTTCCTGTTAGTAATTGTACTAATGCACAGAACAATTGTGTATGTGATAAAGTTAATATTATATATATATATATATATATATATATATATATATATATATATATATATATATATATATATAAATGGGTATAAAAGCACGTTAAAACGAAGAAGATGATATATATATATATATATATATATATATATATATATATATATATATATATATATATATATATATATATATATGTATATATATAAAAACTGACATAGTTACTAAAACCAAACGTGGCGCCAAGAAACTCATTTATTTCAGAGACAATGAATGTTTTATGCTTCAGTGCCCTGAACAGACTACCATACATACAGTGAGAATATTTAAGGCTGCACGACGTGATATTTCATCGGAACTGGATTTGATAAAGTAAGATAGTAGTCGTCACAATTACCTTTAAGTCTGTCGGATCAAGAAATGCATGGTTGAGTTTGAAAGACGATTTGAGAGGTGCCGAAAATAACACAGACGTGCGTCATCAAGCGAGCTTAGGTTTCTGATTGAACAATGGGGAAAAATCCGCCGTGGAGTAATTGGACAGTGTTTGCAATCAGCTGACAAGGACACGTAGCACTGTCTTTTAATCTCCTGGAAATCGGAGCTCTTTTATTTCCAAAGACAAGCACTACGCCAAGAAATGGGTTAGGAGAGGGAAGGGATGGGATGCCAATGACAAGAGAGGGGTTACATACGACCATGGAAAACAGACTATATCTCCTCCACTAATTAATTCAGTAGTCTCACTTACTGGAGGTGATGATGCTGTTAGCTTTCGTGAAATTTAAATAGTAAATGCTAAAACAAAATACGCTAGGATGGTTAGGATAGCTGTGGTAAAATGTGCCTGAATTTTACAGATATCGCGTGAACTGAACAATTTTTATTCAGTAAATGTCTCAGTATCGGTGTGCCAGTATGTCGCTGCTAGAACCTCACATGTATGGGGTCGAACCCTGCCACTGAAAGTAAAATTTTCATTTATTTCCCGTTCGGATTTAGGCAAGCAGTGATTAGCCTCTCTAAAAATGCACGAATTAATCGATAAGTTGGGACGTCGATTAATTCGTGGCTATTATGAAATATATTTTCAAGATGTTGAAATCATCAAGCTTTATATCACCTTCCTAGTGCATTAAATGCTAAAGGTAGTGAAATGTAGTATTTTCGTTTCAGTTCACATTTAAACAAGACTGTTTCTTATTGTGAATGGTGTTAATGAAAATAAAATACGAAGAAAACCTTTACACATACCAAAAAAGTTCCTGAAAATAGAAATTTAACTTTAATTAATAATCAACAAATGAAAATCAGTACAGCTGCATAACTTTCACACTAAAAACATGTTTTCAACTGCCTCTGTATTAGGTGAGTAATAAAATGATTCCTATTTTTATACAAAGATGCAAGGAAACAATGATTCATCATTGCTGCTTCAGTAGTTGAATATTGTATTTAATATATGGTCTATATCTTTAATTCTGCCCAAATGCTTTAAAAAAAACCGTTTTATGGAAATCCTGCACCTATCCTATCTAGAAAATTGTCTGAGAAAAACTATTATGGGAAAATATTACAATTACCATCATGTTCTGAAATATTCTGCGAGAAATTAATTCTGGGATGTTATAAAATCATTTAATAACGAAGCTGAAAAGACAGCCATGTTTTCATGCGTGTCTGTTTGTATGAGTGTTTGCATTTGTATCTATTATAAGATATATCAGACTTAGAATTGGAACTGAAATATAAAATCTAGGCCAAGGCCAAGCCCTTGGGACCTATGAGGTCATTCAACGCTATGAAACAATTATGAGGAGAGGGTGGAAAAGAAGATGGGGGCCAGATAATATGAACAGAGATACAGTAAAAAGAATGCAAGGGGCTGCAGCTATGGGCCGAAGGTACACTGCAAAGAGCATCAAGTAATGCCTACAGTGCACCGCGTGAGGTGTACTAATGGCACTAACCCCCTATGGAGGAATATATCAGACCGATATTGATTACTCTCAATCACATTTCATGGCTTAGAATGCGATCCAAGGGTTTGCTTTTCTGTCCTTCGGTCGAATCCTAGGAAACTTAAAACCTTTGCGGCGTCACTGAAGATTTAGTAACCATGCCTAATTACTACCTTCACTAACAAAAGTACCATAGAGAATACGCCTTCTTAACATATAGGACTGAATCAACTGGCCTGATCTATTTGGTAAAAACATGCTGATGTCAGATGTCAAGGGAGGTTCTGATCTCTTAAGCTACCATCCTATGATTATATTCTTTACCGGACATTTCATGGAATTCTGTACCTCATATATAGTTTTATGAATGATCTTTATCTCTTCCCAGTACTGACTTTTTGTGGATATTGTTACTCTCGAAGAGCAGTATAATTTGCGTCATGATATATCACATCAGACTAAGAGAGTTGTCTGTGCATGAATCAAAACATCAAACCTAATGTTTTATTTTTGCCATATGAGTAATACTGCCAGATACTACACTCATTACTGCATCTTCATGCTAAAGCCAACAAAGTTCACTATGAATGCTTTATTCTTCGGCTCAAATGAATAATAATAACAATTATGTGTAATAAAAATCCATAATTATATATTAAACTTTATTACTATGAAAAATATGGTTTACAATATACTGTAATTGTGGATTTTTATTACGCATTGTTTTTCACAAGACTGTGAATTTCTTAGCAATAATAATAATAATAATAATAATAATAATAATAATAATAATAATAATAATAATAATAATAATAATATAATAATTATTATTATTATTATTATTTTTTCTATCTCAGTCATCCTATTCGACTGGGTGCTATTTATATTTTGGGGTTCGGGGTTGCATCCTGCATCCTTAGGAATCCATCACTTTTCTCACTATGTGTGCTGTTTCTAATAGCACACTCTTCTGCATGAGTCCTGGAGCTACTTTGGCATCTAGTTTTTCCAGATTCCTTTTCAGGGATCTTGGGATCGCGCTTAGTGTTCCAATGATTATGGGTACAATTTCCACTGGCATGTCCCATGTCCTTCTTATTTCTATTTTCAGGTCTTGATACTTATAAATTTTTTCTCCTCTTCTCCTCTACTCTGGTGTCCGATGGTATTGCGACATAAATGAGTGATACTTTCTTCTTGATTTTGTCAATCATCGCCAAGTCTGGTCAACTGGCACGTATCACCCTATCTGTTCTGATACCATAGTTCCAGAGGATCTTTGCCTATCGTTTTCTATCACTTCCTCAGGTTGGTGTTCGTACCACTTATTAATGCAAGCTAGCTGGTGTCTTGCACAGGCAGCAGTGGAGGGCTTTTGCTACTGAATCATGACTCTTTTTGTACTAGTTCTGTGCAAGCGCCGGACATTCTCTTGCTATGTGGTTTATGGTCTCGTCTTTCATATTGCATATGGACGAGATGTTATTTCCATCTATTGTTCTTTGGGCATATCTGGTTCTTGGGGCCTGATCTCGTGCCGCTTTTAGCATTCCTTCTGTTTCCTTCTTGAGTTCTCCCCTCTGTAGCCGGTACATTGATGGCCAGTTCTTTAGTCTGTCTCATGTACTGTCAGTGCAATGGTTTGCTGTGCCATTCCTCTGTTCTATTTCTCATTCTCCTATCTCTGTATATTTCTGGGTCTTCGTCTAATTTTATCAGTCTTTCTTCCTATGCACTCCTTAGCCATTCGTCTTCACTGGTTTTCACATATTGCCCCAGTGCTCTGTTCGCGATATTGACGCAGTCCTCTATGCTTAGTAAACCTCTCCCTCATTCCTTTCGTGTTACGTACAGTCTATCTGTATTTGCTCTTGGGTGTAGTGCTTTGTGTATTGTCATGTTTTTCCTAGTTTTTTGGTATATGCTGCAGAGCTCGGCCTTCGTCCACTCCACTACTTCTGCGCTGTATCTGATTACTGGTACTGTCCATGTGTTTATGGCTTTCGTCGAGTTTCCGGCGCTGAGTTTTAACTTGAGTATCGCCTTAAGTCGCTGCATACATTCTTTCCTGGTCGTGTCTTTCATTACTTTGTGTTTTATATCCTCCTCTTCTATTATTCCCAGGTATTTATATCCGTCTCATCTATTTGTTTGATGGTATTCCCATCTGGTAGCTTTATCCCTTCAGTCCTTGTCATTTTGCCTTTTTGTATGTTGACCAAGGCGCATTTTTCCTATTCCAAACTCCATCCTGATGTCCCCAGATACAATCCTTACAGTCTGGATTAGGGTGTCTATTTCCTTGATGCTCTTACCATACAGCTTGGTGTTGTCGATGAACATCATATAGTTAATTCTGTTGCCTCCTTTCTCGAGTTGTACCTAGCATCTATCTTCTGCAGCACTTTTGTCATGGGAATCATGGCTACTACGATGAGTAGTGGGGACAGTGAGTCGCCTTGAAAGATCCCTCTCCTGTTGCTAACCTCTGCTAGTCTTATCCCAGAGCCTGTAAGTACTGTATTCCAGTTGCGCATTGTATTTTTTGGGAAGCTGATGATGTTTTCCTCTGCCCCATATATTTTCAGGCGTTCTATTAGCCACGTGTGCGGTATCATGTCGAAGGCTTTCTTGTAAGCAATCCATGCCATGCTTAGGTTCCTCCTCCTCCTCGCTGAAAACAATTTGTCATAAAGAAATAAAAGCACAGTTTCTATCTAAGCTCAGTGAATTCAATCTATTAATTAGAGTACAGCCACAGTTCTTACACCAGAATATCTGAATAAAACTAGTTATTTTCCTGCACTGCAAATTAATTTTCAACGCCTGATCGAACTAAGCTACAAAACAAAATAAAAGTTGCATATCGCAGACAGCTGTATTTTCCACCAGAATTAATTCTGAGTAGCTTCTAGCTCAAGGACATTCGTAAGGGACACTGATACATCACACTTGAAGAAACAGTATCTTGTGCCGTTGGTGGCATCAGATCCTTCTTATTAAGTGCGAGTTTGTAACAGACGAGGCATTAATGAGACAATTTTTTTCGGCATTTCTTGACTTTTATCCGTGAGTGTGTGTATCGTTTATTTGCTTGTCAATTTATTAAAGTGTTTACATTTTATCAAATAAGATAGAATTTATTGTTCTCGTCTTCCCTTAGGTTTTGGTTTTCATTTTCAAATACTGGCTTTATTTTTTTCAAGACTGGCGACCAAATTACTGTCCTTTTTTTGTTTTTTCAATTAAAAAATGTACACATTTTGATTATTACAACTGCTGCTAGTAAGAGTAATTATAATAATAATCAGCAAAATTTAGCATATATAACTGACTTATAAAGTTCGCTGAGCTGTGCTTCCCGAGAAGTAATACAATAAATTTCACGAAGAAATAAGAGCATGGGAGTTTCTTGTCCGTTCCATTAAATCCAATTTATCAATGTAAGCACAGCCATAATTCTCAGATCTGAAAATCTGAATAACATAGTTGTTTTCCTGCATTGCAAATTAATTTTCAATATCTGAAGGAAATAAGTTACTTATTAGAATGAAGATTTCGTTCTAAAGATTTCTAATTATTTTTTTTAAGTCATCTCTAAAAATTACTTTACGGGAATCGAGAGGCACAAATGCAAATTAAGAACAAGTACATAACTATCTGGGCTTTACAGTAGTGAGTCATTTTGTAACCTAAATGTTTTGTCTGAATTACTGCATATTATTAGTACAAGAATAGGCCATTTCATAGTCTTGTGACGGTATATATATATATATATATATATATATATATATATATATATATATATATATATATATATATATATATATATATATATATATATATATATATATATAATATATATATATATATATATATATATATATATATATATATATATATATATATATATGTGTGTGTGTATATGTGTATATATATATATATATATATATATATATATATATATATATATATATATATATATATATACACATTATGTATATATGTATGTATCAGTACACATTCACTCAACAATTATGAACCAGTTCACAACCTCTTGATATTATAATAGAGTCAGTTAATATTACTTGTCACATTGTATTACTTATATTTACTGGTCACTGCGCAGCTTGGAAGATGTGATCTAAATAAGAATCAAATGTCTTGTTTCATTCGAGTCATATAAATCATACTCTTTTTTTTAAACCAACTTCATAAATGTTTTGTTCACTGGGTCATGTTTACCTAAAACCAGAAACGCCAACAAGTTTTCCAGAGCAAATAAATAATACTCTTCCACTGCATATTACTTCTCTGTTAAAAGCGTTCACAAGACTAGAATAAGAGGAGTCTTAAGGGAAGCAGCTTAATTTCATGAGAATCAGGTAACTGTAATGATTATTTACTGTCGTGCGAGAAAAATATATTGTCCTTAATAAGGCTTGTTAACATGCTGAGGTAAATCCATTTAATTTCGTTTTAGACTAAATATCGTAAATAATGAATAAAAAAAAAAAAAAAATAGCAAATGATTATGCTCTGAGTTATAATTTTAATCCTTTGGAAAGCAAGGCGAACAAAGTCACTACACCAGAAATAAATGGAAATGAATTTACATGTCCAAACAAGATACACAAGAATTCTTATAAATCCCCTTTATGCACAGGAAATGAATATCATAACAGTGCTATATGACAGCAATCAACCTATTAGAGCATGCTCTAAGCAACTTCTACTGACTGTGAGAATAGTTTCATCAGAAACTTCAATTGTTAAAAATATGGAATGTATTTATATATATATATATATATATATATATATATATATATATATATATATATATATATATATATATATATACTATATATATATATACAGGGTGTTTCGAAATTAGAGGGCCGCCCCCCTCTACAGCATAAACTAAAATTGATATGGAAAAAGCAAAAGTATTTCAGTACAGGTATTTATTTAAGTTTCTCTCTGAGTATTTAATATTTTGTGTGGCCTCCATCTGCCTGTACCACAGCCTGCATTCTTGAGGGGTATGATTTCAGCAAATCACAAAAAAGCTGGGACTCAGACTCCATTTCCCTGAGCACTTCAGTCACCTCTCTTTGCAGGTTGTCGAGGCTTGGTATACCATCATAGTTCACTGTGTGCGCTTCAACACGATCCTTTAAGATACTACCAATGTTTTCACACACATTAAGGTCAGGGGAGCTACCTGGAAATTCACTTGATGAGAAGAAATAGATACCACTGTTTTGAAGTAGCTCCTGTGTCTGAAGAGCCTTGAAACATGATGCCTTATCATGCAAAAATGTGACTTCTTCAACAGATAACACATTTTCAGGATCTTTGAGGAAAGGAAATACTCCACCAGTAAGCACAGTTTCTCCGAAGTATTCGCCATTCCATGACTGCCCTTTTTCTTTGATGATCCACATTAACCGTTTGGCTGTGAAACAGAGAAAAATTCCCAAACATTCAGGAAATTTCACAACTTGGCGATAGTGCACGGCATCGCTGATATCATCCAACTTTGCAGCCTAAATGATGTCATTTTTATGATTTGGCTTCTTGACTGTGTAAATGAAGAATTCATCTGATGCGGCAACATGGAGAAAGTCAGCTTCATCCCAATCTTTAAGAAATGAACCACAAAACCACGCACGGTCTTCTCTCTGTTGCCGAGTGATGTTGGGCTTGCTGATAACATGAAATGGCTTGATACCAGATTTTTTCAACTCACAATATACAGCACTATAACTTCTCTTTTTTCCCTTTTTGTTTCTAGTTCAAGTGCCAATTTACATAAAGACTTTCTTGGTCTACCCACTGCCTCAGCTATGATGTCTTTTGACTCCTGAGAACTACTTCAGGCCTTCCAAGATTCTCACTCTTTTCGTGATGACAG
Source organism: Macrobrachium rosenbergii (assembly GCA_039081455.1). Classification (NCBI taxonomy): domain Eukaryota; kingdom Metazoa; phylum Arthropoda; class Malacostraca; order Decapoda; family Palaemonidae; genus Macrobrachium; species Macrobrachium rosenbergii. The sequence goes on along the minus strand of JANJGK010000013.1, from coordinate 9,274,685 downwards.
TCATATGGATTTTTGTTCCAGTTTCTTTTAACAAAGGATTCATCTCTTTTAATGTATTTAGCTATCCAGGAACGTGAAATGAAGGATGTGCCAACATCCCTGGCCTCTCCGAAGGTTATAGCCCGGATTCAGTCAATCCATCTGATTTCCTGCGAGTCGTTAGCCATGGCTATATCTAACTCCATCACTCAGTCTGAAAATACAAGAAATGTAAAATGAAAAATAGCTTAACAGAAACTTAAAATATGTACTTGGAGATAGGCTATAGCAGAAAGCTTCCTAACTTTCCATTTGTTCTGTGGAGGGGGGGCCTCTAATTTTGAAACACCCAGTTTATGTATATATATATATATATATATATATATATATATATATATATATATATATATATATATATATACATATATATATAATATATATATATATATATATATATATATATATATATATATATATATATATATATATGTATATATATATGTATATATATATATATGTATATATATATATATATATATATATAATATATATATATATATATATATATATATATATATATATATATATATATATATTCTTCCCTATTTTCAAAAATTTGTCTCTTAGCCATCAGCTTGAATGGGAGATTAGCGGCGGGAAGAGACGCCATGACAACTCCCCAATCTCCTGCTTTTGAGGGGATAATGCCGCTCCTTAGTCCACCCTCCCCCCCCCCATCACGTGATTTGGGGTAGAAACATCGTTAACTAACCAGGGTGAATGTCTTTTCAAGGGGGCTACTGTTCTGAACCTTAGGGACTTAGCTATAAGGCCTCTTACTGTATGAATCTATTACTGGCTTTGGGAATTGCTTTCAGATTCGACCTATGCCTTTGTGCTCACCTCAAAAATACCCCAAGATGCCGAGTCGTTTGGGGCAAGCCTACGCCAGCAAAAGCTGTTCTGCCACCAAAGAAGGAACGCACAAACCCAGAGCCTCATTTTTCTCTGTCCATTGGCTGGGGTGCATCCACCCAAGTATCCAGATCTACTTGCAAGAGCTCTGCAATGAACAGGTTAAGGTTTGTCTGGGAACACACTCCCTTGCAAGTTACTATCCCTTCTCGTGAACTTCTCTCCATATTTTCATTATTTCCAAATTTTCACTCTCCTAAACAAAGCCCCTTTGTTAAAGCAAACCTACCAACAAAGCAGCCCATGATTTGCCCCTAAGCTCCAAACAAATTAAAGCAGTGATCAGAATTAGATTACTCCCTCCATAGTGTCACCAAGGGCTAATTAAATTTAACTGATCATTTCCTCCATGGTGTTTAGATACATAAGGGTGAGAGAACCTCCTTGTTTGCTACTCACTCCCAAACGGTTGGCCCCAGCCTTGTGAATCAATTCCACTTAGAAGTCTGACAGTTCTGATAAGCAAGAAAGTACCAAATCGCAGTCCCCATTGCGCACAAGAGAGTCTGGGCTAAATTCAAGCCATAGCCCCTGGTAGATTCAGAGATTTGCTACACCTTGCCTAATTTATTGATTGCTTCATTTGTAAATAAATTCAGCCTAACGTAACTAGTGACTCATTTCCCATGGCGACCTTCCACTCCCTGATTAATTGCTGATGATTAAGGTAAGTCACACATCATTCCCATCCGTTTATTACATTCTGGGTGCTATCTGTTGGCCCCCTGAATATATATATTATATATATATATATATATATATATATA
>JANJGK010000013.1:9266498-9271498 GCA_039081455.1 Macrobrachium rosenbergii | reverse complement strand
TCACTTTAAAAATACTTTTCGATACCATCTATCAAATATCTTTATAGCTTGCCGTCTCAAATATTGGTGATTGTGTTTCAAACGTGGTAGGTTAAAGTCATTTATATTTCCAGCTCTTACTGGCTAGTAATCTTTAATTCCGACATGGAATGTTAAAATTCATTTTTTTCATCCTTGTTAAAATTACTTTTGATGGGCATTTTGCTTGAAATTTAATAAAATTATCTACGAATATTTCTAATGCCATCTGCTTCGCTTTTGGCTACAGGAAATTGTTTTTCCTCTATTCCAAGTTGAATTTCATTCTTTTCAACCTCTGGAAAATGTTATTTGATAAGCATTTATCAAAACTATTCATTTGCAATAACACAAATTATTGGTAAAGATACGAAAAAATGACCTGACTGAAGAGATCTCTACTGCGATTTGACGGATGAGTCTATGTTAGGGCCATGTTCCCGGAAGAATAATGGTTAATATTTCGCAACTTGAGTTTAGATCGCACCGGGGGACAAATTGCCTTTTTCCACAAGAAGGTTATAACTTACTTCTTAATGCACGCTTATGGACAGACCAATATTCTGAGTCGTATGGGGGTATATGTAAAATATGTAATATTTTCAACTGGGGAGAGAGAGCGCAGGGGATCTTCCTATACCTTCTTGATTACAAGTAACGTCAATAAACACAGTAATAATGAAATAAGGCGATGTTTATACTTGTATATTCGGAAAGTAACATTTGGTATTGCATGTCTATGTGTTTTACAGTTTATAAGCGCCCCACCCCCCCTCTCTCTCTCTCTCTCATCTCTCTCTCTCTCTCTCCTCTCTCTCTCAACCAATGGAAGCTTTACTATTCAGTAGCTCAATGATGCATTCTATTTTACTGAGGGACGTGGAGCTGTTTACCTGGAGCAACCAGTGCTTGGGAGTTACTTGTGCAAGGATTTACGTATAAACAGCAACTGATGCTACTAGCTTTACTGCAGGACAACCTGAATTCACTTATTAAGTTTAAATTCTTCTTCGATGGCACAAAAAAATTCTTGCTTTTTATTAGTTACTTGCATTGTAATTTCATGACGGGCTGAGTTTTCTGGTTTTACAACCTTGAAGAAGTCGATTGTTATGTTTATAAATAAATGGTTCGAGAGAATTCACCACTTAGAAGTTGGCGTTTATGTAGTTTGTTTTAAAGACGAAGTCCTCAAATGTCATTATGTTTATTTCATCAGCGTTTACCAACAATAACTCTCAGTGTATGAAGGTTTCCTGTGTTTAATGTACTCAACTTATACATGCAGTCACTGCTTTCCGGATGTGCACCCGCCTACGTACTGTCTATTGTAGGAGAAGAGTCTGGTATCTCACATACAGTGTAATCTATTATTCAAACCTTCACATAAAAGTTTTTGGTCGTATCCTACAGCAAATGTCAAAGGTGAAAAATTTGGTTTTCAATGTCTAGATCAAAACTATATATATATATATATATATATATATATATATTATATATATATATATAGTATATATATATATATATATATATATATATATTATACATATATATATTATATATTATACATATATGTGTGTATATACATACATGCGCAATAAACCTTTACTCCGCAGTATAAAACATATACAACAACAATCGAACTAATACGCCTCACAAAAATAGGAGCGTTTTATTTCCCAATAAGTTTAGTTGATAGAAATAAATAACATACAAATGAATTAGCAACAGACAAGAGCACAAAACACGTGTACACGAGAAGCAACCAATCACAACCTTTCTCATGCAACACAACCTGAGGACCCAAAGAGACTCTCAAGTTACACGCATTAAGAATCACCCAGTGATAAGCAACAAAGGAGATCTGTTAAGAGATAATCAACTCTAGTCAGAGCAGACATAGCTATCGGGTCGCTCTTAACATGACCCCGTTGCTACCGTTTCTTGTCGTGAGTCATTCACATGTGCAATGACACATGTGAGGGTAACTTATGAACTGAATATTACCATGAATATATGGTTGGGAAGTCACAGATGAGAGAGAGTAGAGAGAGAGAGAGAGAGAGAGAGAGGAGGTTTGATGATATTAATAAAAATTTTTTAATTTGATACGACTTAGAATAAAGGAATTGAGGGATGAAAAAATCGACTAAGGAAAAAATTCCAGTTAAATATTAGGATACAGGTAAGTGTAAAAGCTTATAAGAAAATGATAACGAAAGTAAAATGAAAATGAAAATGAATTATCGCTTGAAGAAACCTAACAAACGAAGAGAGAGAGAGAGAGAGAGAGGAGAGAGAGAAGAGAGAGAGAGGAGATGAGAGAGAGAGAGAGAAGGGGGGGGGGGGTTATACCAAGAAAGCAAGACGTGACGGCTTAGGGGAGTTTCCAGTTAAGGGCAACATCAAATGTCAGCATAGGTATTTGACGTCACATAGATTCTCATTACTTTCTCTTCTCAAGAAGTTATTTCATCTCTCGTCGAAAGAGGATTATTCTCTTTCCCTCAGGTGGCTAGATTATGCTCTTTCAAACGGTAAATATTATTCTGACAATGGCACTTGTTGTACTCATGCAAACACGAGAATGTTCTTCTGAAAATGGCTGACGCTGTGTTCCTTCAAAAGTAAATATTTTTGAAAAATGAATTTTCTTGACTTTAAATTAAATATGTTCCTTAAATTTTAAATGTTATGTCCTCTTTCTTTAAATCAAGAGTCGTCTGATTACGGTGTATATTATGTTATTTTAAACAGGACCATTCTTCTGACAGTGGCGGTGCGTTCTAATTGAAACCAAGACATCTCTCTAAAAATGGAATATCCGTCGTGTTTCCCAGACAGGTAATATACTTCTGGAAATGTCAAAATGATTCGATCCGAGAAAACTTAGTTCTAAGACCAATATATGTTGCTTCTTCAAATATATAATCTTTTGAAACTACAGTATATTTTACTCTATCAAAATAATAAAAACTTGTTGATTCAAAACTGTGCAGACTGTAGTCACTGGATCGGACAACAATTCCCAGAGAATGATGCATGTTTTGTTTCCTTCAAAATGAGAGTGCTCCTCTGAAATTGGTTATGATCATGCACTATACACAAAAAACGGGTTCATGAGAACAGCGTTTTTTAACATTCCTGGCAATGCAGAATGTTCTGAAATTATGTAACTCAAGTGAACTATGTTCTTTTATTTGTGTTGATGTCTCTGCGTAATGGTTCATACTTTCGTGCAATTTTACATGTATATGTCAGTCCTAAGTAATCTTTCGCCTTTGGGGAAAAAAAATCTCTCCTCATGCATGTCAACTGTATTGGTGTAATAAGGGTGTAATATGTAATAAGCTTGTATATGCTATTGAGGACGGTGCATTGCATTATTTAACATGTTCTGGTGGATAGTCCTCGACTTCCTTGTAACTGATGAATGCTCTTCAATTCCACAGGAAGTGTTATTACTTTGTATGCTATATTGACGTTAAAGATTTACAGCATTCTAGTAACATTTGTGTATGTCTTTTTTATGTTAAAAATCCTTATACGCATCTCATGATGATAACTGATATATAATTATAATTTTTTGATGACAACAGATGCACTCTCTTGGTTTCTGTATCATTCTTTTATTTACAAATGATGATTATGTTTTTCCTTATAATTATGCATCACTCAAACCGCAGATGAAGTTTTTGAGCAGAAGGATCTTTGTGTATGTGATGCAAAGTTCTACATTATTATACTGCCCACTTCTATGTTGAAAAACAAAAATAATAATAATATCAAGAGCACTTGGTTGGGAAAATTATGCCTCTTATAAGGTGACGCAAAAGTGAAATGGCGAACTTGCACTTATGAACGAGAAGGACAGTATCACTGATGCTCAATAAATGCGCTCTGTGAAAAATAGCTCAATAAATGCGCTCTGTGAAAAATATACAACAGAAACGTATTTACCATGAAAGAGAGACTCCAGGAAATCTCTGTTTTTCTTCGTAACAGGAGAGCTGATTTCCACGGAAAAACACGGTCAGCTCTCGGCTTAGTTCTACTAAAACTGAATCATCACGGGAAGGTCAAACCACCTAGACATCTTCCATGCTCATCCAATATCTTTCCCTAGTTCTCAAGATAACCTGGTAGAGAATTCAATGCAAATAGAGAATTTTCAATATTTATAAACGGTAGAGGTTCCACTTTGAGACTGGCAAGTGTTCTTACCTCAACGATTAAGGCAATACAAGTAGTGTGATGTTTAATGTAGAAATGCTCCCAACGGACTGAAATTTCGTTTTTATTAGAGCTTGCAAAGGACAGGACCAAATATATGTCTACAGTTCTAATCAACGTAATTTGACTCTTAACTGGTTTGGACTTGATATTTATCAACGAACTTCATTAACTGAAATCTGTCTATCGAGACTATGACACAAAAAACAATGTTCTAGATACTGAAAAAAAGAATATAAATAAATATTATATAAAATTAATTATAATTCTCAATATTTCCCCAAGACGATCGCTCACATATTTGAAAATACAAGATGCTGTGGAGTTAAAAAAATGTCTTGAATTTTTTTACTCCATTCACGAAATTACAGCTAAGGCCCCTTGAAGAAGAAACGTGATATGAATTTTGTGCCAGATCACATCTTACGCACGATTACATAGTGAAATTTGACACCTACTTTGCGAGGGAAAGGAGAAATGAACTTATGACTTGACCTGCAGAGTTAAAGAATAGTGTAAAGATATGAAGCAGTGCAGACAACTGAATGGGTGAGGCACTTGAAAATAAGATTTATATTTAAGCAACATGTTTATATTCAGTAATATGTTGCTCATTCAAGATTGGTCACCGTTTTTTGCAAGGAAATAGTGATATTTCATTCACGAGAGCTAAACTTTAGGCCCCAAGAACATAGCGCCACAAAGTAAATGAACTACGAATCAAGATTATATTAATGACATTTTGTCGC
>JANJGK010000013.1:9233998-9263998 GCA_039081455.1 Macrobrachium rosenbergii | reverse complement strand
ATGCACTCCTTAGCCACTCGTCTTCACTGGTTTTCAGATATTGCCCCAGTGCTCTGCTCTCGATGTTGACTCAGTACTCTGTGCTTAGTAGCCCCCTTCCCCATTCCTTTCGTGTTATGTATAGTCTGCCTGTATTTGCTCTTGGGTGTAGCCCTTTGTGTATTGGCACGTGTTTCCTAGTTTTCTAATTTTCTGGTCTATGCTGCGAAGTTCAGCCTTCGTCCACTCCACTACTCCTGCGCTGTCTGATTACCGGTACTGCCCATGTGTTTATGGCTTTCGTCATGTTCCCGGCGTTGAGTTTTGACTTGAGTATCGACTTAAGTCTCTGGATATATTCTTTCCTGATCGTGTTCTTCATCTCTTGGTGTTTTATATTCTCTCCTCCTATTATTCCCAGATATTTGTATCCTGTCTCAGCTATGTGTTTGATGCTATTCCCGTCCGGTAGCTTTATCCCTTTAGTCCTTGTCACTTTGCCTTTTTGTATGTTGACCATTTTTCTATTTCAAACTCCATCCTGATGTCCCCAGATATAATCCTTACAGTCTGCATTAGGGTGTCTATTTCCTTGACGCTCTTGCCATACAGCTTGATGTCGTCCATGGAGATCAGACGGTTAATTCTGTTACCTCCTTTCTTGAGTTAGTAGCCAGCATTCATCCTCTGCAGTACTTTTGTCATGGGAATCATGGCTACTACGAAGAACAGTGGGGACAGTGAGTCGCCTTGAAAGATCCCTCTCCTAATGTTAACCTCTGTTAGTCTCATCCCAGAGCTTGTAAGTACTGTATTCCAGTTGCGCATTGTATTTTTTAGGAAGCTGATGATATTTTCCTCTGCCCCACATATTTTCAGGCATTCTATTAGCCACGTGTGCGTTATTATGACGAAGGCTTTCTTGTAGTCAATCCATGCCATGCTTAGGTTGGTTCTCCTTCTCTTACTATTCTTCATTACCATTTTGTCTATCAGGAGCTGGTCTTTTGTGCCCCTACACTTCCTTCTGCAGCCTTTCTGTTGGTGGGGGATGGTGTTTGTATCCTCTAGTAGTTGTATAGCCTTTCACTGATGATACCTGCTAGCAACTTCCACATTATTGGTAGGCAGGTGATGGGCCTGTAATTACTTGATATACTTCCCTTGTTCTTGTCTTTCTGCACTAAGGATGTTCTCCCTGTGGTCATCCAATTGGGTGCATGGTAGTTTGTGATACAACGCTGGAGTTGTTCTGCTATTCGTGGGTGTAGGGCCTTGAAGATTTTGAGCCAGTATCCATGGACTTCATCGGGACCTGGGGCTTTCCAGCTGGACATTTTCTTTAGTTGGTGTCTGACTGTTTGAGATCGGGCAATAAATTACCCATGGAACCCTTAGGAAGTACCATTACACTAAGAGTAGTGTAACGGGTTCTATAATAATATTATTATTATTATTATTACTATTATTATTATTATTATTATTATTATTATTATTATTATTATTATTATTATTATTATTATAAAATGAAAGTTATCAAAATAAGCATATATTCATTTAAGTGTCAGAGCAAGCACTGATATTCTCAATATTTTATCTGTGTAAGACCAAACATTTTTCTCCGATTTTTATTTATTCTTTTTACCAGGCTTGATGCTGCGACTCAGTCACATGTCATGCGAGATATTTAGATATTTTCATATTTAAAGGTTTTAGTTCCCACGCTCTTCATTAATTAAACTGTTCCAGGGGAGGGCTAACCTTTATATTTTTTTTATGCAATTCAGTATTTCTAGGAAAAGCAAATAAGTTTAACAATTTTAAGTAAATCAATTTTACGAAATGCAAATAATAAGATATATCAAATATAAATAATACGATATAATCTGAAATGCAAATAATAAGATATAACATATGTAAATAATAAGATATAATCTGAAATGCAAATAATAAGATATAATATTTTCAGAAGTACATATCAAGATGTAAAATTTTTTTAGAAAAGCGCATATTAAAACATTTTTAAGAAAAATAAATAATGAGATGCAATACAGTTCTGAAAACCAAAATTAAGATATAATTTTAGGATAAGCAAAACTGAAAAAAAAACTTTTTTAGGAAAAGCGCGAATTAAGGATATAATATTTTTAGGAAAAGGGCAACTGGGAAATAATTTTTTAGGAAAAGCGCATATTAATGTATAATGATTCTTTTACGAAAGGCAAATAATAAGATATAATGATTCTTTTACGAAAGGCAAATAATAAGATATAAAGTTTTTAGGAAAACCCGTTGGAGGATATTTTTATGAAACAACAAACATTAACATATAACAGTTTCAGGAAAACCAAATAATAAGATATAATATTAATTTTAAAAACAAATAATAATAATAATAATAATAATAATAATAATAATAATAATAATAATAATAATAATAATAATAATAATAATAATAATAGTAATAATAATAGTATATACCTATAAAAAAATCAAATAATAAAATAAGAAAAGAAAAACTTTTAAAAATAAACAGAGACTGGGCCTTTTCCAATCTATACCTCTGCAAGTCTCCCAATTTATAATAATTTACCCATCATATTGTTTTCAATATGGAAGGTATTTCATGCTGCTCTACAATAAACCCAGGTCTTGGATGGTAAGGTGTTGTACAATTTCCTAAATATAAAAGCAAAATATCTAAAGATTCCCTTACTCTCCTCTCCAATAAATCAACTGGGCAAACTATGTCTCGTGGCCCAACTTCCAAAAAACGTATATTTGGTACTTCATCTCAGTTTATCATATTTCGATCTATATAGCTTTCGATTTTGGAAAATCTCTGCATAAAACTTAAATGAACTTCAATAAATTTTACACTGATTGCTCTCTAAATTCTGAATGGGATATTTGTCAATTATAATTTCTAATTCATGAAGTCTGTACTATTCCTATTTTCTTTCCCCTTTGTGCATCGAATGTGAACGATTTATAATGCTCTTGAGAGCCATCAGTTACATCTCGACGTCTTTTATTTATAAGCATAAACATACCTTGGTGAAAAATTAAACAGGGTTGAGTCTGTCTGTCTGTCTGTCTGTCTGTCTGTCTGTCTGTCTGTCTGTCTGTCTGTCTGTCTGTCTGTCTGTCTGTCTGTCTGTCTGTCTGTCTGTCTGTCTGTCTGTCAACGGACGTATTTTTAAGCCATATACATACAAGAAATAGCACAATGATGGCTTGATATAGCAAAAGATAAAAAAAAATTTACAATATACTAACAAAAGATGACTGGATAAGCTACATAAATACACAAGTAAATTCTTGCGTAGAATGGCATTTTTCGTAAAACTGACATTTCACCCTGAAAACATAAGCCACACAGCAATATTGCACAGAAGAGCAACGAAGATTTGAACTATTTCTAATTTCTATTTTTGTGGCAATTTGTGTTGTTTTCCTTAGGAATGCAGAATAGAAACTGTCAACTATTTCTACCGTGCGAAGTACACACACATACACACACACACTCATATATATATATATATATATATATATATATATATATATATATATATATATACAATAGATACTGTATATATATATATATATATATATATATATAATATATATATATATATATATATATATATATATATATATATATATATATATATATATATATATATATATATATATAAACAAACCTTTTTTATTTTTATTTTTTTGAAGGAGGTGACCTAGTCAATGGATTACTAATTTATCAACCACTTTCGTGGTTTAAATCACTTATTAACTTTTTATACAAAATTCACAGTGTATTTTTTTTTTATGGAAATATGATATTTACATTCACCTCTGTATTTATCCACACTGTGTTTTGTCTTAAATGTGTTGTAACCACAATTTACTTATCCTAATTTTTTATGCATAGTTTATTGCACATCTTATATTTATTAAGTACATAAAATTATATACATTCACATCTACTAGCGACCATTAATCGATACATCAACCACCCTTCACTTATAAGAAATCAATTTTACATAAAACTTTTCCCGCCAGGTATTCGAAATAAAGCCGAATCCTTCCAAAACAAGCAACGCACATCAGTAATAAGAGCTAAATCATTGCAATTCACTCACGAACATTTCAAATTCATTCTCGCCCACAAACTCTCATGAGACCATTATAAGCTACTCGATTTGCACCAGCTTAATTTCGACCCGTTTAAGTCTTTCTCTTAATAATGCAAATACAAGACAACGAGTGCTGACCCTTCTCTAACACCCGTCCCTCGTAGTAATACATCCCCCCTCCCCCCCCACCTTCCCCAAGACCCTAGACGACCGCCATTGTCTGCGCGGAAGGCTCCCATAAGAGCCACTGAGGGACAAAGACAGTATTCAATGAGCAAACATCCACGTGTTTACAAAAGCAATGGAATACTGCTCTGCCCGGCGTAGTTGCAATGGTCCCAGCTTGAAATTATGGGAAGCCATTTGTCATAAGGTTAGCTAGAGGGATCCTCTGAATGGACTGATTTCTGATTCACAGTCATCAATCATTTATTAGGCAACGCTGCAGGATTTCTTATATCTAATTCAAGTCTTGTTATTGCATGACGTGATTTATCATGCAACTGATATAATTTTTCTTTCATGAACTTGATTTTGATTCACGATTTCTCTGGTGTTATGAGAATGAACCCGACAACAAAATATCTAGCACCACTCCAGTTAGAAATTAATAACAGGAATATCTAAAATTAAATTAGAACTTCCGAAGGGAAGTCCTAGAGTCAAATCAAGTAGGACAAGGTCCATAGAGTCAGTATCTATAAAGTTTGCTCTGTGGGGCTTAAGGCAGACTTTCTAATTCTCAATACAACCGAATTATAACATCGGCGGATTTCTGAGAAAATCATCTTCACTTGATTGAGAATTATCTGACTCGTCATAAGTAACTCTCTCTCTCTCTCTCTCTCTCTCTCTCTCCTCGCCTTGATCTCATTGCTTAAATTGCTTGCAATAGCATCCCCTAATGAGATCAGCATCATCAGCATAGAGTAAAACCGTGTACCTCATAGCATAAAACGGCCCCAAGAGGAATGAGAGGGGGGCCACGTCCCCCTTCCCAAGAGAGCCCTAAGCTCTGCCCTCTCCCTCAAGTTCCCTAGTCCCACCCTAGAAGGGGAATGGCCTCACTTTGAACCTTGTTATCTATTTTTTTTTCTTCTTTTCACCTCGCGAGTTAAGCCTCTTAACGCGTCTTACCCCATTACCAGTGCGCCCTTCATAAAAGGGAAATCCAATACTTTAGAAGAAATTCAATTTTCGCACTCTTAATTAAGCCATTGGCGAATCACATTCGTTTAAAAGAGGAACGGTGTGATTTGAGAGAGAGAGAGAGAGAGAGAGAGAGAGAGAGAGAGAGAGAGAGAGAGAATCTCATCATCCCACACACAAGTGACGACAATGATGTGGACAAGAGGGGACGATTTGACTATCCCTATAAATCATGGCGTTAGGGACGAAGCGACTACTCGTGCAAGGGTGATGGTGATGTTAACGATGCCGACTGCCTACTTCGTAAGTGACGAGGAAGACCGTGTGAGACGACCTGACTGTTTTCACAAATGGTGACGACAATGATGAATGAGTAAGGAATGATACGTTATCAATTAACAATTATGTCCGTATTTCGACGACAATCTAGTGGATGACAATTTTCAATGAAGATGAATAGTTAGTGGATGATTAAAAGCGTAGCTTATCCTCGTGATGACGATGATAATGGATGAGTGACGAAGGATATGTTATTAATTAATAATGTTACCATGAATGACGCCAAGTGGATGATAGACTGTCCATTCACGTGATGACGATTATTGATGAAAAGGACGGCTAGTGGATAATTAATAAAAACAGCTTATCCTTGTGGTGACAAAGATGATGGATGAGTGTAGAACGATATAACAATCACGATAAGTGTAAACAACGGCCAAGTGGATGACAAAATAATTGTTTACCCACGTGACGACGATGTTGGATGAATGGAGAGCGACATTTCAATCATCACGAGTGACGATGGTGATAACTGCTGAGTAGATGATGACATATCAAGTAATCGACAAGGTGATGATGGCAATCTATGGGGATAATATGGACTATTTATATAAAAACGACGATCACAACACAGATAACCAAAGCACGTAATCATGACTGTGAGGACCACGACAACAATCGAGATTGCACGAGTTAAGAGCTAGAGAATAACAGATAAATGCCCTCGTATTTCAGCTAAACAAAACAGCCTTTTAGCGACCCGCAGTGAAAGAGGAGCGATAAGAACGCACAAAAGCAGTCCAACAAAAGCGTGACTCAACCCCATTCAAGGCCGCTGTCTACGAATACTTCGAATACCAGCTGTTCTTTGAGCGGCTTTGGGTCACGATCGACTGCAAGCGTGGGTTCCAGGTAAAGTACAGCGGGCAACAAAAAAATCTTTACTTATCCTGGCCATAACTCAAGAGAGCTTTAAAATCAAACTCTAATTATGACGCACAGCCAAAGCATGATGCATGGCCAACATTCGTACAGTTGAGACATCATGGAATTCGTAAAATAGGTCTTTACGAAATAAAAAAAAAAATCACATTCCTACCAGTTTTCTTCCTTTATGCAGTGTAAATTAATAACGAAATTTAATGGAGAAATATCTACGTAATACGTGTTTACATAATCACACACACAAACACATATACATATGTATATACATATATCCATATATATACATATATATATATATATGTACTGAAATGCATATGCATACGGTAGAAGTGGTCAGTTGATATGGGTGTGTATGTATGTATGTATATATATATATATACATACATATATATATATATATATATATATATATATATATATATATATATATATGTATATATATATATTATATATATATAATTATACACATATCAACTGACCACCTCTACCGTATGCATATGCATTTCAATAACCACAATGACGTCCGGACTCTTCGACTTCCTATCACTTAAGGCCTTTTATATATACCATAGGTATTTTTCTCCTTATTGGGAATACCACCAGAAGGGTAAACCCTTCCTGTTCTCAGCAAATCTCTAACTGATAGGATTGGTGGCCCAGCCATGCATTTATCTTGGTCGTAGCTGACGCTGGTCACTCAGTCAGTTAGGTGGCGACTGGATGGAGACAAACAGGGTCGAACCACGGACCTTAAAAATGCTATCCTAGTGCTCTTCCACTGAGATATATATATATATATATATATATATATATATATATATATACCGTATATATATACAGTATATATTTATATATGCATATGCGTGTGTAATTATAAGTATGGGTATATGCGTATGTACGTTATATATATCCATGCATACATACACACATATACATACACCATATATTATATACACAGTGTGTGCGTATGACTATATACATGTGAATCTACATTATATACATATGTACATATATATGTATATATATTCATGTATATATGTGTGCGTTTAGGTAAAAAAAAAAAATATGAATATCATAAAAGGTAAATAAAATAAGAAAAGCAGGTTACGGGCTCAAGACGCGCTGACAGTGAGAAAGTGTCTGTAATCCGTTACGTCCACAAGTATACAAAAGCCCGCGCGCTCTTCTGTAATGTAACATGTTACTAGCAAGGGAGGATTACCAGGTGGAACCGTATCCACCGGTGTTTACAAGGCATGGTGAATAGAGAAAAATAATAATACTGTTTACTATGAGAGAGGTAAAGACGATTAATTATTTGGTATAAATAATTAATCGTTTATATTTGACTTTTGATTTTGAGGAGAAGCACCGACTACATCATTGAATTACTACTACTACTACTACTACTACTACTACTACTACTACTACTACTACTACTAAAATAATAATAATAATAATAATAATAATAATAATAATAATAAGAAGAAGAAGAAGAAGAAGAAGAAGAAGAAGAAGAAGAAGAAGAAGAAGAAGAAGAAGAAGAAGAAGAAGAAGAAGAAGAAGAAAAATATATCTTTTCCTACTTTTACATATACCCTTTCCTAAACCAGCGCCGACATCATCAATAATAATAATAATAATAATAATAATAATAATAATAATAATAATAATAATAATAATAATAATAATAATAATGACGATGAACACCAACCACAAAATTAGTTTAAATGAATTTACACTAACAAAGCCCGAAGTGGATTTCTGTATTCTGTGGATATCTACTGTAAAAACGAAAACTCTACGCTTAATGTTACGGCATGACATGTGCAACCTTCAAAAGGAGGAAATATTCTTAACAGAAAAGGTGACATTTCTGGAGTGCTAACGGCATGCAATATCTCGATTCCTTTTGAAATGCTTTTGCGGTGTCCAGCGGACACTGGAATCAATGTATTGATAAATTAACAAAAACGAGTGAGAAAAAACTCGGACACGTCTGACATAAAACGGCAACGAATCAATAACTTGCGTTCTGTATTGACAAACACCAATCTCCCATCACAAAGAAATGGAAGTTGGACATAAAATTAATACGCATACGGAAGGGTCATTTGGCGAACTCATGAATTTCATAGCAAGGATACGTTTTTTGTCTGTTCTTTTTGATGCGTCAGCGTTTGTTTCTCAGTATGAACCTATGGTTGTTTTGCCAGTGTGTGCGTATATATGTATATATATACATATATATATATATATATATATATATATATATATATATATATATACATATATATATATATATATATATATATATATATATATATATATATATATATATATATATATATATATATATATATATATATATATATATATATGTGTGTGTGTGTGTGTGTGTGTGTGTGTGTGTGTGTGAGAGAGAGAGAGAGAGAGAGAGAGAGAGAGACTGTAAGTGCAATACCTACTTTAAGAGTGCGCGAATATTTGTCCCCTGTCAAGTAACAGTTAGCGTACTGCTACGCATATCTATGCATAGTCTTTTATATGCCTGTGCATTGTCTTTATGTATATTTTCATATATTCCACTGTATGTTACATCACCCAATGGCCTCACTGAAGCTCATCACAAGCTAGCAGGAAGAGAGAGAGAGAGAGAGAGAGAGAGAGAGAGAGAGAGAGAGAGAGAGAGAGAGATTCCCTACTCCTAAGGCAAATCCAAAATCCTTTTTTCATAGACACATCTAATATACAATCGCGTGCTACATGATCCATTCTATTTCCACGACTCGTGCACCGTAACCTTTGAACTAACAGCGCACATTCCACGTCACATCGATCGTCATTTCGGATTTCCTAGGCAAAAGAAAAAACAAAAGATTGCAAAAGAAAATATCACCAGTAAAACACACATGCACACACAAAAGATATAAAATATTCCTGACACGTGTAGATTCTCTCAACCCTTCAGTATTCAATTGGCAAATAGGAAAAAGATGGTTAAATATCACATGTATTTGAAAAACAGAAAGACTAGAAAGCTATCTGTTTACACGCACTCTACCAACTCAAGCTTTTCTTTGGTATGCAAGAGGAAAAAAAACCTGTGGAATTATTTACAGAGGGATAACAAACAGATAAAAGCCTTCCCTTCACAACATTCGCATCTCCTAGTTAATCACAAGGTGTCAACTGAAATCGATCTTCCGGTGATTGATCTAACTGATTTAGAATCATAAACTGGCGTCACATTGGCCACGGTAGTTGGAAATACTTGACTTGCTTACAGTCATTGGAGCTGTACTATAAAGATATCCTTAATGAAAACAATATTGGCATAAAATAGGCATAAAAGTAAAATAAAGAATATGGAAACTAAAAAAAAAAGACAAGCAAAAAACGCACAAGTTTCTTCGGCGCAGTCGAGTTTTCTGTACAGCGTATGATCAAGACCACCGAAAATAGATCTACCTTTCGGTGGTCTCGGTATAATTCTGTATGAGCCGCGGCAAATGAATCTTTAACCACGGACCGGTAGTGTCCCGTCCTATATCATTGCCAGATGCACGATTATGGCTAACTTTAACCTTGAATAAAAATAAAAGCTGCTGAGGCTAGAGGGCTGCAATTTGGTATGTTTGATGATTGGAGGGTGGATGATCAACTTACCAATTTGCAGCCCTCTAGCCTCAGTAGTTTTTAAGATCTGCGGGCGGAGGGACAGACAAAGCCGGCACAATAGTTTTCTTTTACAGAAAAAAAACCAAATGGTAGTCTTTTTTGGTTTACTTATAAAAATACTAGGCATCCCTATTAAAAAATCACATATCTTGTATACTTTCTAACAAGCTGATCAGTTACAATTAACTTAATTATTAGGTAAAATTTATTTCTGTTAAGAAATATCTGAGGAAAATATATGCGATGGTAAATAGTTTCCCTCGCGCATCTCCTAGGAGACCAGTACGTAATAGTGACAGCTGGGCTCCTGTGGGTACCGGAGGTGTTGAAAGACTCGGAACTACTTGGACGACAACTATGAGATGGGAGGCTGGAGATGAGTGGAGACTTATGGAAGGTAAAGCACAGGAAATACATGAGTGGAGGAAGATCACAGAGGCACTTGGAGTCACAATGCCTTGGAAGCGCTGACGATAAAGTAAATAATTTACTCACTGTGTTAAACTAAAAAAAATTACATTGAGAAACTGTAATGGAAAAATACTATGACGAACAGAAAAAGATTCGCTTCATTCTTGGGATTAAAACCTAAGAAACAGCTGCGCCTACTTTTCATCTGATACATTATATCTCCAAAACCTATAAGTCTGTTACTCATTATGTCACGACCCATACTCATAAAAATGACAATTGCCCATACACCGCAAAGTACAGACTATAGGTCTGTGTGAGAATGTAAGCATAAATCCTCACGTAGCGTGTCTCCATATTACACCGAAAATAAGATAATTGTAGGCCTAGGCACGAGCTCCAAAGGTTTTACAGCTCCCAGGGTGAAAAGAAAAAACCTAACCACTGCGCTTGATTATACACTGCTCTCTATATACAGTACTTTGCGTGAGAAAGGGTTAGACCGAAAGGGAAAACTGTCCTCTGTCGAGTAACGGTGGAAGAAGCAAGATGGATGGAAAGTGGAGGCAGGTAAAAATAGCCTAACAATTCCTCGCTAACTTATATCTAGCAACGCTGATTTTTGTTTCTTCTCATTATTACTTTTATTATTTTTAATATTATTTGTTACGATTAATGACAGCTGTTAATATATAAAGTAATTATATATATATATATATATATATATATATATATATATATATATATATATATATACATATATATATATATATATATATATATATATATATATATATATATATATATATATATATATATATTACCTATATTAATTTTTTCACTATGAGGAAAAAGACATCTCCCGAAAGCAAGCACGAAATGGTCTTCCATTTAATCCAACGATTCAATACCTCCTCTTACCCTCTTTCTCTCTCCCCCCTCCCCCACGAATCCCCACCATCGCCCCCTCCCCCTCTCCCTGGCGTATAACCTTTGTCAGCGACACCACATTCCAAATGTTGCCTCTAATCCCGGCCCATAATCCGCTCTCACTCCCAATGTCCGACTCCAAGTCTTTATCTTGCAACACGCTATTCTCTCGTTATTGGTGTGTAAGGGAAGCCATTGCCGTGCTAGGAGGGGCTGGGGGTGGGGTTTCCCGGTAGGGAGTAGGTTTCCGTTTCGTGGGGACCGGGGGTGGGTGGGGGGGGGGGGGGTAGACCCCAAATAAAAGGGACAGGGACATGAATGAATCGCAGGTGTGCTTGAAGATATTCTCTGCATGAATGTCAATATGTAATGAGGAGAAAATGTTTTTGTTTATGTGTATTCATGTGTCTGCATGATATCTGAGTTATTATCTCATCACGCAAACACACGCATGCGCACAAACATATACTATATATCTATATATATATATATATATATATATATATATATATATATATATATATATATATATATAGACAGATAGATAGACGACTAGATATATATATATATATATATATATATATATATATATATATATATATATATATATATATATACATATATATATATATAAATATGTGTGTGTATGATTTGGCAGATAACAAGCGTGAAAGACAATGACCACAGTCTACTTTCTTTCAGCAGCCACCCCAAATTAAGGGAAAATGCCTTAACATTATATATATATGTGTGTGTGGTCAATAGTGTGCGTCCTTGAATGCGCGACTATTAATCTGCACCTTCCTTGTAGCTGTACCATTACCCAACAAAAACCTTTTGTACGCACATTGGCAAATTATAGTTCGAACATTCGGTAGGAGGGAAAACCAGTACGCTCCCGGTCTTAACGACGCATAAACTGACAAAACACTTTATAATTTTCGCGGGACGGATTATTTTTTAGAGCAATGACCCCTCCGTTAGGGGAAGGAGTGAGTTGGGAAAGGCCCGAGTTTTATTTGCTTTCCAGGAACATTCATACGAGGGTAATGGGATCAACAGCAGCAGCCATGTTTGTAATTGATGGCAATCTACTTTCATTACCCTCTCTCTCTCTTTTAATCAGTGGCCGATACGACCGGCAGCCTAATGTGCATATCTAGCTCAGACTCAATAAAGCAAAAATGCTAATGAAAATCGCTGGGACTTACCACCGAAATAAGTCACAAACCCAACTATGTACTGAAAAATTTTTTTAAAACTCTGGGAACACGTCAGCAGTGGGAGAGTTTTGACATCTAACAATGAGGAATGGAATGGAATATAAAATTTAGGCCAAAGGCCAAGCACTGGGACCTATGAGGTCATTCACCGCTGAGAGGGAAACAGAGTAAAATGTTTGAAAGGTGCAACAAGAGGGAAACCTCATAGCTCCACTATGAAACAATTGTCAGGAGAGGGTGGCAAGTCACATGGAAGAAAGAATATGAACGGAAATACAATAAAAGAAATGAAAGGGATTGCAGCTAGGGGCCGAAGGGACGCTGCAAATAACCTAAAGTAATGCCTACAGTGCACCGCGTGAGGTGCACTGACGGCACTAACCCCCTTACGGGTTCTAACAGTAAGGGTATAGAAGTAGTCAATCAGCTGTGAAGTTCGATGGTCACTGATGTACACGTGGCAAATCGAATATAAATTTTCAAGCTTCATAAAAGTCGGCTTTTCTTAACTCTTACGTATCATTATGAAGTATGCATAAATTTTTTTAAGGGCATGAATATAAACCTTAGATTGAAAAGTAATTTTTTTTTTTATTTTCGTTCCTGTCACACTCAAAGGCTTTAATGGTTTCTCCTTTAAAACAGTTGTATTTCCCAAATTCCACTTCACATTTTACAAGTAGTTTCTTGTTTTACATGAAAGTACTAAAATACATATCTAATTTTTTCAGATATCTGGAGAGACCGTTACATCACTGTGAGAGAGAGAGAGAGAGAGAGAGAGAGAGAGAGAGAGAGAGAGAGAGAGAGAGAGAGAGCATAGCTACAAATGAGGTACGGCGAAATTTTATGAAGCATTTACATATATATGAATGCCACAGGTCACCTAGGAAAAGTAACAGGCAAATAGAACCAGTATCTGTGGAGGGAATATAGTTCCCGATAAAAACTGAAAACGCCCTATGATTGCTGACCTCGCTCTTGGACTTGATGGGGGTTCGGAGGCCTACCTGCTGCGGGAGACACCTTGTTCAGGTAGCTCTCCGCTGTGGGAGTCCTCATTATTTCGGATGAAGGGGGGACTTTCATGTCGTCCACTTTTAACTTTGTATTTTGGTTGCAGGTCTTTGTGTCAGAGAGAAAACACATAAATACAGAGCGCCTGAGGTACGTTTCTACGGCAGGTAGAAATTTTTTTTTTTCTTTTTTTTTTTTTTGTAGGACCCCTACTAATCCAATTCGAAAAGACGAGACGACTAATTACATACCTCCAAAACTAATTCCATGAACAAGACCTTCAACAAGGCAGGGCCAATAAAGTTCATTTATAAGGCAGAGAAGGAAGTGACCTTTCCCATAGGACCCACTGCGAGGCTTTTCCATAGACGTTCTAGGGCGCAAATGGGAGTTTTCTTTTTCAGAGGTTTCCTGAACTTCTGGAAAAGGAACCCGACGATCATCTCGGTATCCCTGATAGTGGCAACGAGTCAACCACCCTGGTACGACTTCTAAAAAGGTAGGACGAAAGAGGAAAACCGATCTTACTGACATTTGTTCTCAAACACAATGCTCTTCCGCTGAAGGGAGGCGAAGCTTAATCTTGTTATTCACCCAGAGCTTTACAAAAACCTGTTGGACAATATATATATATATTTTTTTTTTTGCTTCAATACGATGAGGTTTCATTACTTATGATTTTTGGTATAATCCTTCATGGCAATGTTAATGACAAATAATGTTTGCTACATGCTAATAATTTTCAGGCAAAGTAAACATATTTAAGGAACATAATACAAAATTATTTCAATATACTACTCAGCAGCATAATAACCGCAAGATACCTTCAAACACAACCAACCATGATTTGAAAAAAAAATAGGATTATAATGTAATTTAAAAAATACGATAATAACATAACCATGAAATATTTTAAATATAAAAAAATATAAAGTAAAGCACCTCACGATAAGAAAAGCAAAAAAATCATTAATTAACAGGTGATCAGTGGTCTAATATACGAAACACTGCTTCCTTACATGTTACAAAGCATGTTGAATGATTCCATCACAGAAAATATATCGAGTCAATTTTTTAAGTGACTTTTTGTCTCCACATTTAACACCATAAAAATCCACTGAAATAATAAGCACATGTTAAGAAGCTTACGTCCAAACTCAGTAATAACAAGGCATTTAAATTGGAAATCCGGATGCAAAATCCCTTCACAAAATCCTGCAATGACAGGATTGTCTCTGTTGCAAAACTAGTTTAACCTACACGAGTTTAAAACACATTCACAAAACAATTCAAATGTGCTATTCAAGTGGAGCGACTGAGAGTTTTCTGATTATATACAACAGCCACTTTCTCTACGCAACGACTGCATAAGGGGTCCTCTTCCACCAGGATTGAAACGATATTGGGAAGCTGTTTAAAAATTCACTGTCATTGCGTTTCGAAAGTAGTGTTTTCCCTGCACCATTTCTGTTTAAAAGCTTGATTCTATAACTGATCGGGAATTTTTCATGTAAATTGTTAGTCTGAATATATAAACACGTCTCCCTGTTGCCCCACTGATGTAAGCAACAAATTATGTACCCGGTGCTTGCAGTAATGTGGTGGGTCACAGCAAAAATGGCCTCAGAGTTGGAGCAGATATCTTTATCTTAAAATCCTAGCTGTGTGTATATGTGTGTGTGTGTGTGTGTGTGTGAGACACTCATCTACTTCTTCCAATCCTTCATTTGATAAACTCCCAGCATTAGCCATTTAAATCTCAGTCAGAAAAAAAAACCATAACATTCCGCTTCCCGCAACGTAATAATTCCTCGACGTGACACGCCGCTCAAGACTGGATTTGACAGAAATCATTTACTGACAAGGCAGCTGTTAATTCACGTCGGAAAATGGACTAATCTCGCAGGAAATGCAAATGGCTTAATTCAAATGTTTTAATTCTCTATTAGGACATTTCGAAGGAAACCCGACTATTTACGCATTTATGGCAACAAATGGACCATTAAGGCTCATGGTTGGCGTATGAATGTGTCAAAGGAAAATCTTGAAGTGGAAATTCATTTTGTGGCCTCAAGAGAGGGATTCCAGCTGTAATATTATTAATGGCATAATGGTATTACCAACATACGATATATATATATATATATATATATATATATATATATATATATATATATATATATATATATATATATATATATATATATGTATATATACATATATACATACATATACATATGCTGTACAGTATATATGCGTATGACTGAACACTTATACCCACAGACATAAACAGACAAATATATATACATATATATGTATATACATATATATAATATATATATATATATATATATATATATATATATATATATATATATATATATATATATATATGTAGGTATGTATGTATGTATGTGTGTGTGTAACTTGTAAAAAATAATTATGGCAAAAGTACATTAAATGTCTCTGATTTACCGTTAAAAACAAGAAATTAAATCTAAAACTTGATCAAGGTATACAGACCATGCCATACAACAATTGTAACGTTTCCCAGTTATACAGACTGTGGCAGTGAATCACAATGAGGCCCCCAGAAGCCAACTGTGCAATTATTATTATCATTATTATTTTTATTATTATTAACATCACTCCAGTCTCCATGCGCAAATGGACAAAAATCAGTGCACCTACAAACGACATTACCTAATTACCTATTCACAAAAGTTCCAGTGATCAAACTGGATCGTTAACTAGACCATTGAGCAATTATCGGTTTGATAATGTGTATATATGAATAAACTCACACGTAAAAATGATTTCATGTTTATGCCATTAACTGCGCGAGCTTTTTTTTTTTTTTTTTTTTTCAAAACTTTCCCATATACGGCAAACGAGAATTTGCCGTAAAATTTGGAAAGCGTAGTTGTTAGGCCGGGCACCGTCATAGTCTCATTTGGGTAAACATGCGTCCATTTATAATTCTCTCTTATTTGATTAAAATCATAACGATACGAAATACATCCGACTAATACCTGGAGTGCCTCACCAAATATACTTAAATGCTGCTTTAAAGAAATATATATCCTTAATGTAAAAGGCCAAAGAAAGAAAGAAACGAAACATGACCAACCAAAACTGTAAAATCAGAAACAAGACGAGTAACAGCAGCAGCAGCAGCAGCAGCAGCAGCGGCAGCGGCAGCAGCACGTAATCGCATAACATGAAAGCAAAGGCCAAGCATTAATCAGAGAAACAGAAAATGCAAACAAATTACAACCTTAACAGCGAGGGAAAAACACGCGCTAATGATAACGAGGAAGAAGCCGGCCGGGACAAATTCAAGCTGTGAAAAGACGCAGAACAGAAATGAGAAAATGTTTTCCGCACTCGCTGGAGGGTCCGGCGACGCGACGTGTTCAATAACACGGCTTCATTCAGCCTCATTACACAGGTAAATTTCACCTGCAGTTCGACTCCTATTATGGTGTCCGTAATCATGCAGTGCATGAAATGGCGAAAGAAAAAAAAAGAGACTTTGAATTTCATGCAATTGTCTTGCTGGTATTAGTTGCATGGTACGAATTATTATCGAGCAGGTACAAAAGATGGATGGCCTGGCAGGGGAGGGGAAGGGGGATGGGGGTTATTATTGTGCACGGATGGGTACCTGCAGGTGACGCTATGAAGCAAAGGGTGTTAAAATGATCCATCAATTTTTGCAAAAATGTCAGGACGAAACAAAAGCACGAGGAACAGGTTAGCAGTGAATGCTATATTTGCAATACTCACGACATGCGACCATAAATGCTCCCACGCTCTGTCGTCCAGTTCTGCACTAAGTTATTATTACCATTATCGTCCACAAAATCCATGAAGTAAGCCAAAGAACAAATTATTATTATTATTATTAATATTATTATTATTATTATTTAAACGCCACACGAAGAAAATGTATATTCTTGCATGCTGTATTATTTATCTAGCATTATCATATTTAGTGTACTAGGCAGGTAGGGACCACTGACGGGATTATGAGTGACTCTGGACCACTAAAATCCATGTCAAAATGGCTAACCAAATTCTTAACATCAAAAGTCCTTTTTCTTCATTACATGACTTACAGACGAATCATCTGGAATTTAAAAGCTGCATTATGGGTAATCTGCTGTGACCCACGAACTCCGAAAATTCATTGATAAATGCGACTCAAAAAAAAAAAAAATGCTAAGCAAATAAAGGTTCGGGAAATACGACAGTGTACAGACTTTTCGCTTCGGTTGGGTCCACTTCTGAAAGCCATGATGGTTTGAAATTTATAGCAGACTTTAATTTATATATTCTATGAAAATATTTTATATTTCATCTATAGTTACTGATTTTCCAATCCAAATTACTTTAGCGAAAATCGCAAAATTCTGCATAAAGCGTTTCATAAGATTTGGTCTCTGACCTCACTCGAAAAAAATCGCTGGAATGCTAAAACTTTGCCTTGGATGACAGATAATTTTCTTCTCTAGTAGTGAAACAAATGTATAATTTATTGACTGAATATTTCGTTTACCTAACATACTGGGAAAACGATAAAAATATAAAATTCGATATTTTTATTAAAAGCAAAATTTCTGTACTATAATGTACTTTCGACTATGAAATAATTTGGCAGACTTCGAATGTACTGTACACTTTCCATATTTGCGAATAATCTCCTTTTTTTTCTTCCAAATATTACCTAACAACCATGAAAATAATGTCAGTGTTTGAACAGACTTACAATATGAGTGATACCAATGGTCCTGTCTTAAAACAAAAAATAAGCTATTTTGCTTCTGACCACTTATTGGGGGTAATTGAGAGCTTGGGACATACTCATTATTCCAGGCTTGATCTATTCTTGACATTATAGGTTAATACTGATAAAGTTGCAGACTATTTACAGTTACTGAATACATAGCTTGCATATGACCACTACCACTATCATTTACGGCAACTGTACACATAACTACAATATCCTTAATTTTATTATTATTATTATTATTATTATTATTATTATTATTATTATTATTATTATTATTATTATATTACGCACATATTACAATGACACATTCGTGATTTCTGATCTATTATTATTAACGGACGCAATTTGAATGAGCGTTGTTTTCCCATTATTAGTAATAAATAAAAGGGATTCCTTGGGAGAGAAAAATCGTCTAATGAAGTTTCAATCAAAAGAGACTATCTGATCTGAATATAATTAGAATGAATGCAGCAACAAAAACCCCCTTGACATTTACATTTAATAATAGGATAATCAATTGTCTGCTTCCGGGTATTATATACATATATATATATACATATATATATATATATATATATATATATATATATATATATATATATATATATTATATATATGTGTGTGTGTGTGTGTGTGTGTGTGTGTGTGTGTGTGTGTGTGTGTGTGTGTGCGGTAACGTTTTCACATATAACGTTTTTCTCTTCAAGGGGCTGGTTCAGCAAGTCTTTAGATAGGACGTTAGTTCCCATGCCTACTCCCCTGACGCCAAACTGACGCTAATGCCCATTCATAGCCGGGTCCACTGCTGGCAGTAGATCTAGATCGAACCACGGACCTCTAGAATGAGAGACTGATTCAATGGCGTGCCCAAACTGTTCCTTGTCTAGTGCCCCGACGTGACAAATTATTCCACTGAACTCAACCGAATCTCCATGACAGATCTCTATGGAAAGTCGGTCAAACAAACGAGCAGACACACGAATGTAAGTGAATTCACAACCTCCGCCCATCACCATCAAACCCACGAAAACACCATGAAAAGGAGGGGTTCCGAACTCCAAAATCTACCGCCCATCACGATCAACTTTACAAACTCCAAAATTTGCCGCCCATCACTCTCAACCCTACAAAAAAAAAAAAAAAAAAAAAAAAGCGCCATGAAAAGGAGGGCTCCCGATCTCGCAAAACCGACACGCCGTGGATCTCGCCAGTCTGCTGACGACTTTGGCGAAACGCATCAATAAGGATCTAAACAAAAACATCAACATTCACGTGTGTTTCCCCCCTTTTCCCAGTATGCCAAACAAATCTATAGCCTTCGTCCCCACGGGACAAGGGGAAAGATAAAAACCGAATGCAAACTGAAACGGAACTTCATTCTATAGATCAAGGGACTGAATCAACAACTGCAGGATGCAGGAGGGCTTCTGTTCTTTCACAGAGGAACCATTATCAGTCGCTGTGCAAATGGCAGTGACGGGGCTTTAGAGATATTTCGCGTTATCTTGAATTACTGTTCAGTGCAATTCATTGAAAATCAAAGCAACGTTTATAATACACAGGGATAAATTACAGTATTTCCACGGAAGCATTATTTCATTTCAGTGTTTTGTTTCTCTAATCAAAAGGAGGCCCTGCGCTAATGGTTTCTTTCGGAAAACCGTTGTTAAATTGTGCCTCTTCCTGCATTTTAGAATACGAGGAATTAAACTAGAAAGTCGCTTAATACCTTTGTATTTAATTCACGGGAATTTATTACAGAACTGAACACTTTAAATGATTTCCCTATACCAACGGTTTTCAAGGATAAGGTTACTACAAAATAGTCTTCACACTTGACACTCAAGTACCAGTTACCTTTATAAAGAAACATTACATAATTCACCAGCATTTACTAAGCTTATGAAGTATAACATAATGAATATCGCACAGCATTCATGGTACAGAATACACGTGGAAACCGCATCCTTTACCGTTCCCAGTGTAATAAGAATTCCTTACGGGTAGAAGAAAACTTCACTTAATGTTTCATCTTCAGACAAACCATTTCTTAATTAACATTTGGAGGATGAAATGCAATCAACCTTGCTCTCATTTCCTGAAAGCCAGGCAATGCATACCTCTCTCTCTCTCTCTCTCTCTCTCTCTCTCTCTCTCTCTCTCTCTCTCTCTCTCTCTCTCTCTCAGACATTCATGAAAATCAAACATCCACTTAAGAAATCAATTTCCTGAATCCATTCAAGTCTACGGCTGGGTGTATGGAGTGTGCAAACGTTGGCATCCAAGGAGAAGAGAGAAAAAAAATGCTCCTCCAATCTTGGTCCCTTGTTCGCCAGGCAAACAGATAGTTAAATGGAGGTGTGTAACGACCTCCCAAAAGCCTCCTCTCCCATCCATTACCACGCCATGAAAGCCTCTTTAATCATCGTAACTAGAACCGCTTTACAACGGCTCACCCTATCTCTCCTTTCTTCCTTCGTCACCCTCCATTCTGTTTCGTCACTTCTCAAGATTCTAGTAAAGACTACAGACTGAGAATTACATTATATAAGTATATGTGTGTATATATACAGTGTATATATATATATATATATATATATATATATATATATATATATATATATTATATATATATTATATATACATACATACCCATATATATATATATATATATATATATATATATATATATATATATATATATATATATATATATATATATATATATATATATATATATACACAAACACACACACACGCATATATATATATATATATATATATATATATATATATATATATATATATATATCATAATTTAACTGGCTTCTCACATTTACTCCTATATATGCCATTAAGGCAGAGCACAAGCAGATCATCATCATCTGCCACCAAAACAAAAAAATTATATAAAATATTTTCTATAACCTTCAGAACAAATAAAATATATCCTTGAATGGCTAACTCAAAGCAGCAAGGGGGGGGACGGTATCCATACAGAAATATAGCCCAAGGGAAGGAGAGGTAATGCTAGGGGGGTCTCTATGCCTCAGCATTCCGCCCTCTGCCTCTATGTAGAGTAACACAGAAAGTCCATCTGGAGGCCACCGTGCCAGAATACCTTTTAAGTAGCAGGATATTTATTACAGGGTAAGAGGTGGCACCCCAATCCTTAGGCATCCAATTTTTACTACGTATTTCCTCTTTCTGTATTTTTATTAAATTCTTTATTTTATTAGTCGGATAATTTCCGGTTTAGCGCCATATTGACTGGTTTTTAAAATATATTTAAATAAAATATTTATTACTGGGAAAGCAGTGGTACCCCAATTCTGTAAGCATTCCTTTCCTATGCGTTTCTTTTTTTATTCTTTTCGTTGAATTTTTCTTTCTAATGTACGTGATTTACATTTTATCTGTCACATCGTGGTTTAATGGATTTCGTGAAATATTCAGCCTAAATGACATGCATTTTTTACGGTTAAAGGAGAAAGTATGGTGACAGCTCCAAATATTTTTCAAAACTATCTCTCGCTCCTCGTTTTTTCGACTGATACATAATAGCTATAAAACTCTCTCTCTCTCTCTCTCTCTCTCTCTCTCTCTCTCTCTCTCTCTCTCTCTCTCGTACTTTCCACTTGATATATTCTGCCGCAGAAATTCAGTCTCTACCTCTCTCTCTCTCTTAACCCCTCTGATTTTCTCCTCATTTTTTATTGTCATATAAACTCTATCACCCAGTTCTCTTTCTATGTGCACCTGTGCATGCATGTTCCTCACGGACTGATTCACTCCTCTTCATATACATCACAATTATCGTTAGTGATTTTATTACCGGTGATGTTTATATTACTATTATCACTTCAATCATATATATCATTTACACAAACTGTCCCCTGTAAAAAAAGATACAGAAATAAAGCAAGCTGTAAACCACATTAAGGAGCAAGAATACAAATTGTTGGCCGTCTATTACAACTCGAGCATGGAAGCATTGCAAACAACTTCAGGTTTTCTTTTCAGAATACAAACTGGGAGGAACATAAATACGAAAGAACGACATAAGCAATATACACGCATTAACTCAGTCACAAGCAAGAAGCAATGAACACGCAAAGTGCTGCCCTGTTAGTGAATGTATGGAAATTCATAAAGTAATAATAAAACTAATAATACATTTGAAAAGCTAAAACTATAACTACAGTTAATAATGATTACGATAATAGTTTTGAAAGATTACTACTACTACTATTCCTACTACTACTTAAAGAGATAATAATGATATAACTAATAATATTATACTCAAGATACTCTATTACTACCACAACTGCTAATACAAATAGTGGAATTAGTAAAAAAAATAATGTTTCGATTATCATCACTATCATGAAACAATATGACTACTGCAAGTAATAATAATAATAATAATAATAATAATAATAATAATAATAATAATAATAATAATAATAATAAACAAGACTTTTACTACTACTATCCCGACCACTATATTTGGTACAGATAAAATACCACTATAATAATAATAAACTACTTCTACTTAAGATTATATAATAAAACCAACACCGACAATAACGATAATAATAATGGCAATGATGATATAAAGAAAGATACCATTGTTATGAACCCCCTCACAACAACCCCCCCCCCCGCCTTATAAAGCCACAAACCTAGAGGTAAATCTCTTCTGCACGCACCCGTTCTCTGTTTATACACTTGGCCAGTGCGTGTCTGTTTCGTGTGTTTATAATCCGTCCATAGACAGGTGGAACCACGCAATGTTATGGCATACGGAGTACCTATTATTTACTAGTTGGGTTTGCTATTGTTTTATTTAAATTATTTTGTTTGTTTTAGTAACTGGTGTATATATTCATTCTTGGTTTATCTTGGTTTATCTAACAAAATTAATTAATTTTTTGCATTTTTTCCTACGGTGATTTTTTAATAGCTTTCAATAGGTTTTCTGCCCTTTTAAGAAAGCAGAAACCTTCGTCATCACCGTCTTTTTCTCTTTACTTCAGTATAATTCACAGGTTTTTTAATTTCTCTCTACATTAGAGTTCACATAACTTTGTAAGCTCCTTTAATAAGACAGAAATTTCTTATATTTAGCTCCTTTCCTGATTCTCTTTTAAGTTTTTCATACATATTTACAAAAAATACTTAGAGAAAATACAAAAGTGGATAATATTTAAGATATATTCATCGTATGAGCCTTTCCCATGCATGGAGAGAGAGAGAGAGAGAGAGAGAGAGAGAGAGAGAGAGAGAGAGAGAGAGAGAGAGAGAGAGAGAGAGATCCTAAATAGTTTTATGGCGAGTGAATAAAGTAGCAGCTTAAATATGTGGAATTTTAGATTCAGCTAGACTTATTCCTGCGACATATAGATACATATCTAACAAATGGAGGTTTAATGCAAAACTCTTGTAGGTGATTACTAACCGTGACAATCTCTTAATGAAAACTCCAGCATATAAGCGAGCAACCCACAAAAACTTGTTAATACGTCATATGAT
Source organism: Macrobrachium rosenbergii (assembly GCA_039081455.1). Taxonomy (NCBI): domain Eukaryota; kingdom Metazoa; phylum Arthropoda; class Malacostraca; order Decapoda; family Palaemonidae; genus Macrobrachium; species Macrobrachium rosenbergii. The sequence continues at coordinate 9,239,918 of JANJGK010000013.1, read as the reverse complement.
TTGAAAAGGTCACAGCAATGATGCGAAAGGTTACGTAACTTAACATCCCCCCCCCCCCTCTCTCTCTCTCTCTCTCTCTCTCTCTCTCTCTCTCTCTCTCTCTCTCTCTCTCTCTCTCTCTCTCTCTCTCTCTCAGCCGCTGATTGATCATATCATAGGTATCTGGGCAAAGCGCCAGGTATTCTAAATACAGTACCTAATGCAACAAATATAATAATAATAATAATCATTATAAAAGTTGAAAAAACACAGAAACTATTAGATAAAAAGTCCTCATATAAGACTACAAATAAAATTAGACCCAATCGTAAAGAAAGATATAGACTACATTAACAAATGCATAAAAGCTTCAAGAAAGAATTATGTAATAAGTAGATACAAAAAGCTCATTAAATGATTTCAAATCCCGGCAGGGAAAAGTAGAACCCAAATAAAAACAGACCACAACAGTAAAACAAAACAGACCAAACGAAGACTACTCTAACTTAGGCTTAAACAGTTTTCTTCAATAACAAATCTGTTCACATAAAGACTACAATAACTTACGATAAAACAGTTTTCCATTAATAACAGATCAGTCCAAACAAAGACTACACTAACTTAGGCTGAAACAGTTTTCTTCAATAACAAATTGGTTTAAATAAAGGCTACAGTAAATTAGGCTAAAACAGTTTTCCATCAATAACAAATCAGTCCAAACAAAGACTACAGTAATTTAGGCTTAAACAGTTGTACTTCAATACATATCAGTCCAAATAAGACTATAGTAACTTAGACTAAAAAGAATTCCCTCAATAAATGAAGAAACACAAACCAGAAAACACTAAAAACTAGGGCAGATACCAAGCAGGCAGACGTTTCAAATAACACGTGTATATGAACAAACCTGCCCAATATGGAATTTCTGTCGTAGCGTCAGTACTGAAATAACTCACAGGCATGACCCCTAACCCCCTTCTTCATTTTCGACCCCCAAAACAAAAACGATTGGGCTGTTAATTACATATTTAGTGGGTAATAGCGTTTCGTGTTAAAAACATGCATTGTAATTCCCCTACCCCTTGTCCCAATCCCACCCCAAGCCCGGTAAATCCTCAAAGTAGATATGTTTTTGCTGGCTTTATTGAAATAACAACTTTAGTGATATTATTACATAACTGTTGATAATATCAAAGGCCCATAATTTTGCAATAAAACCAGATATATGACATAATTGGCATGATAGTGATAAAGGGTAGGAGTTTTCTCTCTCTCTCTCTCTCTCTCTCTCTCTCTCTCTCTCTCTCTCTCTCTCTCTCTCTCTCTCTTCATGCTAAATGAAAACCTGGTTGATCCAACAAGTGATTCTCTGAAGTGTTGCGACACGTTACCTGCTTCAAAAGCAGTGAAAAATAGAGGAAAAAATTACCTGAATGATTTCATTTGGAAAACTTTAAATCAAAAGAAAATAGGAGAATCACCAATCAATTGTGTGTTTCTATAATAGATCAAATTTTAAAATTATCGAAATAAATGTTGAAGGATGGTGTTAAACTTAACATTTAATATCGTCATATATACATAAATGATAAGTAAAGTCCTCATAAGATGGATTCTTCCCTTATTAGAACCGAAAGCCGGGAACTTGGTGTATTGAATTCATATTTTTAAATTAATTACAAAAGCTTCATTATTCATTACTTGGTCAATTTTCTTAAAGAGAAGACATCATACTGTTAAGCAACAAATTCTTGATTGGTCCTAAAATAAAAAAAAAATAAAAAAAAAATACGGGGGGGGGGCAGATGTTCATCATTAATTGAGAGTTCGTTTAATTGCCGCAAGAGGCGCATAAGGCTAAATACTAATCTGCTTTTGTCTACTGAGAAAAAGGAAGAGGGGCCAATTAAGAAAATTACTTGTACCATTTTACTTTTTCCTCGTAAAGAAACGTGACTTGTAACTTTCATTTTCAAGACTTCTTTTTTTAATGAGAGGAAATAAATGAAGCTGCACGTGCGATAAGTGTAAGCCACTTAAAAATATTAAAATTTACCTTAGATAATATTAAGGCAATTCCGTGAGATATGTTGGTGTCAATGGGATCATTAAAATAATAATTTCCTCATACTGATTAACCGTAGGTCAGCAATGAACTCGATACCAGGGGAATCCGCAATGCATAAAAAATATCATAAATCTCAGCAGGTAAGACAGATGTGATTTGATAAATACAAAATTTGGATTACTGATTAAGATGAGGTTTAAAACGGAGTATCATGAACGAATGTAATTTCTAATTAAGTGTTCGAATGTCTGACAAATAAATAACCAGAAATTTGGGTACAAATTCGCGATGTTACAGATTTAAAACCATAAGTGAGGGACAAAGCAACTTTGGGATTATTTATCCACAATAGGAAAATATAGCTATATTAACTCATCTCTAATAAAGAGAAAATGAAATACCTGCCAATCGCAAGTTTTCAGCACTGCCATCTCCAACTAACACATGAATGGATAAATGTTTTTCCACTCTACCAACAGAGGGCATCTCTGAATTACCTGCCAGTTATAGAAAAGGAAAAACTATATTACTTATCTATACAGCAAATGCACACCAGATTTCCAATCGAATTAATACAATTGCAACTAAACGAAGGATAAAAAATGACACCAGATTTCCAATCGAATTAATACAATTGCAAATAAACGAAGGATAAAAAATGTATTTCTTCCTATCACAAAAGCAAAACCAGACCAGCATTACTTAACAATCACAAGAAAGCAAACACCAGATTACCCAGCACTGGCAGGACCTGTGGTTATCCTAAAATGATACTTCCAAGCTGACATGAGCTTGCCTGGTCGTTAGTGATATAATTGCCGTGGTGCTTGATGACCATCACGAGAGAGAGAGAGAGAGAGAGAGAGAGAGAGAGAGAGAGAGAGAGAGAGAGAGAGAGAGAGAGAGAGAGAACCTTGGTAAGACTTCCTGTTGCGTTAGAATACAGGCAAAAGAGAAATTAGAAGCAGGGAAAAAGAATCCATCTTTGTTAAGCAGTAGTAGCATTATACAGTATGTGTGTGTGTGTGTGTGTGTGTGTGTGTGTGTGTATATATATATATATATATATATATATATATATATATATATATATATATATATATATATATATATATATATATATATATATATATATATATATATACAGAATACTCTGGAGATTCACACTTCCTTTATTGTTTCCTACGTTTCGTGATTCATAATCACATCATCAGCGAATTCTATGGAAAATTAAATAAATTAATAAAAGTACTGAACGGCTAAAACTGAATTACGTTAAAACATTAGTCACTAAAAATCTATAAAGGCTGTTAAAAATTACATACACAAGAGCACACTTAAATACATACACACAAAGCTTAAAATCACGTTACACACGGACACATATGGTTACACAAGAGCACATTAAAAATAGCAAAATCACAAAACCCTCAAAATAAAAAAAAAAAGGAATAAAAAATTGTCTAATTTTAAGAAAATTCTCTTTTTCTCTTTCCAATAACAGAGAAACAAACAAAGACAGTAATATACTTATAAAAAAAAAAGCAGAAGACGCTCACCTTACAATGCAAACGATAGAACCACACTAACAGTAAAATAAAAATATATACAGAAAAAACAAAACAAAAAGATCAGAGGTACAAATAGTAATGACCTATGGCAAAAACAATGGAATTGAGGTAGTTTGCGTGTTTAATGAGGGAACCCGTAGTTTAATGTTTAAAGACTCAAGTATCTGCAGTTTCTGTTGGTTCTGTGCCTGGCCAATAACTTTGAAATCATCATAATTTATCTGTGTTTTGCACTTGGTGGCATGATTTCTTATGGAGGATAGCTCTGGATTGGAGGGTCGGCATCCAGTTCTATAGCTCACCCCCTTATGAAGAAATCCTTTTCCTGCAACAATACTTTAACAATAATTGCTTTCCACACAAAACATTCTATAGAATTCTTTCCAGACTACTGAACAAATCATTCAGCCCTACAGTAAATTTTAATGTCCCTAAACTCCCTATATACGCAGTTTTCCCATTTTCACATGATGATAGTTTTAGAAGGGATTTCATTAGGATCGTTCAGAGGTACTTTGGGGCCATTGACATCAAACTCATCCCGAAAAATCCAAAGACAATCGGCTCATTCTTCGGGTTTAAAGATCGGCTCTGCCCTTTGATGTCGTCTGGTGTTGTTTATGAATATACTGGTCCCAGATGTAGTCTGGGAACATATGTTGGATCCACCAGGCGGCTTCTCAGGGTCAGGGCCGACTCTCATAAGGGGGTGAGCTATAGAACTGGATGCCGACTCTCCAATCCAGAGCTATCCTCCATAAGAAATCATGCCACCAAGTGCAAAACACAGATAAATTATGATGATTTCAAAGTTATTGGCCAGGCACAGAACCAACAGAAACTGCAGATACTTGAGTCTTTAAACATTAAACTACGGGTTCCCTCATTAAACACGCAAACTACCTCAATTCCATTGTTTTTGCCATAGGTCATTACTATTTGTACCTCTGATCTTTTTGTTTTGTTTTTTCTGTATATATTTTTATTTTACTGTTAGTGTGGTTCTATCGTTTGCATTGTAAGGTGAGCGTCTTCTGCTTTTTTTTTTTATAAGTATATTACTGTCTTTGTTTGTTTCTCTGTTATTGGAAAGAGAAAAAAAGAATTTTCTTAAAATTAGACAATTTTTTATTCCTTTTTTTTTTTTATTTTGAGGGTTTTGTGATTTTGCTATTTTTAATGTGCTCTTGTGTAACCATGTGTGTCCGTGTGTAACGTGATTTTAAGCTTTGTGTGTATGTATTTAAGTGGGCTCTTGTGTATGTAATTTTTAACAGCCTTTATAGATTTTTAGTGACTAATGTTTTAACGTAATTCAGTTTTAGCCGTTCAGTACTTTTATTAATTTATTTAATTTTCCATAGAATTCGCTGATGATGTGATTATGAATCACGAAACGTAGGAAACAATAAAGGAAGTGTGAATCTCCAGAGTATTCCTGCCCTTGACTACAATTTGTATATATATATATATATATATATATATATATATATATATATATATATGAGAGAGAGAGAGAGAGAGAGAGAGAGAGAGAGAGAGAGAGAGAGAGAGAGAGATTATTAAGTAGTGTCTGTGTTCATGCATATACATAAAATTGCTCTATAAAGCATTTGCTACCATTTACATCATCCTAGCGTTACATGACATATCCACTAAAAGAGTTCACACTCAACGCCAAACAATATGTCACACTCTTGCTGAACCATTTTTTAAATACTGCATATAAAGTAAACATATCAGGAAACGTAATAAAGAAAGAAATAAAGAAAACGATAACAAGAGAACACAAGTGAAAGATAAAACGGAAGATCTGTGTCTGCCGTTGGGAATCATCATCGTAGAAAACCGATAGCAGACGATGTCTTATCAGCAGGAAACGCCACATTAAACATCAAAAGAAAGCAATTACCTTTCGAGATTAGAACGTTTATCAAGCACAAGGAGAGTGAAAGAAACGTTTTCACGTGATGAGCAAAAACATCGACATTATCTTACGTTTCGTATTGCTGATGCAAGACGTGAAAAACATCCTTAAAAAAGTATCGTGGAATACCATGCTGTGTGTGTGTGTGTGTGTGTGTGTGTGTGTGTGTGTGTGTGTGTATATATATATATATATATATATATATATATATATATATATATATATATATATATATATATATATATATATATATATATATATATATATATATATATATATATATATATATATATATATATATATATATATAATATATATATATATATATATATATATATATATATATATATATATAAATATATATATATATATATA
>JANJGK010000013.1:9223998-9228998 GCA_039081455.1 Macrobrachium rosenbergii | reverse complement strand
GGATCTAAATAAGGTTCGAGTTATTTTTTTTATTTTTATTTTTTTTTTTTTTCTGTGGGGTGAGGGGAAGGGTTTATTCCTCCGCCTTGAGGGGCGGAGATTTAAGATCTTCGAGCGCTGATTTCATTATTACAAGAACAATAATAATAATAATAATAATAATAATAATAATAATAATAATAATAATAATAATAATAATAATAATAATAATAATTATTATTATTATTATTATTATTATTATTATTATTATTATTATTATTATTATTATTATTATTATTATTATTATTGTCAGGTTATGGCATCACCAACGCCCTCAATAATAATAATGTTAATAAAAAGAACATCTTGACCAAAAACAATGAGCGAAAATTTGTAGCAGAGAATCATGGGGCATCAGCCGAACGAGAACAGATTGTCAATCATAAGTCAACTCTCCACTGGATGTAACTTATCAAATCCTGCATGTTTCATGGGTTGGGAAAGAGAATATTTTCTTACCGATTTTATAAGTTTCTGCACTGAAATGCATACACATACATAAAGAAAAACAAACACATACACCGCACCCACATACATACATACATAAGTATATTATATATATGTGTGTATGTATGTGTATGTATTTTGCTATTATACTTGGGGGAATATCACGGGGGTATTCTAGATATCTGCCTTTGCTAATCAAGACAAATTTATGTCCACAAGAAAGTGAATCAGCATCTGTATCATAACAAGAAAAACTCTAATGATATTAATAATAATAAATTGCATGTCCTTCACAAGAACTTTCGAAAACAGTATTATTCAGCATAATGTGTCCACATATTTACGAGGTGCCTGATGCAGCAAATTTACAATTGTCATCACATGCTTATGCGACCCGATTAAAAGATTTGATTTCCACAATAAACTGCGAGGATTGCGTGTTACTGCATGATTTAATCGACATAAATGTCATTTGATTACTATATCAGTTGCTCCTTTGTTAAAAATAGTGTTTTTTAGGAACGTCATATTTTCTGTGCGCTTCCATGATTATCTTATGAACATCAGAGCAGTTTATTATCCTTTGATAATGGCGGCATAAAATAAGACATGATAAAAAAAGAATTACGCATAATTGCACACATTTAGAATAGCAAGATTCCCCGAATTGCATCAAAAGAGATAATATGATGAATATAATTTTTTAAGAAACCATGTTTCATAAAAACCCTTTAATGACAAATGCTTACCTAATCACTATTTGCAAATATACATACATACATACATATAATATATATATACATATATATATATATATATATATATATATATATATATATATATATATGTGTGTGTGTGTGTGTGTGTGTGTGTATATACACTATATATATATATATATATATATATATATATATATATATATATATATATATATATATAATGGGGAGAATTACATTAGTGAAAGCAAGTTATTTTATTTCTCAAATCTTCTGCAAATGTTTTCAAAGAAATAAATTTCATGCAAATGATTTAAGACCTTTAATTTTTTCCAACAATCCTGAAGAGATAAAATGCATGCGACGGAATTCTAATGTGGTCTACCTCATGTAACTGCTTTAACGAAGACACAGTTTATCTAGCTACATTTTAAATAGTAAAATTCACGTAGACGCAATTCAGAATATAAATTCTAAGCAGTTGCATGTAAAATGAGACAACGCATACACAGAAATTTAAATAAACATAACGTTCATGCAATTTTGCATTTAAACGATACAACCCCTGCAACAACAATGAATGTAAAAGTTTATGAGCTTCTTAAATAGAAGTACAGATCTTTTACATCCCATCTTTTCTCATTAACAGCAAAGATTAAAGGATTATCTAAGCTGAAGCTCATGCAATGAGATGTGCTTTGTAAAACCATATTCTATCTATTCCATTACTGCTAACAGAGAGAGAGAGAGAGAGAGAGAGAGAGACAGAGAGAGAGAGAGAGAGAGAGAGAGAGAGAGAGAGAGAGAGAGAGAGAGAGAGAGAGAGAGATTATCTTACGAACAGTTTCACACGAGGCCCAATCAGTTTTCAGTTATGTGATGCCAAACATTTTGACGATGTACTCACACCCGTTTTTCTGTCTCTCTGCCTGTCTCTCCACCTTAGTTGCGACATACAACAGTAAACTAATAACCAGGTACCTAATTTTACTGCTTGGGCAACTAAGTGCATAAGGGATTTTGAGATAACGTACATATATTTTCCTCTTTCCTCTATCTAGTTACCGAATGTTGGTTATTAAGTTTCTAAAATGGAGAGAGAGAGAGAGAGAGAGAGAGAGAGAGAGAGAGAGAGAGAGAGAGAGAGAGAGAGAGAGAGAGAGAGAGAGCGCTCCATACCTTTGCAAAATTAATGACATCTACTGATATTCCTACCTCAAGACCTCTTACCGTATTCCTAATTGCAACTGGTATATAACAAATAATGGATAACACATCAAAACGTGCAGCAAAAGGAGATAAACTATGCCTAAGAAATACTTAAGACCCAAAAAATATGACGGGACACAGTTTGTAATGTCAGAGATAACGCTGTGTATGAAAAATGCCGGTAGTTAAACGCATTGTTATTTATGAAAAATACAGTCCTATCCTTTGAGAAAAACCAAACTGATTTAGGACGTTGTTAAATCAACCTACCAATCATAAACCACCATTTCATAAACACGATATGACATTGCATTTACTTTTATAAATTAATTTCCAACAACAAATTTCTTGCTAAAATATATTTTACCTACCAGTGCGAGAGAGATAATAGACAATCAATCAATGAATACTTCTATGTAAAGCCTTGAAAAATTGTCCAGTGCAACTTAAAAATCAATTAATGGTTGCCTGACTCAAAACTCGAAATGAAACACATGAAAAAACCACGAAACTGCCCGTTTCTCAGCATGAACAAGCTATAACCAAGTGTTTTTTTAAATACTGCGTTATGGATATATGAATCTCAATAATTTATCATTCGGTTCAATTCGTTTCCATTGGTAAAAATAAAGAATTGCTACAGGCAGCATCATAAATATTACGATCGAATGACACAGATGCGAAAATGGATTCGTAACAGAATAAGACAGCAATAGACCACGAGTAACGATGTCATTTAAGCATAGAGGACACAATAACAATGAAAAGAGGGCCCCCATTTTACTTCAGAAAAAGAACCGTTCACACTTAAAAAGGAAACGCTTTGAGACATTAGACCCAAATGATGCCTGGGTATTCATCCCTAAATTACTCGTGGCATTCTCCGATGGTAATTACCGATATTAATCAAATCACGCCCAATGATACGCCGCAATCATAATTTACTGGCGCTGCGCCATTCCCCAAGATATGAGCAATACGTTGCTGAATATTTATGGAAAGCAACAACAGTTTCAGCACACAAAAACAGCAATAGTTTCCCCTTCGACTGTTTCGAAGCTAAGGCTATTCACTGACCCTCGCTGCACAACCATTGGGATTTATTGTAGGTATAACCCATATTCACGTTAAGAGAACTATATCAGTATATGGGCCATGAATGGCATACTACACGCTATGAACGGGAATAATTGTTCCCTTTTATTTCCATTCTGAGAAGGAGGTATAATGTTTTCGCAGTGCTAACATTACTCATAAGCATATGTAGACTCATACAGATACGTATAAATTTATGGGTATGTGTATGCTTCAAGCTTTAGCGTCGGTTTCCGAATTACGACACTATAAGGATCACATACGTAACGGATGAGAAATTATGACATAGAAGAGGAGGTAAAACCAGATTTAAACGCATGTTTCACATAGAGTCAAATGTTAGGGTGTTTCCAAAGAGACAGGAGATTAAATAATAGTTCTACAATGAAATAAAGCTGTCGAAGCAACTGGTCGAAGGAGAGCCTTAATGTGTAAAATGGAGGCGACACAATAAAGTAAAAAAAATAATTATATATATATATATATATATATATATATATATATATATATATATATATATATATATATATATATATATATATACATATATACATATTCTTATACTAGTTTATATAACTCACGGATGCCGCGGAACAACGCAGACATTGTATGTAATTACATTATACACATTAGTATATACCGAGCGACAAATTACTTGCACTGAAAGGTGATGTAAACTATAGCAGGTGAAATAACCTGGCTAATCTATAAATACATCTTTTCCAAAGGCAGGCGGAAGGAACGTAGGGCTGCAAGGAAAACAATAAAAAAAAACTAAAAAAAAGTGATGGCTGAAGAATAAGGAGGATCACTGAGAGAACTAAGAAAGAATTACTAGCTACGAAACCACGAGAAACGAGTTGAAATGGAATGGTGAATAAATCAAAGGAAAAGCCCTAATGGGTTGGTTAGTTAGATTAAGCCAACCTTAAGTCAGCTCGGGCCGTTATGTGTTCAGGCGTAAAAGGGAACATGAGGCCTGGTGTGTGCAAACGTGCTCTTTTCAGTCAACAGAGGGGGAGTCAATTATACTAAAATGAACATGTCAAAATAACAAAAATACTTCTGGAGGACACAACATGTATGCATGCGTGTTGTATATCTATGTTATAAACCGTACCATCAACATCAATAAAATATGTATGCATGTGTGTTGTGTATCTAGGTTATAAACCGTGCCATCAACATAAATAAAATAAAGTCCCAATAAGTGACGAAAAACAGCTCCGAAAATTATATCTACACACAGCTTCATAGGGGTTTCAGCTTATACGTGTATCAGACAAGTGATACTGAACATAACTTTTATTATCACTAGAGATAATATTATTCCAATAGGGTGATCAAAGTGTGTGTATATATGTATATATGTATATATATATATATATATATATATGTATATATATATATATATATATATATATATATAGTACATATATATATATATATATATATATATATATATATATATATATATATATATATATATATGTA
>JANJGK010000013.1:9193360-9218898 GCA_039081455.1 Macrobrachium rosenbergii | reverse complement strand
GATGATAATTTATCTCTCAAAGTTTATCAAAGCGATTCAAACAAATGAATATTATATATATATATATATATATATATATATATATATATATATATATATATATATATATATATATATATAGATATATATATATATATATATATATATATATATTATATATATATATATATACACATATAAATATATATTTATAATATATATATATATATGTACATATAAATAAACATATATATATATATATATATATATATATATATATATATATATATATATATATATTATATATACATATATATGTATATATATATATATATATATATATATATATATATATATATATATATATATATATAAAATGGCCGCTGGCAAAATGAAACTAAGATGCATGTGTCGTCTAGGTCTTTGTTTCCTTGAGACAGTTGTCCAAAAATTGTCTCCCTGGTGGAAGACCTTTCCGAGATTCATTGGAAAGATACTGCTTGTTATTGGACTCTGCTCTCCTCCATCGGCGAAATAACTTATATAAGATTTTCGTGAGGAATATTAAAAAGGGTCAGAGGAAGGAATCTTCAGCCGTTTTGATATTAAATGCTGCTCTCTCTCTCTCTCTCTCTCTCTCTCTCTCTCTCTCTCTCTCTCTCTCCTCTCTCTCTCTCTCTCCTCTCTCTCTCTCTCTGTATATATATGTATGTATATATATATATATATATATATATATATATATATATATATATATATATACTGTATATTAAACACACACATATATATATATATATGTATATATATATATATATATATATATATATATATATATATATATATATATATATATATATATATATATATATATATATATATATATATATATGCATAATGTTATCATTTCTAAGCGGATTCTGGCTACTTGAGTTGCCCTGGAGCCAATGTATAATTAAAATGATAATGGTACCAGTAACAATTCGAAGAGGGAAAGGTGAAGAGTGGAATGTGGTTTCAATAGTCTTCTACCTGCCGAAAAGTATCAACTTGCACTTTATCATAACCAAATGTTTTCATTTATGCACTTGGTAAATAATATTCTGTTTACAGTAAACGAGTGTAGATTCGGCATGTCTGTTCTATTTTTTTTGTTCTTCCACAATTTTCCATTTGTTTCACTATTCGATAGGATACTGCAATCGAAACAGAGTGAAGATATATTCGATAAAAACATTTTTTCTCAAATCAGTACTTTGGTAGTATTTAATGATTTATTAAATGATTGACTTCCTTTTAATTTCTTTTTCTTCTAATGATGATAATGATGTAGAAGTTTCACTAATATCAACAGACACTCTCTCTCTCTCTCTCTCTCTCTCTCTCTCTCTCTCTCTCCTCTCTCTCTCTCTCTCTCATCAACATCATTATCATCAGAAGAAAAAGAAATTAAGAAATTAAAAGGAAGTCAATCATTTAATAAATCATTAAATGCAACCAAAGGACTGATTTAAAAAATTGTTTTTTTTATCGAGTATACCTCCACTTTGTTTCGATTGCAGCTTTCCTTCGAATAATGAAGCAAATGAAAATTGTGGAAGAACAAGAAATAGAACCTTACATACAGACTTACCGAATCTATACTCGTTTACCTGTAAACAGAATATTATTCACCAAGTGCATTAATGACAATCTTTGGTTATAATGAAGCGCAAGTTGATACTTTTCGGCAGGTAAAAGTCTATTGAAACCAAATTCCACTCTTCACCTTCCCTCTTCAAATCGTTACTGGTACTATTATCATTTTAATTATACATTGACTTCAGGGTAACTCAAGTAGCCAGAATCCGCTTAGAAAGTATAACATTGTTAATCACTTCGTTTGCGGCAACACGTTTGTTTTTGACTCCTACTTTAGGAGGAATTTAGAGAATATACCGAAATACAGCCATGCAAACCTATAACATCTTTGAAAACAGCGGTATTTAAGGAAACATATACACCAATAAGCTATATAACTGTTAAGAACTGTAAAGACCAAAAGTTTTACATTGTCAGACTAGTGCATTGCAAAGCGGATTTAGAAGGAATACAAGGGATTTAGAATGAATGAATGTGAGGATTTTACGATTGTCCGGGTCTGTTTCAGTGCAAATTCTTTTGTTCATGGATTTCCATATCTCACGGTTACAAAGGATTCATTTAGCCTGAGTGTGACACTGGGTATGACAGAATTCAATGTGACGGAAATGGTATGTTAATATTTGCAATACGTGCAAAAGAAATTATTTATAAAGCCATAGCTTTATTTTGTTATACCTCGATTTTTTAACATTTTTTGGTCATAATACAGGGCTAAGGAAATACCGATGTAGGGGCTCATTTGAAATTATTAGAAAACAATGAAGGTTACAGTTTTTAGTTAAGATGGATTTGTCTGCCCGTCCGCACTTTTTCTGTCCGCCCTCTCATCTTAAAAACTCTGAGGCTAGGAGGGCTGCAAAGTGGTATGTTGATCATCCAACCTCAAATCATCAACCATACCAAATTGCAGCCCTCTAACCTTAGTAGTTTTTTATTTTATCTAAAGTGAAAGTTAGCCATGATCGTGCATCTGGCAACGGTATAGGAGAGTCACCACTGGGCCGTGGTTAAATATTAATGGGCTGCGGCTCATACAGCATTATACCGAGACCACCGAAAGATAGATCTATTTTCGGTGGCCTTGATTATGCGATGTAGCAGCTGTACAGAAAACTCTATTGCGCTGAAGAAACTTCGGCGCATTTTTATTTATTTTTGTTGAATTCCATGAGAGACAAGAATGCATAAACGATACGCGTCAGTTGCTGCTGGGCTTTTCGGTATTATTTCATTTGTATTATTATTGGCCATGACTTTCTTTAGTATCAGCTGTCCATACAGATCAAACGTACAGAAGAAAATGCTTCTTATTACTTAGAACCAAAAAAGTAAAAGCAAGAATTCCCAGCAGTTTCTGAACCTTTCCCCGCTTTGATAGGGTCGGGATGCATTTTGAGGGAAAATCCGAAGTTGATAACTGGATCTGAATACCTAATGCCTCGGACTTTAAAAGAATTTCGAGAAATGCACATACCGGAGCGACTCCTCGCGGTCCACTGCGGTATCAGTGCAGGGAGAAGGTAAACACGGGCCCCGGGGGAATTTTAGTAGCAATTTTACTGTCGGGGAATGACAGTGTTTTTTCCAATTCATGTAAAGCGTCTTGGGCTGAGAGGGAATAGAGTTTGGGGTGGTCGATACCAACAGACGTTTTACCTAAAACAAAAACAATACGATAATAATTGACCATCCAAAAATAAGGAATTTGCGGAGTGGAGCATATATATTTTGGGATGTAAAAGAGAGAGAGAGAGAGAGAGAGAGAGAGAGAGAGAGAGAGAGAGGATGAGAGAGAGAGGAGAGAGAGAGAGAGAGAGAGAAACTGTTCGAGGATAAGGATGACGAGAACTATTTAGGAGGATTTAGGTCAAATGAGAATTCAGCTTAGTATATCCCTGTCACTTCAAAACTGAATCTATCGCAAGTGGCCTGAACTTCATGGCTGTATTCTATCTCCATTGACAGTATATCCTTTTCTAATTTTTTCCATTATCTATTTAAGAATTGCATAACTTTCTAAGTTAGTGAGCATCCTTTAATTGGAGGTAGTGTCGCTGTCGCCTTGAGTGTTTACATATCTCCTTTAGTAAGGTGCTGTAATCTTTTCCTTATGAGGTGAATAAATCTTGAAGGGTGCCTATGTTAATGTTTAAGTGGCTCCACTTAACTCTGTATGTTTACTCCTCCAGCTCAAGGTGCGTCTTTCTTAGGCTGGAACCAATTTCTTCCTCAAGCAGATGCATTTACTACATGTTGGAAACGTCTTCCTTGAAGGTTACACTTGGTCCTTTAGTGAAAAGTTTTAAAGCTTTGCATTGGTTGCCGTATGTTCTACTTTTATATTGTTGTATTCTTCACTGTAAGTATGGTGTGTGAAATAGGGAATTATGACAGGGGATCATTTCCTATATAATTAAATTTTTGTAGTTGAGGGAATTCCGATACAGTAAGATTATAAAATAACTAAAACCAATGCTCGAAAAAACGATATTACAAAAGTAAGCTGAATGACAAAATGGAAAAGTTTTCGGAATAACGTCGCAGCTCTATAACACGGTTTAAGAACGCACACGAAAAAAAGAAAATCACTGAAGACTAATCGGATTCAAGAAGCTAAGGATTTTGAGGGGAAATTCCTGGAAATTTCTTGAAGATAACAAGGTTCATTTCCTGCAACGTCGGCGATGTTGCACATGAGATGATCAAATCCCCCTGCTCTCCTTCCCAAAATTGCTCTTTTCTTGTTTTTTTTTTCTTTTGATCTGCCGTTGTTGCTACGTAACACACTGATGGTAAAGGACCGAAGACGCGTACTTTTTTAGCGAGTCAGTGAATTGATAAGTAAAACTCTTCCGCAAAGGCTATAGGAAACATTTTCAAAGATACGGGAGAGAGAGAGAGAGAGAGAGAGAGAGAGGAGAGAGAGAGAGAGAGAGAGAGAGAGAGAGAGAGAGAGCGCGATTTATAGTACATCCGTGAAATGGTGAAATGTTATAGCAGTTCACGCACACACACACACACACACACACACACATATATATATATATATATATATATATATATATATATATATATATATATATATATATATATATGTATGTATGTATATTTGCATATATATGTTATATATAAAGCTCTTTTTGAGCTCTTTTACGAAAGTCCAGTTTAATAATAACTCATATGCATGTTACTTTAGTAAGATTTTGTTCTTTATAATAAATTCATAGATATCTTACCTTTCACTTTCGATATTACTATCACAAAACTCGTGCAGTAAACCTGTTCTTACGCAAGATAGATCCATATTGCTTCTCTCTCTCTCTCTCTCCTCTCTCTCTCTCTCTCTCTCTCTCTCTCTCTCTCTCTCTCTCTCTCTCTCTTCCTTTGACGAAGGGTACTTTGCTTACAATCGTAAAGTCTGTGGTTTGCACCCAGCCTACCGCCGGCAGTAGACCTAGCTATCAGTGGGTATCAGCAATCATTGAAATTAAAGAAAAGTCATAGGACCAGCAACCTCATCTCTAAGGATCTGTGATATCCGGAAGACTCTACCCTTCTGGCGTTACGCCCTCCTAAACGAGAAAAAAGTTTCTTGAGAGAAAGAAATAGATATAAAATACATAAATAGGTACATAGATCGACACACGTATGCACACACGCACATACATACATACACACACACACACACACACACACACATATATATATATATATATATATATATATATAGAGAGAGAGAGAGAGAGAGAGAGAGAGAGAGAGAGAGAGAGAGAGAGAGAGAGAGACGTATTTAAATGGTAACAATGGCAGATAAGTTCTGGACACACCGAGAGAAGAGTTTGTGTGTTAACATCTCCATGAGCCTTTAACATATATAACTTTATCAATTCTCTCTATTCTCTTCCTTCTTTTATTCCTCTCTTCGCGCTGTTCCCCACTCGTTCACTTCTGCGAATTGTCGCACAATGCTATGCGGAGAATTCTTCCGAGATCTTGACGCTTACAATCAAGCACAAGTTGCTGTTTATTGTTCTCACGTGGGAGGCATACTGCGAGACCCTACCACCGCTGATTACACTCAGTATTTTTGAGTGGAATATAGTTAAAATATCCGCTCACTTTTGCTCTCTGCAGTGTCATGTGGAAAGAGAATTCAAAACTCGATAAAGATTACGAGATAAAATACTTTTCCACGTTGTTCTTACTACCCGTTTCTTTTGGAGGTGGAGTAGTAACTTTATGGGTTACATTTTCCCGAGATGTAACCGAGTACCGAGGACCTTTCCTTAAAAAAAAAAAACCGGACGCCATATCTTAAATTACATTACAGGTATACCAGTCTACCCAAACCTAACCTAGGGATATGGCGAAAAAACCGGGCCTGGTGCAATACTAGCGTGCATCGCAGGAATTTGCTTCCGGAGGAGGTAATAAGTTACAGAAAAGGTCTGATGGGCTTTATACTTATGTTTATATATATTATTAGCTCAGTAAGCCTCTTTCTCTGGTTGTATTAGGTTGCTATAATATTCTCAACAATGTGTTTTTTTTTATATTTATACTATATATTAAAGTGCCAGCAACTCCAGCCTTGAGGAGAAAAATGCTCAGTCCTGTGCTTCATGTTTACCTTATCGTTGTGCGAAGAATTAAATGAAGCTAAATTGCTTGAACAGAATATCAAAAGAATCTAAGAGAAGAACAAATTAACCCACAAGCAGACAGAGATGACAGCAGTGATTATATGTATGAATTGTATTAAATGCTCTAATAGCAGCATCTCAGTACCATTGATAATAATCTAATGATAGTATTGCCATACTATATTATCATTATATATATATATATATATATATATATATATATATATATATATATATATATATATATTTATATATTATATATATTTATATATATATATATATATATATATATATATATATATATATATATATATATATATATATATATATATATATATATTATATACAGTATATACGAAGTAAGAGACCTTTCCTCCGTAATTTTAGATTTGAGACAATGATGAAGTTTTTCGCATACTTCTAGTCATTTTTACTTGAATTACTAATACCGACATGGCCGTTCTTCTCCCCATGACGCACAAAACCATAAAGCAGATTATCATGAAATCGCAGAATAAAGGATATTTAAAATTTACTTGAAGTCCAGTTGTTTGCACGAACTGCTCGGCACATAAAGGAGTGAGCGAGGATCTGCTGAATGGCTAACGAATGCGAGGAACTCGAAAGGAAATTAGGAACTGATGAAGTGTGTCAGACGGAAGCCCTCGTGGCAGGAGGGTCTTCTTGTTTGCGTTCCCTCTTTGTTATGAGGTTTAGAAAGACGGAAGTCTCTTAACTGAGGTCAGCGGAGGTTTCCTGTTTTCTCTCAGTCTTTTATAAGAGAGTTTTATTAACATACTTTCCGTAACTTTTTTTCGCATCATCAAAACGGGCGGCAGTTTACACCTCTCACGTTCGCGATGATGAGTTATGTTAAAGATCATTCAAGCATAGAAAAGCAATTATGTGCCGAAGATAAATCAATCATGGAAAAGCAGTTATGTACCGACAAACAAAAGTGACAAATACAAATATATTGAACCTTTGTAGTCATTATGTTCTGGACAGTATATTGAAATGGTTGTGATTTCCTTTAGGATGTAATAGAGTAACATCAGTTTATTGTACGTCCCTAAGAACTGTCAACCATTAATGAAACTGAAACATTTTCAAACCAAATTAAAACCGTAAACGAAGAAACACTGGAGAAAGTAACCCAAGATGATTACAATAGAAGACTGAAGGGGTAATAGAAACTTTCTCAATTTCACATCGAAATTTAAGAATGGCGAGAGGAGGAGGAGGAGGAGGAGGAGGAGGAGGAGGCATAGATAATATGACCCAACTCAAGACAGTTCCTCGAAGTAGCAAAGTTCCTATCATATTTCATGCTACAACGGCCATTGAACTCTAGGGCCTGTGTCTTACGTTCTCCTTCGCCCTTTGATGCAAGATATCTCTCTTATTCGAATCATGAGATCAATTTATGAGTATGAAAAGTTTTGAAAGAGAGAGAGAGAGAGAGAGAGAGAGAGAGAGAGAGAGAGAGAGAGAGAGAGAGAGAGAGAGAGAGAGAGTATTGTCTAGTCGATTGCCTCCCGTTCGCAATTACATTAAGCGCCGGAATAAAGATATTTCACGTCTGTCTTTTCCCCCACCATCTTTCATTATTTCTTTCTCTCTAACCCGACGGTAATTTAGAGCAGTCGAATATATACAGTATATATATATATATATATATATATATATATATATATATATATATATATATATATATATATATACATATATGATATGTATATATGGTGTGTATGTATGTGAATATATACAGTATATGTATATATATATATATATATATATATATATATATATATATATATATATATATATATATATATATATATATATATATATGTGCGTGTGTGTGTGTGTATGTATGTGAATATATATAAATAAATTATATATATATATATATATATATATATATATATATATATGTGTGTGTGTGCACTCGTGTGTGTGTGTGTGTACATGCAAGCATACCCGATTTTAACTTACAATCCCTCAAGACATTACTGTTCTTAATACTATACTTCTTTCCAGATAGGAGTAATGAAAAAATACAAAGTAAATTAACAAATACATAACTCCCACAAGCATTACTGTAGCATATAAGAGTCAGCTGAGAAGGTACAATTACAAACAAAACCGTAAATATGACAAAGCAAATAACAAAAGTCAAAAGTGAGAACTAAAACTTGGGCGGTGGAGGTTGACATCCTCGTCAGCAAAGACTCGTTGAGAAAATGGGGGAAAAAAAAAAGTGGGAATGGCGAATCCAAACCCAATACTTTGTGGTCTTTTCCAGTGACGTCGTAACTCACGTTAGTTTCCTATAAAGGAAAACTATTGTGCCGGCTTTGTCTGTCAGTCCTCACTTTATTCTGTCCGCACTTTTTCTGTCCGACCTCAGATCTTAAAAACTACCGAGGCTAGAGGGCTCCAAATTGGTATGTTTATCATTCACCCTGTAATCATCATACGTACCAAATTGCAGTCCTCTAGCCTCAGTTTTTTTTTTTTTATTTATAAGGTTAAAGTTATCCATAATCATGCTTCTGACAACGATATAGGATAGGCCACCATCGGGCCGTGGTTAAAGTTTCATGGGCCGCGGCTCATACAGCATTATACCGAGTTCAACGAAAGATAGATTTCTTTTCGGTGGCTTTGATTATACGGTGTAGCGGCTGTAGAGAAAACTCGATTGCGCCGAAGAAACTTCAGCGCATTTTTTACTTGTTTCTTATTAAATCAGTTAAATTATAGCTTGTGATCCAGCTCGCTTGGGAGAAACTAATTACGTTTCTTTTAAAAACAAAATCGTCGCTACACTTTTAAGGGTGAAGTGCAAACTCGGTATCATTATTGCGCGCGGACAAACAAACGTTAGGGCTGCTAAGTGTAGATTGCTCTCCTTTTAGGCTGATTTGAATAATAATTGTACCGTATTTTAGAATGTTTCTTCTGTGTACAGCAACGCATATATTATTCCTTATAATTTACCTTCTAGAATGTGTTAAATAGTGACTTGATGCTCTCTATTTAAATTTGGTATAAGACTATTGATAATCGTTTTACTCCAGCTTAATCGTTTTTTATATAAAAATACTATATTCTAGATAACATAAAAGGCGTAATACGACATTTTAGCTAATGCGACTATATAAACCTTGGCAAATATTTGTAGGAAAGCAGATTTACTCCAGTGGCTCTCTCTCTCTCTCTCTCTCTCTCTCTCTCTCTCTCTCTCTCTCTCTCTCTCTCTCTCAGTATAGCGCCACTTCCGCATAATTGAAAGGCAAACACCAGATAAGGGCAATTAAACATGAATTCCGAATGAAGCCGTCCTTCTTAGAAATGCGGTTCCTGTGGGGGAATCTCCACCGCAGCCCCTGATTGCAAAACCGATGAACCCTTCGACCATGAGCCCTCGCCGCCAAGATTTGCAAATTACCTCCCTCCGAAATTGCTGGGTCGTTTTTCGATTCCTTTAACTGGAAGCTGGGATTACGGGTTTGATGGAATATATTGACCTAGGGTCGCTTTGTGAAAGGACAGTTATTATGGAGTATTTTTGCATATCTGTCTTTTACCGAAAGGTTTTTTTTTCAATGTTTATCTTTCAGAAATCATAATTTTGAATAGAAATACCGCCGATCCTGCCTTCCGAATAAATACTGTTTGGAAGAAGAAGTATTTAATTTTTTATATTCCAATCTAAAAATGTTTCTTTATTATAATCATGTGGTTATCAACAATATACTTTTATCCCAACGGTAAAGCGACCGTTCTCCCTATGGTAATTTTAATTTCATCTTTGTGAACCGTCCAGAATCTTGGCGTTCCTTCATGTCATACTTTCTTGCACATGAAGTAATACATATATTGTACTAAAAGAAATGATTGTAATAAATTGCGTAATATCTTACGCTCCCCTATTTACTCTCGCTACAGTTCTCCTCCGTTCGTTTTCCTTCCTCTCATCAGACAACATGTTGACAATCAGTGTTAACGAAACGAGGCCTCCGTGATTTCCAGTTGAGAGGTAGATTTGATCTGCCTTAGAGTACGAGAAGCCTTCCGCTGCTAATTGGATTTTGGATGTTTGAGATTTCTATTTCGGGTCCTTTTCGAAGGTGCGTGAATGGAAAGGAGATTTTCAGGAGTCCTTGGATGGTACCTCTGGGTATCGAAAGTATTCTGATGAGGTTTGTTTTGCGACTTGTATGGTTCCCTTCTCTTCAGGAAGGGCATAAATAAAAATGGATAAGATTGGTCTTATTGATATGTACAGTATTATTGCATATTCATTCATAAGTGTTGAAGACTCACATGTATATATATATATTATATATATATATATATATATATATATATATATATATATATATATATATATATATATATATATATATATATATTTATATATATATATATATATATATATATATATATATATATATATAAATAATCAACACACAATCATGTGTGGAACAGAAATAAATTTCTGACACATCAGGATCGAGCCCAGGTCTTTCAATTGAAAGGCAAGGGCACTGCCCACTAGGCCATACAAGTCATAAAAGAAGTTGAAACCTGAGTGCCACTGCACACGAGGAATTACCTGGGCAAGCAAACTGCTTGCATACCAACGTGTTTTCCCCAACTTCCCGACTCAGCAATGACCCAGTTGACAGCATTTCTTTCGAATTATCCCCTCTGAGTGAATATGATAGAAATAATCAACACAATCATGTATGGAACAGAAATAAATTTCTGACTCACATCAGGATCGAACCCAGGTCTTTCATTTGAAAGCATGAGATCCTGTCAACTGGGTCATTGCTGAGTCGGGAAGCTGGGGAAAGCACGCTGGTAGGCCAGCGGTTAGCTTGCCTAGGTAATTCCTTGTGTGCAGTGACGCTCAGTTTCCAACTACTTTTATGACTTGTGTGGCCTAGTGGGTAGCGCCCTTGCCTTTCAATTGAAAGACCTGGGTTCGATCCTGACGTGAGTCAGATATATATATATATATATATATATATATATATATATATATATATATATATATATATATATATATATATATATATATATATATATATATATATATATATGATTATCTCAGTCCAATATCAACTATTAACTTTTGGTTATACACAAACATAATGAAATATATTCTAGTTCTCAATTTAGATTTTCTTTAAGAGTTTCACTCTTTTTCCGAGTTTAAAAGTTACAAAATGGAACCCACCCAGAAAAATAGGCAAGAATTGAATTAAATGATAGGAGAGCGTGATGAACAGAAGAAGAGTGACTCGAAAATAGCCTGGAAAAGTTTCTCAATTTCACTTTCAGAGGTTTTCTAACTCTTCGAGGATCTATTGTTATTACTTCTTCCAACGAAGCCCAAGTGTTGGGTCAGTTGGTAGCGAGTACGATAAACTTGTCAGTTATCGCTACTTCCTGGTCCATTTAAACTGTATTTAAGGATACCATTCAACCAGGACCCCATAAAAAAGAGGTATACTCTTTTTTTCTCTCTCTCTTTGTTATGTCTATGATTGCATCAGCCGGGATACAATGGTATTCAATTTATTTATTCAAAAGAATCTCTTTTGTAGGCTTATGGGAAGCATGAGATGCTGCCAAACCCTTACTTTTTTTGACAGTGACTAATGAAGAAACAGCTTAATAAGCTACTAATGCTTTTAGTTTCAAGTTCAATATGTTATCAAAGCAGGCGGCATTAGTAATCATTTTGCTATAAATAAAATGGAGAATTAAGTCGCATTTTTTATAAAACGGTTTTTATCATTAACAATTGCCCCAAAGATGATGATTTCCTGTCTTTTGCTTGCTTGTGTGCTTAAGTAACATTTAGGCTTGCGCTTTAAAAAAAATGTAGTCCATTCCTTGTAATTTGATGCTATGAATAGAAATTACAAAGCAAAGAAGAATGGAGTATAACTGAAAATATTTGGTCAGCAAGAAAAATATGAAACAGACGAATTGGTAAAACAATAATAAGCAATGAAACTCAAACCAGATTCTGGAAAACAGTGGTCAGGACTATAGCCAGGACAATGGCCAGGAAAAACAGCTTATACGGCACCATCTGACTTAAAACAACTAGATATAACGCCCGAAGTAACCCAAAGACTTTATAATTAGTCACTTTGCAGTAGTCATTCAAATAAATCTAAATACAACGAAGGTGAAGCGTGTACTAAACAGCCAAATTGTTCAAATGACAAGGGCTGAGTGTCCTCTTGATGTATTTTCTGTTTTCCTACCGACTAGTGACTGAAATACATGATGAAAAGGGAAAAACTACTTCAATTCTTCACAGTATCTTTTCTGGCCTTGACACCATGTCATTTTTTGTGTTCCTTTAAGCTGGCATCATCAGACCGTCAGGACAGGAAATCATTGAAGTCTAGTTATGCCACAATTTGAACTAATTAACAATTTTATCACTGAACATAAATAAAATACAGTTGCCCTCTTCAGATTAAAAAACCATCCTCAAGTGAAACTGCTATTTTTAATTGAATACTGTGCTTACGTTTTAGTGTTCAGCAGCAAACAGAGCTTAAATATGACAGTATGAAGGGAACGTTTGCGGTATTTTCATGTAAGGTTTTTCCATTCAGTCGTTTTTTGCTTATCTAAAAAAATACGAATTACGATAGAGTTGCAAATCGACTTCCAATGGACGTGTAACGCAGTACATTTATATCTAGCCGGAGCGAAAAAAAACACGTGCCTAGCTAATTTGGCCTTGGCATTATACAGTATAATGTAGTGATAGGATAGTATATAAAATTTCCAAAGAAGACTCATATCCTCGCTGTTTCACGATATTCCAATGAAAAATGAACCAGTGGACAGTTAGTTATAATACCCTTCTACTTTGCATAATATCATGTGCAACATTGTTATGTTTGATTCCTGGAATAAATTCCAGTAATTACGATTAAAACAAAACATTTTTCAGTAGGCACCGAGGCCACAGTGCTGCAGTATAAATTGCAAATCATTAACAGTATTTATGATACATCTGCATTTGAGCGTACATGCATAATAATTGTTTTGGAATTCAAGTAGTTTTTGTAACAAGAATTTATGGTGAAAATGCCTAATGAGTTATACGACTAGTGAAGGCAGTGAAGAAGAAAAAATAAATAAGAGAAATTTGAATTTCAGTTAAGCCACCTAACGCCTTGTAAATTCAAAATATATCTTGATGTTTAAATTAGGTTTGGATAGAAAGGAATTTCATGGCATTCTTGGCGAATAAATATACATTTATTGTCAAGAAGAATATTACAGGCCAATGACGACATCGAAAAACGACAGAACACAGGTAATAAAGTTTTATTTCCATTAGGGAAACAAAAAATATTAACAAAGCGTAAAATGATTTAAAAGCAAACAAATGACTTCAGTGGAAAAAGGTGATAGTGTCCTGGGCTGAACTGAATACGCAAGTGTGCCCATCGGATTTTATTGGGAATAAAGATAAGATTTTGGTTGGGCAGTGTGTAAATAGGATATTCCTGTAACTGCTATTTCCAACCAGTTTTATAATAGTTGCATTAGAACATTTAGTCTTTGGAATTTTTTTTTTTTTTTTTTTTTTTTTTGAACACAGCTTTTACGTAGCTCAGCAAAACAGTGTGATTGATCTCACACACGATTCACTTAAGATGCTCTGTACACACACACACACACACACACACACACACACACGCACGCACGCACGCGCACACACAC
Organism: Macrobrachium rosenbergii; assembly: GCA_039081455.1. NCBI lineage: Eukaryota > Metazoa > Arthropoda > Malacostraca > Decapoda > Palaemonidae > Macrobrachium > Macrobrachium rosenbergii. Next base: position 9,204,853 of record JANJGK010000013.1, on the reverse strand, counting down.
ACACACACACACACACACACACACATATATATATATATATATATATATATATATATATATATAATATATATATATACACGTGTATATGTGTATGTATATATTTAAATTCATGGTAAACCCATGAATAAACAGATGCCTTTCATTTTATCCTAGTCTTCGGATGTTGTCTGCTTAATTTATGACCTATCGTACAGGACTGGGATATTTTTCTTAATTAACCTGGGTTCATATCATACCATACTTCCTTCATTTCATTCTGTGTCATAGGTATATTCTGGGTCATTAAGGTTAGAGACATCGTTCGTCAGCTAAGAGATACTTCCATTGCTTTAATAGCTGACAAGTATCTTCCAAACCTCCCCGAAGTTTTGATATCATAACTGTATGATTTCCTAGCACTGGTGTTTTTTTTTTTCGTGTTCTGTTTCAATCTTCTGATGCCCTTCTATGCTTTACTTTCAACCAAAAGCAAAAATTTGCTAGACACTAGAAATGATCGTTGCCCTCAAACCCTTTCATTATGTATAATTAAGGATCTACAGTAAGGCCTGTTATTGCTCTGCATATTTTCTGTATTCAACTTTCCCCATGGATTTGTCTTCTGGTGAATGGATGATAAATAGGGTATAGATTTCGTAAACACAGGAATAATAATTTTGCATTTATGAAGCAGTCACATAAATCCGCTCTCAGCAATTTGCTTTCGGAACAAATAGTTTTTGAAGAGGATCCAGATGTTATCAATTTCCGCCCAGAGCAGATTCAACCAAGACTCAGTTCCCAGAACTTGGCGTTAGCGTAGCGAAAAATGATTCTGGCATTTCCCTACCTTTGAGGCTTATTTTCCTCTGACAGTCTCTCTTCACCAGAGTGTTTCCTATTTGCCCTTTTTCCTCTGGGAAGAATCTCATGTTTTATGATCTCTCGGGGGATGTGATGCCTTCTTATTTCTTCCCAAATTAGATTATTCCACTCGGGTGGCCGGAAGCCTTTGCCACGGCGAGATTCGATGATTTCGTTTCTCGGGGCCAATGATGCTGTTTGGGAAGCCCCGTCCTATACGTTGGGGAATTATTATTTTATATAAAATTTTAAGCAATGAAATCATTGCTCTACATCAGATATTGCTAACAATATGCATGACTTTTTTCACATACTTAAGGCAATAGCCAGTACTAGGTATCAGATTATCATTTTTTTCAATGCATTGAAAATAACAAAGCAATAAAGTAACGCCTATTTTACTTGTGAAAAATCGTGCAGTATTAGAAAGTTCTATGTCAACGACACGTATAAGAAATATGAAAATTTGAATTTCAAAGGTAAACGATACCAATTGCCTTTTTTTTTTAATTATCATGATAAAAGATGTGAAAATATAACTTAGCAATAGTCTTCATAAATTTGCAGTACCATGTACTCACACGCAATGATCATTATATGTTAAGATATTTGTGGTTCAATAAAATGTAAGGAATGGTTCAACGCACATACAAGAAAAAGAACAGTGTACGATCAGCCTGGAATCCATTAGGAAAATCTTTCAGTATTTTTAGGGGAAATTTTCATAACTGCTCAGTGGGGAGTAAATGATCTCGCCGATGATTAGCATAAATCTTCATTTCATTTGTTCATTTGTAAACCCTTCTTTCTTTGCTTTTAGGAAAAGCTAATGATCTTTTTCCAATGTTGGTTTCTTTACAGGCCGAATAAAATCAAGGGTGCTCTTGCCAATATGGAAACAAAAGGCTACTGACAACACTTATACAATAGCCTGACTGTCGATGGGGGAGGACGAAATGACAAATCGTGGGTTAAAACAAAAGAATGGGGAAAGGGAAATAAAAACATAAGAAACTCCTGAAAGGTCATGTGAAAGATTTTAAGTTGGCTCCAACTTTAAACACAGATGATTATACGAAATAAAAAAAAATAAAAGAAAGGAAGCGTTGAAAACCATGAAGCAGGATATTTGCTGTGGCAAATTGAAAGATGTTCAGGTGATTATAAAAAAGTGTGTGAGTACTTGAAACAGTGAAAAGGAACGGCAAAATATGCATCTTTATCTGCTCCAGTCTTTCAGATTGAAGTTTTTCAAATTTATATTATGTGTTTATTTGTCACTCGAAGTAACAAATGCTTATTTACATTTAAATTCCTTAACGTGGTTAAGTGTGTATTTATTATGTGTACTTTAATTCTATATCCACCGCTATAAACTACATTAGTAACCCGTCAGCTTTTCATCTGTATGAAACGCTTTCAAATCCAGTTTCCGTGAAATGTACTGTAATTAGTCGATGAAATGAAGCAGCCAAATCATTTCAGTGTTTTTCGTTGTATTGTTTTTCTTGGCGTGCCTCTATACGGGGGTGTAAGCGTGGGTATCGCTTGTAGCTACGGGATATAAACATTTTATAAAGGTCAGACTGTTTGTGAAGAGAATGTCGTTTTATATTCCCATGCAGCCTGTAAATAAGTTCCGACATGTGAACATGATGACCGCTTATTGCAGTATATCTGCATAAATAACATTCCTTCCTTGGATAATCGTTTTTAAAACGATTTTCTTATAAACTGACCGAAATTATTGTTGTAATACAACAGGCTCCAGCAGGGGTGACCTAGAATTATATTAGAATACGTCGTGGAATAAAGCACATCGGCTGAAGCGGAAAAGGAGAAATGAACTGAAACAAATGTTTCATTTAGCTCCTTTTCCTTTCAGCCCGGTTTTCGTTCTAGGTTGCTAGCGCTCTCTAAGATTCTTCCAGGCTAGTTGCCTTCCGCGACTGTATAGTGTTGCAAATAAAGAGTACATACCGTTTATGAATAATAATAATTTGTTTTTATTATTATAATATTATTTTTTCACTTGCACTGATACCTGAGATGACGATTACTAAAGTGTTCAGGTGATAAAAATACAAATTGTGGCAACATCAGAAATATTTACGAAGTGTTCATCCTTTATTTTTTGGTTCTGTATTATATATATATATATATATATATATATATATATATATATATATATATATATATATATATATATAAAATGTGTGTATATACACATATATATATATATAATATATATATATATATAGTATATATATATATATATATATATATATATATATATTATATATATATATATATATATATATATATATATATATATATACATATATATATATATATATATATATATTATATATATATTATATATATATATATATATATATAATATAGATGTGTGTGTATATAATGAAGTTAGTGGTTCATGCAATCAGTCCGTCTGTTCCCTGAAGCATAATTAGCTGAAGTCAAAGTAGGTCTGTCAAAATATAAAAAAGGGAACCACTATTTGTTCGAAGAGAATGGAGTATTAACGGCCATACTTTTAAAGAATTCTCATGAGCATGTGTCTGTGTGTGGTAGAGAGAGAGAGAGAGAGAGAGAGAGAGAGAGAGAGAGAGAGAGAGAGAGAGAGAGAGAGAGAGAGAGGAAATTTGCATACCAAAAATAGTTTTTTTTTTCCTAGTTTTCTTCTAATTTGAAATCGATATATTTACAACTTTATAGCAAAAACAAATTGCTGATACAAAAAAAATGTATGAACTGTCAATTCTTGACACCAACCTGGCACGAGAAAAGGTTTCTTTTTTCCTGCGTTTTTTTCACATCGACCTCAATTCACAGCAAAACCACCGTGAAATAACGGAGACAGTATATGGAAGAGCAAACCATTTTTGAAAAAACACTGGAATGGTCATTGCCCTTTCCTTTTTTTGTCCCCCCAAAAAAAGTTTTATTCTTATACACACCTAACAATGTTGCATTACAGTTTAAATTCTATCTTACGTTTCTCTCTCTCTCTCTCTCTCTCTTCTCTCTCTCTCTCTCTCTCTCTCTCTCTCTCTCTCTCTCTCTCACACACACACACACACACTTTGAATAGATTTTTGCAAGAATTTGATGTAGTCAATTTTACAAAAACTTTAAAGTAAAACTTAGTCATTTTTATGAGAAATTCTCATATTTATCCGCAAAAATTTAAATTCCTGCGATCTTAAATCTCAGAAACAAATAAAACAAACTATTTTGGAAAGAGAGATAAAGCACAAACTGGTTTTGGTTGCTGTGTGGTAAAAATAAATGCAATATAATAAGCAACTATTTTGAGATGACGGCGAGAAATTGCACAATTGCATCCTATATTAGCCTGCCTGTTGACAAACTTAATTTGGAATTCGTATGACCTACACTCCTGCTATAGGCTCTTATATGTAGAATTACATGTAGGTACCATCAGCAACTTCATTGTTTGAACAATGTCTCTACTCTGTCCTTTTATAGCTATTAATTAACTGTGTAGCTCCCTCAGCATGGCAAAGGTAATTTTGAATGGTTTCATTTCAAAGCTTTCCCATTATCAGTAACAAATTTACTGAAATATCTATTCCACTTTTGACTACAGGGCATCTCAGGGTTGATAATATTAAGAGATAAAACCTCTCCGTCACAGGTTGGGGTCCCAAACAATCATAGGCTATTGCACCATATTTGACTATCATTAAACAATAAAAGCAGGTTTATTGTATGTATGGGAAAGTAGAGGACTGCGCCAACGTACTTATCCTCCGTTGTTTAACTTTTGTTTAATTCAGATTTATTCTAGCCAGGTTACACAATGAACATATGTATTAAAAGGAACCCACTTTGAGCGATCTTCGGAATCCACACTACTTATAGCAAAAAAAAAAAAAAAAAAAAAAAAAACAGGTGCGGTATCAGTGAATGTCCTGCTACGAACATATAAATTTCAGACAATAAAATATTTCCGCTTTCTATACTGCGGCAGGAGATAAGCGAGCAAAGGTACATATCGCAATAAATTCCGAAGATTCACAATACCTGCGGAACATACGGGCCACGAGTGACGTTATCAGTAATTCATGGGAGACATAAGGAGGAAGAAATGATGGGGTCCGGAAGTTCCTTTAAATTTTCTTCTCTGTTGAGAAGGAAGTAAACCTTGTGTATCAACCAGTAACATGCGTTTCTACCGCTCCCTCTCGCACATATTTAACGTACTTTATGGACGGAAACCCTGTATCCTTTTAGCAGCAATACAATAAAAGCAGAAAATAAGCAAAAGATTGAAATTCTACATAATTATATAAGAATATGCGGTATATTATATAAAACGAAATTAGTAAGAATGGAGCAAAGAAATATCAGGAAGAGAGAGGAGGTGGGCCTGCCTTTATGATATCATTCACTGATTTGATACGACAAACTCGTGTCATCGACAAAAGAGAGTGTGAATGGAATATTTAACTGTTGCTCTAAAATGATCGTAATGATATTTTATAATGGTGAAAACCTAAAACAGCTGATGAAGGAGTTTGGATTAGGGAGAAAGTTGAGGGGCATTTTAGCAAGAAAATAAATGCGAACGTGAACGAAAGTAACGACGATGGAGCAAGGAAATAAAACGAAAGTCGCGAGTAAAAGGGACTTAGAGCGAATTAACAGATATTAACCTTCCAACTGAATAGCATGGACAGAGAGAGAGAGAGAGAGAGAGAGAGAGAGAGAGAGAGGAGAGAGAGAGAGAGAGAGAGAGAAAGTGGGCGAGGGTTTGTTACAGAATAGCTGATGACTATGTCAATAAGGCTGAGTAAGGCACGTTGTTTAATTTTCTATTTTTTCTTCAGAGATAATATTGTTTAAATATATATATTTATTTATCTATTGCAAGTAGGAGTGTAAGGCGCATGAGCTAAAGAACAGATAAAAACACTGGCTTGAGTGCCTTTATGAGAATAATTATAATATTATGCGGTATAAATTACTATTTATAGTCAGCATTAACGTCAAAATTAAGCATATCAAATGAAGTGGTTATTTAATTGAGATGCATCATCTCTCTCTCTCTCTCTCTCTCTCTCTCTCTCTCTCTCTCTCTCTCTCTCTCTCTCTCTCTCTCTCTCTCTATAGCTGTGGCTGTATGGCCCTTTCATGTCCCTATCTATCCGATAACACCTTACAGATTTAGTAAGCCAACAGTGCCAGGAAACACCGATCTTGCCCACATGCAAAGCTCCCTTTGAGAGCCAAATCGGTCAGTGTTATCGCTTTTGGGTTAACGCGGAATAGGCCGTTTCAGTCAGGGCGGAAAATAGTGTGATATTCGTCTTCAAAGTTGTGATGGCTTTAAATGATTCGGTAATCCTGTACGCATTCCTAACTACGAGCCTACCCATCATTTTTTTTTATTAAACTACTTCTGTAGAACTCCTGTACCTCGTATACTTTATGATTCAGCAATTTCCGCTATGCATGGTCTTCCTAATATTTTCGGACACGTGCAACATAAATAAACGCTTTCCGTTGTTTGCCCATTTGTGTAAACAATCATTTCGTCTCCATGGCTTCCATTTTAACGCATTACCGTAACCTAGCACCTCATTTGCCTTTAATATTTCATAGCTACCTACAAAAGCGATGACAAGTCTGCAAATAACAGTTTTTCCTTATTAATAAAGAAAAACACATTTCTCTTTATATCAGCACCCAGTCTGGATAAAATCTTTCAAGTTTAAAACTACGCAAATTGCTCGTGTGGTTTTAGAACTTAACGCTCGTATTTCAATCTTTCTCATTCAGATACCATTTGTAGAAGAGCATTACCTTCATCAAACCTTATCTTTAAAATCCACGATATGGCAAGAGGCAATACAAGAAGCAGCAAAAGAGTCCCATGTAAGTGAAATGCGACTTCTTTTCGAGAAGCAACTCAATGGCTGGTGTTCATAAAAGAATGACGAAGAATGTTCATCAGCGGTGACTCGAGTCAAGCCTTTCCAGATATGATGCACAGAATTGTCGATTAATACCGCGACTTTTGCTGGCAGCATAAAGTATCATGAACTATACACGGGAATAAACCTTATGAAGCCAATTAACCGAGTTCTCTTATTAAGTATTTTCAATGCACGTTACATGAAATCTTGGAAAAACATAAATTTGTGTTTTACAGCCATTTTTTTATCCGATTGATTTTTTATTTATTTTTCATGCCGCTCAATTTCCCTCCTGTACCAATTAAACATTCAACTCTATATAAAAATGTTATAACTTCACCGCATACCTCAGCATTTCAGCTAAAATACGTTTTACCAACTACTGTATCTATGCCTGGATACATGTTTGACAATATGTATGGAAATTATTCTATTTCGGAACCTAAACAAGTAATTCAGTACAGACGCACGCTCGGCATCACACAGGAATATGATTAGAGGGTTATTAGCCAGGAACAACAATTGATTTCATTCGTAGCTTTACAAACATTCATTGATTTCCTTATTCAAAGGAAAATGTCTGTTTTATGTCTTTGTTTCTTTCAAGCAGATGCTTCACTCATTGAACACCTCTTTAACACCTAAAACATTCGTTTTGAAAGAGAATAAATCATATAACATAGCATGACACTTCATAAGACATTTCTAACATTCAGGAAAACAGAAAGGGGACATTTTATCCAACTCCCGTTTCTGTTTCCGCACTTCCCAGAGCTATGGCTAGGCTCCTTTGATCTGCCAAGGAAGCGACTGAGAGAGACTCTGAATCGCAATCTGGTCACGAAAGAGAAGCTGTTGAATAAATCTGTTAAACACTGGTTGTGTTACCTTTTCTTTTGAGACATTTATCTCAGGATATGTTTTTCGGCATACAAAATTCCAACATTGAGTAAAAATAAGGCATTACCCTTAATAATAATAATAATAATAATAATAATAATAATAATAATAATAATAATAATAATAATAATAATAATACTATTTGCATAAATTAGTAGCAATTTATGATGCGTTGCTTATTTTGAGATACTCCATATTCTATCATTCGAATACATTCAAAATCACTGACATATTTGTTTCCAGTATAATTCCTTCTTGCAGAAGGAAATTGAACGTTGATGTTCTTTCCTCGTACCATGTACCTAGAGTGGTCCAAGATTTCTCAAATAACACCTGTAAATTGTTATGGATTCTTAAGAACATTTTAATATAAAATTATGACATTTTCAAGTAGCCACCGTAGGCAGCAATGATTCAAGTATCTTCCTTAGGGGAGATTTATCATTTAGAAGTCACATGGTTTGGGCAGCTTCCCAGAAATCAGTCAGTTTAGAGGAATTTGACCTCTTTGTTCTTTAAAAAAATAAAAACATCTTTCCTATAAAGAAATACAGACTTTATATGATATTTTTGGATCAACTATTTCATCATATCTACAGCCAGATAGAAGAGACTCTGATTCATTGTCGCTTCTGAAGGGGGCTTCTATTGCAGGTCTTTGACTAGTAACAAGGTCCTTGTAGCAGGAGGCTGAACACGTCTGAATCCCTCGTTTCTTGAAAGGAGTCCAGTTACGTAACCGTCGGGGAAAGGCACACTCACGTGGATACATTGAAACTCAGTTCTAGGAATAATGTTCCACCCTGTTGGCTTTGACTCTCTCTCTCTCTCTCTCTCTCTCTCTCTCTCTCTCTCTCTCTCTCTCTCTCTCTCTCTCTCTCTCTCTAATACTGAAATGTTTGTTGTTGTAGAATTTTGTTATTGTAGAATTTTGTTACAGACGATGATTTAAAAATATCACAAGTAGTAAAAATGGTAAATGCAAAGGGATTAGTATAGATGATCGCTTATAGTTCCAATTGGACGTTTCTGGTCCTTTTATTCATATTTGGTAATGAATGAGTAATTTTAAAGATGTTTTGATCAAATTATGTAGCTAACATTGACCCCATGAGGCTAGATGATTTAGGAATAATTCAGGTAGTATTTGATACAACATTTCATGTATTATAATGATTAGCAAAGAATTGAGAAGGGTGTTTGAGCCAGATCATGATGAGGGAAAGGTTCCAAAGGAATGGGTGGGAGAAATATTTTTTTTTTATCTGCATAAAGGTAAAGGTAAAGGTGACAGAGAAGAGCGTAAAAATGAAAAAAAGAAACATTTTCTTCAAATATACAAAACGGAGACCTGTGATTTTGAAAATTATTATTTTTTAACTTGGGAATGCTAATACCTTCTTCAATTTTCAACTGTTAAGGCGCACAGATTGAACATTCAAGACATGCCAGACAGAATACTGGCTAAAAACTCGAACATCAAAATCCCACTTGGGAAATGTCCGTCAGTTTGTCAGAGAGGGAAAGGGGAGGCTCTTCGAGAGAGAGCGAAGGAGGAGGGGACAGAGTTGCGCGTTTGGTGGGAACCAAATGTTAAGGGAAGACTGAGAACGAAAAAATTCCATCAAAGAGGAGAAAGACTGAAAGCGCAAATTGATGATCGTGGTGACGGAATTCGAATTGTTCCTTAAAACTTTTTTTTGCATGTATAATTTATCTGTAATTATAAGTAAAACTTTTTCTGGCCTTTTTTCTCTATAGAATTATTTTTTAGAAAATAAAAAAATAAGAAACACAAGAAGTGCCATAACAGAAAGAGAAAGATTATTATTATTTGTTCTTTAGGTTTTAAGTTAGTCTTCACAACAAAATATCTATATCGATGTGCAAGGGACATGCAGTTAACATGGTCAAGTCAGCAAGAACAGTTTATCAACACTGTTAATGTGAATAAATGTGTGAATAAATGTGCAGAGCAACTTCATACAATGAACGATTTCATTAACTCAATTCTTTCGCTCAAATCCATTAGGCTATTCGGAAAATATCCCGTACTGTAACACATTAAATGTCCACCCCTTGTATTCAGAATGAGAATTGTGGTTAATGGAAAATATCGTGCGGCCTTTATTAATTTTTAACATTAAATCTTTGAACCCTGAACTAAATAGAAAAAAATCCATAATACAGATCTGTGACATAACTCCATTTATTCAGATACATTCGTGGTGTATGAGAATGAGGATAATACGCATTATGATAAAATGTTGACTTTCATAAAGAATTACTACTTAATGTAAAACAAAAATTATTTGTACTTTACATAATAATTATAAACCCAAGAATGCAACTAGCACGTATCCGTGTGGCTCCATGGTAAGGTTGTATGGGCCACAACCGTATTTGTATAGTGTAAACTAAGGGATTTTGACCTATTTTAACAGTCCACTTTACAAACAGAAACATGAAGGCTTGAAAAAATACTTTCGCATCCATGCAGGAACAGTAAACAGCCCATTCTCGCTAGCAGCAACGAAGTCTCTGATGAACTTGAAGATTCGAATAATGTATACCGTCAGGATATGGTTCAAGGTGATTACGATAAGATGAAAGGAGACTAATTTTTTATCAAGAGGAAAACTGCCCATACTTATGTTAAGAGAGAGAGAGAAAGAATAATTTTTGTTTCCAAAGACACTGTTGCATAAATTCCATAAGTATTTCTTCTTTTATTTAACATATTGTTTGATTCATAAATTTTTGCGTAATGTTCTTTCCCAGGAAAAAAAACCGACTGAAATAACAATTACAGATGTTGACAAGTAACAGTGAGCCTCAATCCGGAATTCCTGCGGTGAGGCCTAAAGAGTCATATGGGTACATGCAGTACATCACTTGTTTGCTTAATGTTCACTTTTTTAACATTATCCATTTTTCATTGATCTCTCTCTCTCTCTCTCTCTCTCTCTCTCTCTCTCTCTCTCTCTCTCTCTCTCTCTCTCTCTCTCTCATCATCATCTTCATTTCATTTCTATTAAATATTTTTCTATTTACCTTTTCTCCTATTGTATTATTGTATTTTTAATAGTTACATCACACTCAGGATTTCATATTTAACAGTTAAAAAGATAAATAGTCAGAAATCACATTCTTCGGCCAACGCTGAATGCCAGGAGTAAATTTTTTTTTTACTTCAACCAGTAACGACTAATTATCAGGGTTCAAATGATGTCCTTTCTCAGAGAAGGAAAGATTGATATGGATTTTTTGGTAATGTGTCAGTAGTGCGTTGGTTTTGAGTTCGTTACTGCTGGAAAAAAATAAAGAAAATTTAATTGCCTCAGAGAGGAACACCTTCGCCAGCGTCAAACCTCTGCGAACGCAGATTTTCATCGACAAGAAGGTTTTCATTGTTGGAATCCAAACGAAACCATATAGGTAAAGAGAGAACGAGACTTCCTTTCCGACTTCCCTAGCGGTAGGAATAAAACGAATTGGCTGACAAAATCCACGGAAATGACTCGTAGAGTTCCCGCTTCTTACGCCAGAATTGTTTGAAAGAAGGTTAGATAATCCACCAAACAAAATTAACATTCCTATTTCGCCCAATAAATTGTCAACCACAAGGCTTATCTTTGGTTAATTTTTTATGCAAATCCTTTTTTTGTAAACGAGCTAATAGCAAAACAGTCAAACGAACAGAAAAACAAACTCACGAGATAAAAAAAAAGCGAACCGAACCAAAAACATAGGCTCCATGGCAAAGGCAATAAACAATCTTTTT
>JANJGK010000013.1:9185860-9190860 GCA_039081455.1 Macrobrachium rosenbergii | reverse complement strand
GGAGGAGTTTCCATTTCCCAGTAGTTTTGTTTTTTCTTTCTTATGTTGGGAAAATTAAAGTTCTCTAATCATAGCAAAACGATTCCGGTATTATATAATGTTTATCTCCACAGATGATTTTGCTTGACAGATGTTTTTTGGGTGGAAAGATGAAATCCGTTTTCTTTCTTGAAGTTGAATCTCGAGCGTTCTGGGGGTTTTTCGGATACATGATGAATGGTAAACGCTTTTGCAGTTATTTCAACGGTAATTACTAGCACAACTTTCCACTCTATAACAATTTGTCATCATAAGCAGTTTATGTTCATTTTAGTTTATGATTATCTTCCAGTGTATTTCCATGACAGGAAATTTCTTTCAGAATGACCTTTTTATTGTTGCTATTATAATTGTGTAAATTGCATCATCAAAACGTTATTGATGATATTTCCGAGATTAACAACTAACCACTTATACATTCATTATCCCCTACTTTTTTTTCCAATCTAGGAAGTTCCGAGTAATTTCATGTTGTAGACCTTGATATTAAAAAAAAAAAAAAAAAATCCTACATTGCCATAAGTTTTACCGTATTAGGAATGCCTTTTAGTATAGACAACCAGTTCAGAGCTCCCGTGATGAAAATAGTATTTGTTAATAAACGGAGCTCATAAAGTCCAATGTTTCAGGTCAGAGATATTTTACAGCAACAGAATTTGCATGAAAAAGAGTTAATTAAAACACTTTTCCTTTATGCGCGCTCTCTCATGGCGATTCATGTCATACTGACCAGCTGTTAGACTGAAGAGTTCAACAGAACGTGGCAATGCAACTGCTTTTGTAGTGTAGTATTTTATAATGAAAATAATTATTTACATGCTGTATTTACTTATTTTCTTCATTCTATGCATGGAACTTACATGGAGGTATGTGTATATGTATCCATAATTAAGACGAGCAGTTGTAAGTACAATGAACCATCAAATAGACATCTTTCTGTTGTATTACAACGTACCTTTCTGTTATGATTTAATAAGTACATCACACATGACTAGTCAAGGATCTAATTAACGGCAGGTAATTAAATAGTTTTACATATTTTCCCAAAGCACGCAATAAAAGCATCATCATCACGGATTTCTGACAATTTAAACCGGGTCTTCCGTTAAATCCGAAACATTTAAAATTCGGCCGTGTAGATGTCAGAATCGACCTGAACTACTGCTTTAGGAATGCAATTGGGTACCAGAAGGTGGAAGAATGGGATGGAGTATGGGAAAGAAATTTTTCCTTCGGTTTCTGATAATTTTTTTATTGGTGACTGCCCTTTCCTTCTTTCCCAAAATAGTTTTGTTTTCTTTGAAACACGGTTATCATTATTATTATTCGCACGGCGCAAGCAAAATTAGGTGGTAAATTTAAGGGAGTTCTACAGCTGAAAAAATCCTTATGGGTAAGATGAAATAGGAGCAGAGAAGTACGTTACATGTAAAGAAATAAAAAGAATATGATCACAAAATGGTAAATGATAACAGAAAATCTAACAGAAGTCTGAAGCAAATGGTCATACTCATTAATACATTAATAGAAAGAAGGGAAGAAATTTGGGCAATACTGCAGAATAGTTGCGCACGCGTCGTTCCGTCTCTTTTAGGTCATGCCTTGGCGCCTCAAGATTGGTTATGTTAAATGTCCTCAACTACTCTGCACTTTTGCCGAAATGGTGTTGTCCCTGTGACGTGGGACTTAGAAGGAATGTGGATAGTAGCCCACTCTGGGACGATTTGCACGGGCTACCTGCAGGGGCACAAGCACAGAAGATGATGGTCATTCATATGTTAAAACAGACAATAAAAGGTTTCCAGGAAAGAAATCCTCCATATTATCACCATTATTTTGAAACCTGATACGACGTTTAAAACAGTACTGATTACAAGATGACGCAGTTATTCTCACAGATCAGTATCCCCTGTAGCATACACAATCTCTTACAAACACCCGCGCACTCATACACTCACATAATATTATATTTGTGTGCGTATTTAATTAGTAAATCCAGAGTACTTTCACCATTATCTCTCCTTCGGTTCTCCTTCTCCTTTCTAAGATTTTGTAGACACTGAAAAGATCAAAGGGAATATTTGTCGTTTACTCAAGAGTGTAATGAATGATGAACTGGTTGTAAAAGTTAACACATGCGAAAGAAACGTTCCAGAGTAAATGACGCCAAATCACAATAGATGACGGCAGAGGAATGAATGAATGAATGAATTTTTAACCTGGATTTCATGAGCAACCCTCCAGGTCATTTTAAGTTTCTCTGTAAAAGAACGGGTGTATTCGAATTGCTGTTGACCCAACGCCTTTTGCATCTTCGAAGTGAATTAAAAGCAAATATACTTTGCTGCATGAAAAGCGTTGCTCCTCAGTGCAACTTTTGATTTAACTCGTTCATCAGTTCATGAGTGGGAGCGTTAGTTTCTTTACAAAGAAACAATAAAAGCAAAATCTTTATCTCTATCTGAGCTCGGGATCGTATATAAGCAACCCCTTAAAACCTCAAAGGAAGCGACATAAAAATTTACTTGTAACTAACGAATTCGTTAAAGATGATAATCTCCTTTCGACAGCGATATTAATGAGAGTAAAATTACGCAGGAGGTAAAGGATCCCGGTTGATAAAATCCCCAAAGCTGATTAGTGGTATGTCAACAACAACCGCTGGCTGATGTCTTTGGGAGCTCTTTTATTTTATTATCTTTTCAGTGGTAACTAATGGAATCTAATTAAACGAAGCACTTTTTTTATACAGTTCAGTTTCCTTGTGTTGCAAATTATGCAGTAATGTTTTTTTTTAACCAACTCGTTTAGAAAAGGTACGGCATCTATTACCGGAAAATGCCACGCAAAGTAAAAAAGAAACCTGGCTTAGAAAATTGTAGGTAAGGAAGATTATCGTTTCAACAAGACAGTTAAATTAAAAACTAATATGTTTTATTTTCGAACAAGATGAAAACATGAATATGTCGACGATACAGAAAATAATAGGCAAACAGTATCAGAAATTCTTCGCGGGAGAGTTAAACGGCCAAAGTTTGTTATCGTTATCGTACCCCTGATTCACTTCTTTCTTTTGCTTCCGAAGTTGATGCGAAGGATGATTGTCACCTTTATAAAAGAACAAAACCACAGATGGGGAAAAGGTTATTTTTCTCGTAACTGATTCTCTGACTTCTAAGTAACTTATGATAAACTGCCAGGGCAGAGAGAGAGAGAGAGAGAGAGAGAGAGAGAGAGAGAGAGATCCTAATATCCTCTCACTGTAAAATATAGAACGTGTTTTGAGAGAATGTGTGTGTTGCTGGAAAAAATGTTATTCTCGAATTTTGAAAAGTAGTTATGCACTATTATATAAGAATGAGGGCGAAAGAGGAAGGGGAAGAGAAATAGAGATCTAAGTCTGTGCTAAGAGATTTGAGTCTTCAAGATTCTTGGGAAGTTCGCAATGTAATCAAATATAGTTGCACACCAGTAGAGCAAATTGAAAGAGATACTTTTCCTTATTTTCATTTTAACTATAATATTTCATCTCTTTTACTTCTTTGTTATTTACTTATCCAATCACCTTTCTACGAGATTACTCCAGTATTTGAGAACGGATATTCAAGATATTTTTCAGTCTTTCGTACTATAGAGCATATTCTGCAGAATGTCCGTCTCCGCCAACGTCACTTATATATTCTTATTTTGACATGACATACTGAATTTGTGGCTGTAATTGCCTCTCAAAGATGAAATAATAAAGAATTATATCTATTTCCATTCGGTAAACACAAAATCTTACCTACATGTTTGGTATGAACTGTGCTATCAAATGAAAACCTTTCTTTCTATGTCCTTTGCAATTTGCTCATTGTAGCCCTGACTAGTTTTTACTCCCAAATTCCACTTAACAGTACTTAACTTTCTGAATGGCTCCTCTATAAATTCGACTATTCGTCTTTGAGTATTTCTCAGTCGTCCACAGTTTATTCTACCAGTTTTTACTCTGTACAGTTCCTAATCTAGTTAGAACGTATATTCCATTTTCAGAATGTTTACTTATATAGGAAATCACTATACATTTTTTTCTCGTTTTCCTTGATAAATCACCTATTACAAAACTTTTTAAATTTGCCAGTCTGCTGATAACGTTCTTTCCTCATTTCTGTATTGTCAATAAAACTTATTTTCTGGGTAATTGTATCGACCTTTGCTTCCATTTACAAGGCACCATGCTAAACTTTCTCAACCTCATTAGGGTGATATTCTCATTAAGGCTATCGTCTATGTGCGTGAAAAGATATACTTTACACTATGCCAGGATGGAAGTTCTCGAAAGCTCTAGTCATATTTTCAAAGGAAATGGAAAATGCATGAAGGGTTGCATCATCCCATCCAGTCGTTAGTGGAATGGAATAACACGACGATAGCATCAGTGCTTTGATGTGTTTCAAAAATGAAAGGATAGATAAAATCTACCCTTCTCTCTCTTTCTTCTCTCTATAGTCTCCCAAACAGAGAGAATGCGTGTTTATTGTGTAGCAAACTGAACATCAGAGAGAGAGAGAGAGAGAGAGAGAGAGAGAGAGAGAGAGAGAGAGAGAGAGAATTACAGATCGTGTAGACGGTGGTAGTGTCACCATTCTGTATTTAACGTTGTCTTTCTGCAAATGATAACGCTGCTAGTCACACGACCCTGAGTCTACCCTGACCCAGCATAGGAAGAAGAGAGCTGAATTATAGTCTGAGTAACCAAGTGAGGAATATAATCATGTTAGACTAAGGTAACCGTTTTCGTCAATATTTAATTGAAATGAAGAGTTGTAATATGAAACGAAAAATAGTTTTCATATTTGCATTAAATCAATGCTTTCATCAAAAGGACGATAAAATCAGGGAAAGCTTTTAAGTTAGTGCATGTGACTAAATAAAAATGAACGCGATCAATTTTCCGATAGTAAAAAGGAAGCGCTACTGGT
>JANJGK010000013.1:9180860-9183360 GCA_039081455.1 Macrobrachium rosenbergii | reverse complement strand
GCAAAAATATGGAAAGATCAGGATTCAGTCTGAAAATCATGGTAAAATTCTTTTTTGGCGAAATATATGTATAACTATACCTTTTGAAAACATGGCAAAACAAACAGGAAAAAATAGTATATTCTGCAGTCCAAGAAAGGATTCGAAATTTCATTATAAATATGTAGTGGGAATTTATTTACATAGTTTAGTGTTCCTTTGGATTGCAAACAAAGGGCAACAATGGTGCAGCGCGAAAAAAATAAAACAAATAGAAAGGCTTTTATGGCTCGTATTCAGTGTGCGTCTACAATCCCTAAAAAGGACTGGAATATTTTCTTTGTTATTTTGTAGATGATGCAAAGTCGGTTGTAAAGATTACTTAAGGCATTTAAGTTACATTTGAAAACTTGTACTTGGAATGTAATGAAATATTAAAGATTCTACAACTGCAACTATTTGCTGGGGAAACTTCAGCCTGCTTCACGAATTTGATGACAGTAGAAGAAATACTTTACACCAAATATAAATAGTTTAGGGAAACTTGCATATACCTTGGATCTCTCTCTCTCTCTCTCTCTTCTCTCTCTCTCTCTCTCTCTTCTCTCTCTCTCTCTCTATAAATATTATAGATGCATATATATATAATATATTATATATATATATATATATATATATATATATATATATATTATATATATATATATATATATAATATATATATATATAATATATATATATATATATATATATATATATATATATATATATAAATATATATAATATAATATATATATATATATAAATATATATAATATATATATATATATATATATATATATATATATATATATATATATATATATATGTATACTGTATGACATTTTTTTTTATCACACCATGATTCATATACGATCATGAAGCTACAAATATCGCTTAATATCAAATCCACGCTACCTCGGAATATCCCCGATGGGGAATTATCACCTGAAGGGTATCAAGTGGTTAGCGTCGACTGGATTCGCTGGATGCGCGTCTGTGTCGTGGGATCGAGACTCGTCAGTGCCCGTCCATTTATCACTTATAGAATTCCCTTCGGGTGATAATTCCCCATCGGGGATATTCCCGAGGTAGCGTGATTTGATATTAAGCGATATTTGTAGCTTCATGATCATGTATACTGTGTATATATATATATATATATATATATATATATATATATATATATATATATATATATATATATATATATTAGAAATAAATGAACACAAGCATGCGTTTCACATAAACAAATTCCCGACTCACATCGGATTGAACCCGTCTCTCAAATGACAAGCCAGCTGATCCATACAGGCCATAAAAGGAGTTGGAACCTAAGTACTTCTGTACTGAGGTTTTTCCTGTGCAGGCTACCGCCTAACATATCAACTTCTTTTATGACTTATGTGGGCAATTGGTAATACGCTGGCCTTTCATTTGGGAGACAGGGTTCGATCCCAATGTGAGTCAGAATTTATTACAGTGAAACACGTACTCTTGTGTTCATAACTTCCAGCATATTCATGCTGAAGGGGTAACTACCTATTGACTCACTGATGGTCGGGAAGTTGGGTAAACTTCGCTGGTATGCCCGGGAAACCCTCAGGTAACAGAAGTACTTAGTTTTAAACTCCTTTCATTATCTGTGTGAGTCAGTTGGTAGCGCCTTTATATATATATATATATATATATATATATATATATATATATATATATATATATATATATATATATTTATAGTAGTTATCGCGCATTTCTCTTAGCGTTTACTTTAAATGTAGGATAATTAAGACAAACGAAAGCTACACTCCCAAGAGATAAGTGTTTGAAGTGATGTTTCTGTGCAATGGTAGAAACTGAATGGGGAGACAAGTAGCCTTATGAAACCCAAGCTTTCTTCACACTTTAACGTGTGATTATTTGTCTTTGTATGTTAGATTTTATGCACGTATTTGGCTATATACAGTACGTAAGTGTATCTCTGATGTCAGTTGTTCATCGCGGTTTATTTACTGGCTCTGTTACATGTTTGATTAACTGTGTTTTTGTTTTGTGCTATCGATTTATCCTTTACGCCATTTTTCTTCGTCATTTTGTTGTTCGTGGGTATTATAGATGGCGGTTTTGGAACTGAAAACTTCACAAAGAATTGCTCTGTCATTCATATTATCACGGATTTTAGGCATACTAATCAGAAAACAATATTTAAAAGATCTACCTCTTCTCTGCACTAGACATTCATTGGTTGTCGTATGAAAATAACGGAAAATTTCTGAGGTTTTTAAAAGTATTTGTTGTGGAACTGATGAAGGTCACGAAATTTCCAGCTCATATTCTGTAAGCATAAGTTTCACAGTCACTTTTATGTACTCGGCGTTTTCATTCTAACTTGTCGGACTGCAGGATGATTTCTTTCTTTTTATTCTGACAGGCTAATTTTCTTGTTACGAAATATCTTCTCATCTCTGAAGAATACAATGCT
>JANJGK010000013.1:9133360-9175860 GCA_039081455.1 Macrobrachium rosenbergii | reverse complement strand
ATATATTATATACACATATGTGGTGTGTGTGTATGTGTATGTATGTATGTATGTATGTATAAAACAAGCTTTATGAATAGGTAACTAAGATTTTCACGCACTCCCATTCGAAGCACTAATGAACTTTGTGTCTTCTAAGGCTTCCACAGGCCTCTCATTTTAGTCCCATTACTGAGAATTTCGTGTCATTACCTGGGTTCTGCGTCACTGGAGGATTAATCAAGCTGCCATACCAATATGCAGCAGGAGGGCAAAAGGTTCCCTTTAATAACATTAGCTTATCTTAATTAGAATGAAATGGCGAATATGAAAGAAATGTTCACAAACTTTTGTGCGTGAGTCTCTTCTTTTTCTGAAACGAAATTTCCTTTGCAAATATTGATTACTGTAGTACACAAAACGGATGTTACAAATCCCAATGTCATATATCTCGTCTAGGTAAAAATTAAAATTAGTTATTATTATAAGTATGCACCCACGGATGAATCAAGGATGAAATGAAAAAAAATTATTAACAAAGTCTCAGTCGCTCCATTAATGACTTCCCAGTTCGTTGACCTTCTTCACATTTACTGTATCTTAGCAAATAAATATAAGCCGGAAAAACCTAATGCTTCAGGATGTAGGTAACGCTAAACAATAACATTGCGACAGCACTTTCACTCAAAAAAAAAAAAAAAAAAATGTATATCGTTGAATGTATTACCTGCTACTTAAATGCGAATATTTCTGGAACCCCTACTTCATGAATAACATGAGCCGACAAAATCAATAAATCAAAATTTCGGGGAAAAACCAAGAAAAAGTTAAACAAAAGCAGAAAATAAGCACTCCTTCCATACCTTCATTGAAAAAGTAATTTAGCATTCAAAATTTCGTAAATACCTTGATATCAGCTTTTGTGTTGAAGTGACAACTCTTATCATTCCTATAACCAAATTCTTATTGTGATACTCCAGCTTAAATTGAGATTTTTAGCAACAAATTCGATGCCTAAGCTGATTCCCCCAAAAAAGAGAATCTGATACACGGCCAGTTCTGAGTGAATTTCGTGACATTTTTTCTCTCTGTCCTTGTCGCCCCAATATTTTTCCGTTAATGCCGGTTTTAAGCAGAGATTTTGGCAGTAACGGATTTACCTTCTCTCTCTCTCTCTCTCTCTCTCTCTCTCTCTCTCTCTCTCTCTCTCTCTCTCTCTCTCTCTCTCTCTCTCTGTAAAGACATTTTGTTTTCTAAAGCATGACATGATTATGTTATCGAACCGTTTTTATCTTATTTCTTGATGTGAGAGCAAGTGGACAAGAAAGGAAACCTTTGCAAAAATTAAGATCAGTTAGTTGAAATCTTTCTAGCTGCCTTTCGAAGGAAACGCTAGAACGCAGAGAGGTGACTTACTGTACATGCTGATTGTTAAGAACAACAAAAAAAGAAAATTGACTGAGCATCAATCTAAAAACCTTTTCCCTAACGTTTTAAAAAGACATTGCTCCATCAGGTTATCTACCTATTTGTTTATTTATCATGCTCATGTTCCTTAATAAACCAATAAAACAGTAAAGCATTTAGCCACTTCTATCTCTAAGCTGTGGCTGAACTAAACAGAGTGCTTCAATATAATAAAAACTTCGCAGATAAACAAACGTTCATCAGCAATACATTAGTTCTTCTCACTTATTGTGCCACTGACAGTTATCTGGACCTTCTTTCTGAGACCCGCATTTCAGTGCATCATTTCATGTAATGTATATTAATTGTCGCTCAGCAATTGCTCGACTTTTTGCTTCGATTGTTTTGTTTCTCTGGATGTCCTGTCAACCTGTGGAAGGTTCTTAACGCTCTCGTATAACCATCATTTACAGATGTAGATTTACCATGGTGATAGTGGCTGTTTCTTTCCTTTTTTTTTCAGTCCATTTTTCTTTGGGGGTTTTATATGAAGAGTTGTATATTAACTTATAAGAAATATTAATTTTCAGCACAGGTGACCTTCGTTATCGGGACTCCACGATTATTATAAGCCTATCAATTAATCAGTCCAACTTGGGATAGCTAAGAGAATTATGTTGATTGCCCCAAGCCCTGTTTCACAAGCAAACACATGTTAGTATAATTACGCACGCACACACACACACACACACACTTATACATACTTGTGTAAAGAAAATTGTAGGCTCAATTATGTTAGTGGCCATATGCTGTAATTCGGTGCAATTACTCGTAATATATTTCTTGGGTGAAAGTCCGTGAACTTCTAATATTCAGTTATTATCTGATAAAAGAAAATGCTAATAGCAATTCAAATTTTCATGGCTTCAAGTAAGTTATGTTATCATTCACAAAATATAAACGGTTACATGCCAACTTACTGATAGAAAAAAAAAAAAACATTAATTTGAAAGCTAGCCCATTTTGAAATTTCTTTTTCATTCGCTACCAAAGTTAACAATTTATTTTGTGTATTGTGTTGTTTCGCTGTGTTACACGTTTAAGAGCAGATAATGTAAATTCTCAGACTAGAAGCATTTGCATCATTATACGCCGAGTTCAGGAAATAAAAAGAAAACAATTGCTTTATCTGCAAAGGGCACTGACGCTTCCCCTACGGCTGCTGGTCGGTTTGGGAAAAAAGGAACATTTCCTTCGATTTCACCCTTGCATTATTATTTGCTTCAGACATCCTCTTTGTAAATGAAAAGCTAATTAAGAGACCTGTAAAAATAAAGTCTCATTTCGTGCTCTGTAAACATGTAGCCATTCATTTCTATCAGTGAATATTAAACTTCTTTCTGTTAGATAAATAACTAAATTAGAACTCTCAAACTTTGCTCCCCTTATACAACTCCCTAAGAAAAGTCTATTCTTTGAATAAGTTTTCAGAAAATGACAACTGTACAAAAGTCGGTCGCTTTTGATAATGAAATTATGTTCGAAAGTTTTCTCGGAGAAGAATGTCATTATATTTGTTTTCTTAAGGACTAAACATGCCAAAGGATGTTGCCTCGTTATGGAAGTTAAAAGGCCTGATCGAGCGAAAAAGTCATCATGCTACGGCTCCTTCTCCGTTTTTATTAGCTGAAGTTTATCACAAAGAATTCTTCCCAGACTCTTTACCTTGTCTGATGACTTTTTGATATGCTTCAGAAATATTGATTAATATGTTGGTATCATGTCAGACGTATGAAAAATATTCGTATATTATAAACAAAACTCACAAACAATATTAAACGTAGAACCTGTTGACATGAATTATTCGAGTAATATATATGTTCTAAGAGACTTAAATGGTTGTTTTATGGATGTAAAATTACGAAGATATAGTACTGTATAAGTACATGTGAAAAGATCGATCCGCGTATTTCGAAGTGGTTTGGGCATGTGGTTAAAATCAGAAAGTTCTGATAAAAAAAAGGGATAGAGCTCGAGAAAGTGTTGCTACATGTTATAAAAAGATTCTGGAACGGAACAATTTTAATATATATCTTTAAGCATCATTCATGAAAAAACTAAGAATTTTTTAAGAATTCGATGTTTACAGCAAGAATTTTAAGAAAATTTAGGGAGCGAGTCAATATAAACTTGACGTATGCTCTCCATTTCGGTTCAGTTAAGATGAAAAAGTCTTCAATAAAAGCAGTATATGTTTTAGGGAATTCCATTTTTATTCCTTTTCTTTATCAATGTACTCTTGAAAACATTTTTCTGGTGAAATTTGAAAAGAACTGTTTTTTCTCTTTGCAATCGCGGTTAAAAAAAATCATAAATTAACCTTGTCTAACCCATCAAATAAATTGTATAATTCATATGAATTGCTTATTAGCTTTATACGTCACAGTAATGATTAGTGGGTAATCATACCAGTTTTCATAATTACAAAAATATTTCAGAGGATGTGTTCTTTATATTTAAGATAATGATGTCATAGTAATTTGTAATAAACAGCTGGATGAATGGTGGTAATTGCAGACTTAGACATTATGAATGATATTAAGACAAACTATTCAATCTAAAAACAGCATAATTAGCTACAATTAAGTAACTTACAGGAGTAAGGAAAAACAATCAAATGCCATAATGAATATTGAAACAAATCTCCCTAAAATAACCTTGAATAACATCAGTATCCATGTTTAAGGATATAAATCGTAATCGAAATACGTACCCAAGAATTATAATGACTTACACCCTCTAAACAGCTGCAAGGCAGGACATAATAAAGAGCTACATACATTTATACATCAGTGGGATAGACAAAAATAGACGAGAAACAACACATAATATAATAAGCGTGAACAATTTAGACGAGGATAGAAATGAAAATACAGGACATTCGATTCTAGTTTAGCCTGAGGGACCGGGAGAACAGACAGATAAAACGAAAAAAAAAAAAACATCTTACAAATGATCTGTTGCTAAGGGTGAACAGAAGCATAAAAAGATGAAATGAATGATAACAGGTAGTTTAGAGTGACTTTTCCCTTCAGGCTTCAAAATAAGAGGGGAAGTGGAATATTCAAGTTGATCACTGACATGTCTGAAGAAAAAGTCCAAGATGAAAGAAGGAGGAAAATAGGACAGAGTAAGCAGGTGAGATGGATCGAGAATTAGAGTTTAGTATTTTACTTATCGAAAACGACCAAAAAAATCAGCCACCGACAGCCACAGTACCTAATACAACATCCAGTACAAGAACGCTGTCTAAGGGTGAAATAAAAATGATAAATGCATGTACATAATTAAGGCAACATTTTAACCATACCTTGAAGAGCATCTTGTTATAGCAATGAGCGTACTTCAGGTATTAATTTATACTGTAAATTAATTAAGCAACAGAATCGTTGGAAGAAAGTGATGACCGGAGTTATGCATATTTTTTTCTTTAGCCAGTGGAATACCCAGAAATTACAGGTAATTTATACACAAAAATGTTTGTTCTATACACGCCAAATATAGGTGGATATCGCACGTTCCAACCACTAAAACCTTTTCTTGGAAATATATTTGAACCCGATTTAGCACCTGGACAGTAAATTGTAATAAAGGATAAGACTTATTATTCGATTTCCGGAATTTCAGCATTATCATGAATTTTACAGCTTAAAGCCAACGCAGTTTCATACGATAATCATAATGAAAATGAGAATTTTGTGAGGATATAATCAACTTATAACAAAAAGAATTGGAATTTTTTATCTTGTACGATTAGAATGGGTGGGAATGTCTATCCACAATTTTCTTTTAATTATTCGTCCATTTCGTCCTCTTTCAAGGATTAAATTGAGTTTACGATTTTAAGTAAGCAGTTTATTGGATTTCGCTTCAAAGCATCTTGGATTATGCTGTATTTTCCTTTGAATCTTGGGGATTATACTGTATTTTGCTTTGAAGCTTGGGGAATATACTGTATTTTGTTTTGAAGCTTTGGGATTATACTGTATTTTGCTTTGAAGCTTGGGGATTATAATGTGTTTTGCTTTGAAGCTTGGGGATTATACTGTATTTTGCTTTAAAGCATCTTGGATTATACTGTATTTACTTTGAAGCTTTGGGATTATACTGTATTTTGCTTTGAAGCTTGGGGGTTATGCTGTATTTTGCTTTGAAGCTTGGGGATTATACTGTATTTTGCTTTGAAGCTTGGAGATTATACTGTATTTTGCTTTGAAGCTTTAGGATTATCCTGTATTTTGCTTTGAAGCTTGGGGATTATACTGTATTTTGAATTAAAACATCTTGGATTATACTGTATTTTGCTTTGAAGCTTGGGGATTGTACTGTATCTTGCTTTGAAGCTTGGGGATTATGCTGTATTTTGCTTTGAAGCTTTGGGATTATTCTGTATTTTGCTTTGAAGCTTTGGGATTATACTGTATTTTGCTTTGAAGCTTGGAGATTATACCGTATTTTGCTTTAAAGTATCTTGGATCATACTGTATTTTGCCTTGAAGCTTGGAGATTATACTGTATTTTGCTTTGAAGCTTGGTGATTATACTGTGTTTTGCTTTGAAGCTTGGGGATTACACTGTATTTTGCCTTAAAGCATCTTGGATTATACTTTATTTTGCTTTGAAGCTTGGGGATTATACTGTGTTTTGCTTTGAAGCTTGGGGATTATACTGTATTTTGCCTTAAAGCATCTAGGATTATACTTTATTTTGCTTTGAAGCTTGGAGATTATACTGTATTTTGTTTTGAAGCATCTTGGATTATACTGTATTTTGCTTTGAAGCTTAGGGGTTATACTATATTTTTCTTTGACGCTTGGGGATTATGCTGTATTTTGTTTTGAAGCTTGGGGATTATACTGCATTTTGCTTTGAAGCTTGGGGATTATAAATCAACAATTTATCATCTTTGACTTGAATCATGATAGATGAGTTGCATTAGTGTTTAACCTGACCGTGCTTCTCTCTCACAGAGAAACCTCTTGTAGTCACAATAACTCACTGATGCAAAAGGCATTCATTATCATTTTTCTGACTAATGACTACATAAAAAAATTTGAAAAGAATGGGACGAATGAGCACAAATATCAAGTGTAATATAAATTCGGACGCATGCGTTATCGTAAATAGATTACTAAGCCCATCAGTTTCTGTTGTAGCTAACTTTGTTAAAAGCAAATATCCGTAGCTGCAGGACAAGCACAGAAAATCATTATATATTGAAAACTTTATCGCACCTTTTCAGAGCTATGAGAGAGGAAAACAAAGATGAGTAATATTAATGTAATGAGAAGATGAATACGAAGATGAATTAAATACATATATCAGTACATATTTAATTAAACGGTAGAACAGTAAAATATTCTATTTAACGGCCAACGATCATTTAGAAAATAATCCTTCTCTAATACTATCCAAACTTTATAAATTGCGCAAATCTCCTCATACCTTTCAGTGTTACTCACCATTAGTTTTACAAAGAAATATTCTGAAACAAAAGAATTAAAACTTTTAAACATAATCACCCTTTCTTCTGGCTTACGCTTACTAGATATTACTATTCTTGCTCCGTTAAATCATCTTAATTACATAATCTCCTTAGGCACCGTGTGTACAATTTAAATGGGAAATACATCCCTACTGTGGCCCATAGGTCTTGCTCAAATAAGGGGGAGTGTAGAACTACTTTTTGTTAGCCTTCAGCATATCCCCGTAAATTCTTAGTAAATCTCCTAAAATTGTTAGCTCTTTCGTTTTGGGAAATACAGCTTACTTATTCAAATGAGACCTGGAGATTTTAATCATGAATGAGGGGGAAATATTTCAGTAAGAGTTATGCGGAATTCTTAACAAAAAAAAAAAAAGCCAAAGAGGGAAAACTGAAAGAAAAAGTCTCGGGGACCCCTAATTATATGTGAGGAAAAGGCTCTTCATTTGTCTGTGTAAATAATGATATCAGTTATGAAACAGCCCCGAGTAGGTAGAACTCTTTCCACTTGGCCAAGGAAACACATTAAAATACGGATTGGAATTCATTCTCTCTCTCTCTCTCTCTCTCTCTCTCTCTCTCTCTCTCTCTCTCTCTCTCATATACATATACAACAAACTAAACCGGAATTGTAGGTATATATACTTATTTAGAAAACATGGACAAATTACATTAGCGTGTTTCTTATTCGCTGTCAAGGCGATGAAATATAAATTGTAGCAATAAAATAATGCTCGGTGAGAAGATTGGACGCCATTTTGAATGAAGAGAACAAAATAATCCTATTATTCACTAATGGTTTTAATGAGGAAGGTTGCACTTTAACATTAATTACCCTAGAGAGAGAGAGAGAGAGAATTATTTTTCATTCTTCACGGAGAAGTACAGGAATAGTGTGAAGAAAATACTTAACGTTTGTACTGAGTTGCATGTATTCAAATGACATACTTATCCACTGGTGAATGCTGTTTAGATTAAAGATAACAGCCTTAGATCTTGAAAGGTTATGAATCAAGGTTCTTATTATAAAAAAAAAATAAATAAACACCGAGTGCCACCAAGAAGAAGGGTGTCTAAAGTAAGCAAAAAACGAGGCTTACTGTAGACGCGTATCCTCCTTTCTCGCAAAGGATTATGTCCGGAAAGCAGCGGAATCCGGACTAGCTAAACAGCCTCCGACGTCAACTCAGACAATGTCTTCCTCTCCAGGCAAATGATTTCTGCGATATAAAAGATATGGTATGAGTCCCGAGCCTTATCTGTACAGTAAGGAACAAGAATAATGCTTTGTTTTTATTCTCTCTCTCTCTCTCT
The DNA here is from genome assembly GCA_039081455.1 of Macrobrachium rosenbergii. Taxonomy (NCBI): domain Eukaryota; kingdom Metazoa; phylum Arthropoda; class Malacostraca; order Decapoda; family Palaemonidae; genus Macrobrachium; species Macrobrachium rosenbergii. The sequence continues at coordinate 9,167,615 of JANJGK010000013.1, read as the reverse complement.
CTCTCTCTCTCTCTCTCTCTCTCTCTCTCTGGGACAATCTTAACGGAAACATACAGCCTAACCAATAAATGAATATTAAATGGCACACAGAGAAAACTATGTGTATTACTGAACACATATACATAGCGTAGAAGACGTTTTGCCTTTCACGTACACCTCTCTTGATGCTGACCGCAAACAAATGGCTGGTTTGGGGAAAATACGAGAAGGCACATCACAATCCTTATGAAAAGATATCCTCCAAGTTTTGTGTAGAAGTAAGGTATCCCATTCATAAAGAGAGAGAATCTCGAGACATTAGTAGTATCCTGCAAATGACGTGATAGCGAAAACAGAAACTAAAGGAAAGGTAGAGGGTGGGGGGTGGGGATATTACAACGTTCCTAAATGCAGTGATATTGGTCAAGGAACATTTAACTTTGTTAGAATACATTGTGTAGCAAATGAAACTGCTCGTGAAAGTTTCACACATTGGAAGCTGGCATATGCACCAATTGTTATGCTTAAGTATGAATAATTACCACCAGCGATCCACTTTTTAAGAGGCGTGGTGCTTTAAGCATCCATCCTTCAAGTCCACACTAATATACAGTAGGATATCTGGAGGACAGGATTTCTAGGGACTCGGCCGATGTATTCATGAGGTGGCTCTCTCAAACTCGTTTACGAATCGAATAAATCCCATCCCTCTCGAGGTCATTTACAAATCGAATAAATCCCATCCCTCTCTCGAGGTCGTTTACAAATCGAATAACTCCCATCCCTTTCTCGAGGTCGTTTACAAATCGAATAAATCCCATCCCTTTCTCGAGGTCGTTTACAAATCGAATAAATCCCATCCCTCTCTCGAGGTCCTTTTACGAATCGAATAAACCCCATCCCTCTCTGAGGTCATTTACAAATCGAATAAATCCCACCCCTCTCTCGAGGCCATTTACAAATCGAACAAATCCCATCCCTCTCTCGAGGTCATTTACAAATCGAATAAATCCCATCCCTCTCTCGAGATGTTTACGAATCAAATAAATCCCACCCCTCTATCGAAGTCATGTACGAATAGAATAAATCCCGTCCCCCTCTGGAGGTCGTTCACAAATCGAATAAATCCCATTCCTCTGTCGAGGTCATTTACGAGTCGAATAAATCCCATCATTCACTGTCAGTCGATTTCTCCCTAATCCCCCCTCCCCCTTGGTAATTATATCCACTAAGTTACATGAGACGCCGTTCCCTTGTTCATCAATTATGTTGCTACAGTACACCATACAATTACAAACTGGCCAAAACATAGCCCCTCCTGATTGTATTGGCGGAGGTACTGAAGGATTTATTCATATTTGCGTGAATGAATATCTTCTTTCATTTCTTAGAATGGCTGATTCGGATATTCCATGTAGAGAAATGTGAAATGGAATCATTCAGGTACTAATGACGGTAAGATAATGAGCGAAAAGGCGTCGAATATCATTACCGTAATGATTATGAAAATCATTGGCGGGTGTTAATTGAAAAACTAATCGTACATATATATATATAATGATAATGTTTAATGAACAAAGACGCGGAAAACATAAAGATGCAATACCACTTAAAGGTCTTTTTTGCATTTAAAAAAGAGGACATAAATTGAAAACTATGGATAAATAATGGACAATCTATCAGCAGAGTATAACTTGCATAATTGTTTTTACAGTAAGACTATTTTGCTTTATAGCATATTTTATTCTCATTCCGCATAAAAGCGTCATGTAATGAAGTTTGAAATGCGGGCGCGGAGAATAAAATTGAATTTAATTAGTCTGCAAACAGAGCTCCTCCGAAATACGATTATGCATAATTTGAAGAAACGTCACAAAGACGAAGAGGCGAGATAACACAATAATGTTGTCTGTTCAGAATCTTTATTGAACTGTAACAAAGTGTTCAGAAGACCCTTGAAGACCTCAGAAAAACAAATACTTGATTACTTCACTGTTCATTTTACTGTATTTCTGCCATGCTGTGAGTTTTACAATAAAGAAAAATGGCATAAAATAAATATTAATTCATGCAAAAAGCTGCATATTCCATAAAGCACATTTGAAATTATATCCAGGATTTAAAAACGTAATTCTTTGTATAAACATTTTCCATTCAGAATACAAAGAGTCAGTAATACATTGTAAAATTTTGTTTATATTTACTTTGTCTCTTGCGTGTCTGTCAGTATGTTCGAATCAGTCAGTAACTTTTTTCTCGGATAGCAAAGTTTCCGCCTCTGACTGGTCGGCTGCGGGGATTGAACCCTCGCCACAGGCTTCTATGAAGTCTGTGGTTGCCACTCTACCAACCAAGCCATCGAGGCTGAATCAGTCAGTAACTGTAGGAGGAGAAACTCAACAAAGCGGGTGTTGACATAACCACTTCTTTCCCTTTGCTACAGTCCACTTTCCTTTCATTTCTTATTTACGAAGCGAATACGGACATAACTTACAATGTTTGGCTTTCAGGTCCTTTAATGACTAAACTCTACATTTTTTATTACTTTTTCTACTTTAAAGTAAACGTTATTTTGGTTTTAATTAAACGGTCAACAAACTGAAGTTAGAGATAAATATTTAAATTTGGCATAGCGTCAGTGAGCTAGCACATTATTCTAATGAAAAGATATAGAGTTTCATTTGAAAATATAAAAAGAGCGATTTCAGGCTGGTGTGGTAAAAAATGTTCAGAAAACTTTATGAATGTAATTCACAAGTAATTCACAACAATTACGTATGAAAAAACGAGAAGTATTACTAAGCTGGCTGGCAAGATTAGACCCATATATATATATATATATATATATATATATATATATATATATATATATATATATATATATATATATATATATATATATATATATTATATAAATGGTTTCCTGCGCTCAGTGATAGTGCTACGGAGAATTCTTTTCTTCGAGAAGTGTATATTGGGTTTGATAGTCCGATGTGGGACGCTGATGGGACCATCAAGTTCTTATTGGGTGGACGAATACGGCTATGTATGGGGCGTGTCAGGGATAGAAATGTGTTTGGGGATCAAGTGGAATGGGATACGACTTATACTCTTTTTTGTGTAATGGATCCCTTATTTCATTTCCGTATATAAACGACATGATACGAGGTCTCAAATGACGTTTCCCTTTTTCGTTTATTTTTCCGTCTTGTCGACTTTGACATCTTTATCATCTCCACGAAACAAAACGATCACAAGAATTTTTACATTGAAGGAAGACTAAGAACTTCAAGAGGTTGAAAGAAGAGACAAAGAAAGATTAATGAATCTTCTCCCTTGAAAGGTTTTGTGACTGAAGAAGTGTCTGATAATGAAAAGTGCTTGTTTTTTTTTTTTTTTTTTTTTTTTTTGTATATGAGTGCCAAAGGTAATCTTAGCCTTGGAAACTTGGGACATTTTTTAAGGCCATGAGAGGAGAGAGAGAGAGAAGAGAGAGAGAGAGAGAGAGAGAGAGAGAGAGAGAGAGAGAGAGAGAGAGCTACTATATTACTGTCAGAACAATTTAGTATGCCATAAATCGAAAATCACTTGCGTAGTACAACCTAAGATTCATAATATTTTACACAAAATCGTGACTGAATTGCAGGCTACAGGCGAAATAGAAATAACTGAACACAGTAATAAGCGATCGTATTAGTAATAAAAGCAAGTTTACACTACTGTATATTGAAATGAAACTGAAAAAGAATAGACGAAACATGAAAGAGAATTATAAAAAAAAAACAGGGAATACAATAAGCGAACCCAACCTCATGAGATGAAATATGAATTCACGGAAGCATAAACATTGTGGGTGTTGTCCATTGCCCAGTATTACGAACGTTTTCCAGAAAGCAATATCTGTCTTGAAAGGACGGCAGTTAGACCTTGTGGCGCATCGACATCAGGAATGCGTTTTTATAGGGTAGTGAATGTTCTTTTTTCATTGGGTTAAATGCCAATGACACATAAAAAAATAAAGAAAAAACAATGACATGTACAAAAAAAATCATCGCTGACTATCGCATTTCAAGTTAATTATTCGTAAATCGTTATTCCCCCGGGGGGGGGGAGGTGTTAGCGCCGTCAATGCAGCTCACGTGGTGCACTGTAGGCATTACTTAAGGGTCTTTGAAGCGTCCCTTCGTCCCCTAGCTTTAACCGCTTTCATTCCTTTTCCTGTACCTTCGTTCATATTCTCTTTCTTCCATCTGACTTTCCACCCTCTCCAGCAATTGCTTCATAGTGCAGATGCGAGGTTTTCCTTCTTGTTACGCCTTTAAAGCCTTCTTTCTGTCAATTTCCTTTCAGCGCTGAATGACCTCATAGGTCCCAGCACTTGGCCTTTTGCTTAAATTCTATACTGAAAATCTTTATTCAGTCACGAATAAAATGAGATGTGTTAGCAACCTGATAACAAAATTATCAATTACCAGCAGAATTCTAAACGGACAGTTTCAGCTAAGTTATATTTAGTTGGGAAATCAGTTCGAAAAAGTCTTGACGTGTGAAAGGAAATCGGAACTATTAGAGTCGACTTCCTCTTTCACGTCAGACGGTTTTCCACGGATACCCGAAAAAAAAAAAATAATAATACTATAGAAATTTGTTCTCCGCTATTCATTAATTTTGTATTTTGCGTTTAATTGGTTATTGGTTATTAGTTATTTCGCCTGTGAATTAACATTTTTATAGTATATGACAAACATTGTTGTCAACGTTTTCGACATTCCTTCTTGAATCGTTATAGTTGTAGTTTGGTAGGCAAGGCTATATTTCCCTTTTTTTTTTTGGGGGGGGGGGGGGGTCGGGATAGTAGCGAATTTTTGGAGGTCTGTTATGGGTGTGAAAACCTGCTTGTTAAACACTCTGCAGATGTTAGTGGGCAAAGTTTGTATCTAGACTATATTCAATCTCTCTCTCTCTCTCTCTCTCTCTCTCTCTCTCTCTGTATGTTAGACCCATTTCAGTGATACTGAAGTATACCTTGTATTACCAAAGTTGAATGTATTTCGAATTTTCATAAGTGTACCTTATTCCAAAAGTTGATGATCTTTTATATATTAATGGTCTTTTTAAATACCTAAAAATTTGTATTGATTTCGTTGCCAGGATCTGTTATCAATGATCTGTAAATTCATTCATGAAAGTTTGAAATTTTGCTAATGTAAATATTATTTTCACATCTCACTACATTATTTGAACATGTTAATGGAATCTTCTATTAACATTTCCCCACCGATATTTCCTCATCCTTCTTCGCCCTTGCACATCTGACACACACCCAAAGAGAAAGAAATGACTGAACATAAAACTGGATCTATCCAGATTTGCTTCCAGATTAGCAGATTTTTACCTCGTGCACTGACGATATAACTACACAAAAATTACCTGGATTTCGTCATTACACATACTTATGACATTTTCAGACTTTTTAGTTTGATATGAATTATCTCTCCTTACTCTGGGAAACGGAATCAGTAACTAAAGAAAGTTGATGAAATAGGTTTCTCTCTCTCTCTCTCTCTCTCTCTCTCTCTCTCTCTCTCTCTCTCTCTCTCGATATACCTTGATGCACTAATACACCGAATATACATAAAAAGAATATCTTTATAGCGGTGTCAAATTATATATATATATATATATATATATATATATATATATATATATATATATATATATATATATATATATATATATATATATATATATATAATCAAAACTATCAATACAAAAACTTGCCTACAGTATATTTTTTTTTCTCACGGTCTCTCCGCCTTTCTCTTGCATTGATTGTTTAGGCATAATTATTCACCCTTAGATTACTAACAAGCCCTTCTCTCTCTCTCTCTCTCTCTCTCTCTCTCTCTCTCTCTCTCTCTCTCTCTCTCTCTCTCTCTCTCTCTCTCGTGATGGTACCCATGCAAGTATGAAGTTCATGGCATCAACGATCCCTCTTCCATGACGGACTGATCTCATTAGCGATGAAGAGGAGGTATCAAGCAAAAAAGTTCGTTCTCTTAATTCAATTAATCATTCACTTAATTATCTTTCAGGTTCTTAAGAATTAATCACCTTTGCTTGACCCTTGTGGAAACGAAATAGCTTTTTGGTGGTTGTTCCACTTCGTCATTCTTTCTTGATCATGTAATTACTATCCATTTCAGTTTGGCAATTCACTGCATTCCTTTTAGTGTTCTTGTGCATCATTTCTTTTTCATACCCATACGTCTTTGGAGTTTTGTGGTTTTTCATGCATTTCTATTAAAAGACATATGCAACTTAATGATAGTGAGTCTCTGTTAGCTTATTCACACCGCTTCCACACATGAAAAATGTTTTCATAGACCGAAATTTCATACTAATCGACTCAAAATATGACCATTGCCAAAATATGTAAAATGTGCATAAAATTATTTCTCTAACCTTGAAACTAGCTCATACTCTGCCCAGAATGTTCATCATCGTTCCTTTCATGTGTCCCTCTTCGTAGAATCCTCTCGCACTGGACTAAATGAAAGCCTTTACTTTATAAAAACGAGAAAAAAATATACCTTTGTACTAATTAGTCCAGTTTTGTTCCCCCATTTTTCTATCATTTGAATACGCCATTCTTATAAAATTTCTGTCATTGAATACCCACAACAAACAGCGGTCTTCTTATCCAAATTAATTTATAAGTTGTGTCTATTATACGCCATTTTTGAAAATACAGTTTTATTTAATTTTTACACTTATTTTCCGTCTACAGGACTAGGAACTCCAAAGGTTTCTTTTAGGGAAAACGAAAGGAATAATAGGCAATGATTTCTAGAATAATAACCAAGACTGATTTCCATTAGAAAAAGGGACAGTGTTTTTCCTTCTCTTCAGAACTGAACAAGAATAATGTTCTCATGGCTTCCATTTATATGTAATGATCTTTTAGTCCAAGAATTCTCAGAACTCCGTAAGAATATCTTTTTTTATAACCATTTCAGTTGTGATAAATTGTCTTTATATTTAATTGTTTGGAAAGCATCATGATAAATATATATCTTGATGTATTTCTTTGACTATCCAGTTTTCCTACATCTGAATTAAAAATTGAATCAGGTTTAGCATAAACAATACGTTTACAAGGCTGACTTACCGTTAGACAAAAAGCGTATTGACGAAAATATTCGATGATCAAATGAAATCCTTCGTTGTGAGGTTACTTACAGAGTTACTGATGCCTTATGGAGGAAATTCATTCCTCCTGTGCTTTTTCTCCAATATAGGATTATTTCTCTTTTTCTCCCTTATCCCTTTTCTTATCCCTTATTACTATTTTCCGTAAAATATTAATGTTTTAAAGACCTTCGTTAGGTTGATGTGACATTATGAGAAGAGGAATCAGAAACAAAGCAGACATATTTTTGGGTTTTGTCTCTGATTCTTCTTCTTTTACTGTGTTGCCCGGAAAGAAAAGCAAGATCCATTTCATGATGAGTCTTGGGGTATTCAAGCATTCTCTTGATAAAAAAAAATGTTTGTATTGGAGTTGCGAAATTTCTCCGAGTGAAGGAGTGACAACAGTTGCTGAATAAAACAATGACAGCGTGTTCAGAGATGCGAAACAAAAAAGTCGTTTTTCTCTCTGCTTTCGAGGCTGCCTCCGGTTCTGTCAGTCGATATTTGGTTTGTTATTCTGTTCTTCATTTTCTTTCCTATTTTTGCCTCCGGCAAAATCAGAGGCGGAATATGAATACTGGATAGTAATCATGCATGGCCTGAAATTGAAGCAGTTTTCAGCCATTTCCGCTCATGGGTCCTCCTCTCAGTTCCTACAATGATTGTTAATCTAATTAGTGACATGGGAAAATTTTGGAGGTCGCGGTGAGCTTAGAAAACATTTAGATGTTAAAATGTGTAGGCTACATCACCTCTGGCCCATCGAGGAGGAGGGGGTGAAATCGTAGTTAAGGATGCAGTGGTTCCCGCTATGTTGCTGTGCATAAGTATATCTGGACTCTCTTTTTATGCACTATGCACCTGTACAATTTCGTATTACACACAAACACACAAACACACACACACACATATATATATATACACACACAGACACACACACACACACACACACACACATATATATATATATATATATATATATATATATATATATATATATATATATATATATATATATATATATATATATATATATATATATATATATATAGTCTTTCAGTAGGTAAACATGTTAAAGTGCCACAAAAACCCTAGAAGCGAAGATGACACCTGTGAATTTCCCCAATCCAAATTATTGTTTAAGAAACCTGTTTTGTTTTCAAGAAAATTTATTCTTTTCCTTTTCAGTCCTTCATTTTCGATGGGTTTTAATGCTGGTCATTTAAATGAGAAGCGTAACAGGAGAGACCATGTGGCCATAATTTACTAATAAAATTAGAGTTTGCTAAATAAATTGCCATTTCCGTTGATGTTAATGACGGTCATTTAGTTTCCTGCAGCCAGAGGTGAGGTGTGAGGAGGATTTGATCTCTCTCTCTCTCTTCTCTCTCTCTCTCTCTCTCTCTCTCTCTCTCTCTCTCTCTCTCTCTCTCTGTGTGTGTGTGTGTGTGTGTGTGTGTGTGTCTTCATTAAAGTTTGCAGCTGCATATGAGTGTATGAAAATTATTTTCTCAACATAAATAAATCGAATCTGCATTGTCCATAAGATATAATTAACAAAAGAGTCGTAATTTTTTCCCGTATCATATTTGAATTGAAATATAACTGTCGTGAAATTTCATATAAATTACTTTATTTCCTTTGCTTTGGTTAAAATGATTGTTTGTTCAGGTCAGAGAAATTAGCAGGTTAATAGCGAGAAACGACATTATGGTGGTACTTCCCTTCTTAACGGTAACTTCCTTGTTCTTCAGTAACTTCCAAACAACTGGTTTCATTAGTAAGAGTCATAGGATGGATTACGTCAACGGTGTTTGATTCCAATTCTAATTACCACTAAGATTTTTTTCAAAAGTACGATAATCCCTTTAACCGGATTGAAGGTAAGCTCCTTGACTTACGTCGCGCTGATATTATCAAGAATATTTTTAAGAATGAAATATGTCTGAACTTGGAGGGGGGTTTTCCCCTCGTAAATGGACAGTTTTGATATTCATGAAAGACAAAATCAAGCAAAATGTATTCAAGGTAATTCTTCTGTTTTACCGTGGCGCACTATTCATTTCACTCATATTCAGATTTTTGTGGAAAACGTGACTAATGCACTTCAGGTAATTTTGATGATTATAATGCATTTTTAAATAGTTCCGTTTTAAGTTGTAAAGTAATATCCCGCTACCTGAAAACTGTGTCAATAGGTATGTTTCTCATCGATGAGCTGTCCACTTGTTGCCAGAATATCCTCAGCTAAACCCATAGAGATATCTTAGATTTTCTTAGAAATCTTCCAGTTTGATCCTTACTCCTAATTTCTTCTTTTATATAATTTTGATACTTGTAATATTTACTCATATATCGAGATTTTATATTAAGTTTTACATTACGAAAACAATAGGTTTTGTTTCCTTGTAACAGACCCCGTTGAATGTTTTCATTTGCTGGAAATGGTTTATGTATATAAGACATTAGCCAGAAATGATATGTGGTTATTCAATGCAACAATCTAAATACCTGAACGGTATTGCAACTGAAATGCTTTTTCACGCTAATTCCTTTTCCTTCGAAGGCATATGCATGGGCAACGGCTTTACAGGCGCCATTTTTAAATATCTCTATTTCTTCAAGATTTCAGTTGATTGAAGGCTTTAAATAAGCAGTCTTGTGATTTTCTTTCATATTTTGAGCGCAAAACCATTTAGGAATGAACATTTCTTACGAAAGAGCCTCTCCCTGTCAGTCGATTGAAATCAATGCATATAAAAAGTTAAGATTTAATACCATAAATGAATGACACAGACCATCCTTGGAAAATGTATTTACTCACTTTATTTTGCGGAATGCAGTTCTTGTGAGAGGCTAAAATGCGTCTCAGTGCGTATAATAATATAGAGCAGAGCTTAAGGAAATTATAACTAACCATGGCGTCATCGTAGGGCAGTCTACCTTGGCCTTTTTTTTTAAACTGTGGTCCTAATTTAACATACTTGAGTTTTTAATAAAATTTCTCATGAATACCATGAATATTTGCTAACCTATGTGATTTTTAAAGTACTTATCAGTCAGCGTAATTTTTTGGGAAACAATACAAAATCTACCGAGTCATTCTGGAAATTCATTCAGTACATAAGTGGGCGGGGCTTCAGTGAAGATGGCCTAATCAGGGGTGCCACACATACTTCTAGGGGTTAGCATACGTAAATAATAAAAGAAAGGTATATTGAGGCTACGGTAAATTGCAATGCTGATGAGTACTTAAGGTGTTACGTATATTATAATACATTTATCCGATGCTGAAGTATTATTTTTATCGAAAATATTATTTGTGTTACATATTGAGGGTTGCCTATTCTGAAAGAAAATAAGTACCTTCTTGTGTTAGTTGTTTCTTCTGTGACAGTTGGTGTGGTCGGTTAGGTGGCGGCCATGGCTTACACTCAGTCCTTAATTTCGTTGTATGTTTATTACTGTGGTGACGGATTTGTAATTATAAGGTGAATTCCCATACAACCCCACACCAAGAAAATAGATAATTCCAGGTATGTTTATCATAAATGTTAATTAGATTACTAGACTTTTCAGAGGGCTATAGGCCTCTCTTTCAATGTAAACTGTTAATTTTATCGTAGGGTTAGTAAGAATACCTAGCCTTCTTACAAATGTGAGAAACCATTGGTTTGTAATACTTATGTTTGATGTCCTATCACAATTATAGACCCAATTCTTGACAGATATGGGTGTAAGATAGGCTAGCTTAGTCGAAACTGTAAGTCATCCAGGGCCCAGTGTTAAAATGAACCTGATACAGCTAGGCAAAGTAGTCGAGAGGTCTGTGGTCCTTTTAAGATGCGTTGATAAAGAATACCGGGGTGTACAAGGGACAGTTCCCATCCCTACCTCAGCTAGGCTCATGGCATCCACCGGTGTTTTTATTTTGTTTGTTTTTTATGTTAATTTGCAGTGTTACATGTAATATGTTCAACACCGAAATCGATATCAGGTATGCTCGGGTGAGGACATAATGTCATTTTTTCAACTAGCCACTTAGGGAGTAAATAAGTTTGTGGTTTTATATAAATATATGGGTAGATCTAAGTAGTAGCTTCGCGGCGGCGATTTCGTTCTAACAACTTTTTCTACAGATTTTTGGTTACTAATTATGGATTTACCTTCAATTTTTGTCGCACGATTGTAATTAACCTGTAATTAACCACAGAACATCATCCAACAACGAAGGGGACCCGATAGGAAAGCGTGGTTATGGGTAGGGTATATCACCGGGACAGGTGATTTGCTCACTCCATCCAACAAGCTAGGGGACCTGATGGGAATGCATGGTTATGGGTGGGGTGTTACTACCCTACAATTTGGGGGACCCCTAGGAAAAGTGGGGTTATGGGTGGGATAGACCACGGGTAATGAGAAAACACCCAAACTTTACTGTTTAAGGCACTGCAGAGATGAAAACACCCAAACAAACATAGAAACGACAAGACGACAAAGGTAGCCGTTACAAAAACAAAAACTTTAACTACTACTGCTATTTCGAATGGGGAGCTTTTGGTACATAGGCGAACTCCTTACTGAGGAAAAAGGGGGGCTGGGGGATAATATTCGTTTTCGGTCCTTCTAAAGTTTCAATTTACGGCAAAATACATTTAAACCCAAGGGTGCCAGTACTAAACACGGCAAAGCACCATTCCACCACCCCCTTGCAGTTAAGGGATGTTAGGCTACATTACACTAGCCTTCATTGCCTGACTATGGCTTGCTAGGTATGCTATGATTTGTGTCGATGGTGATTTACCCCACCCAAAACCCCACATTCCCAAAGGGCCCCCAACCTTGTTGGATGTAGTAAGGGTGTCTAGGCTAGTAACTCAAAAACAACTCATTTTCCCGATGTACTACTATCATAACCATTCAGAACACATTAAAACACATGAAAATACAAAATCACTTTAGAAAAATGGAGTTGGAACTGGTGTAAAAGTTTACCTAGAAGCTACTTGTAATGTTCTTCACTGAATAAAGTTTAGTAAATTCTTATTCTGACACCTCTAGATGTTTTCAGACTCCCAGTTTTTAACATCCAATATGTTCAGTTTAACAATGTTTGCTATATGTGTAAGGTTAGGCTTGGTAATGGCAAGAACTTTATTTTGGATAATAAATGTTTCTCCTAATTGAACTGAATCGTTGGGACTGAGACTTGAGGCACCGCCTAAAATTAAGTCAAGGGAAGATGTGTGTATTGCAGTTAGGGAGACAGGGTGTTGCACCTCCACCCTTTCCAGTACTCAATGTTAGGTTAGGATAGGCAGGCCACAACTGAGGGCCAGGCAAGGATCTTGCATCCTAGGTTTAGTTTTTTTAGTAAAAGTATTGTTAGGGTGCATCCCAATGATTTATTCTGTAACTTAGTGTTTAAGGATTGTATTACCCGATTTCCAAAAAAGTGACAGCATTCAGGAGCAGGTCTATCAAAGGCAGAGAGAACATTTCCTTAATTTTATAACTTCAAAGGCAACCAAACCGGCCCCCACCCCAAAAACCCATCCACATCCAATGAGTGTCCTGTAATTTTGCCCACCTGCAACATCGCCAACTGTCGCTGATTTAATTAAGCTACATTTTAGGTTCCCAAAGTATTTTGTCTTTATGGCTTTTCAGAACAGTAGGACCTCCACTTAATTGAAGGTTGTTGCCTTTAGTGGAGGTTTTATTTCACTAATATATTACAGATGAGTTAAAGAAGTCATATATTTAAAATTTTTCCAAGGGGAGCCATGCTGGCATTAAATTTGGACAGGAAAAAAACTGGTTATGGCAACTAATATGCACTAACAGTGAAATATTAGATAATTGTCTCCATTGGGTAGAAGGTTGATGAAATGACTGCATTACTCATGAGATTATAACGTAGGTGGTGCAGAAATGTGCAATATAACTTTCATGCTTGATATTCATAATAGGCCATCATACATACAGTAGAGATTCCCATGAGACCAGAGACCTGGAAATATTTTGGAGCCTTCTTATAGGAACTTGTAATAATGTCCGCTATCCAGTATTTGAGGAATTCAGTGATTTTGAGAAGACAGGAGTAATAATGTGCTGTGTACTGTGGAGGTTATGGAGACTTTGATTAAGGTGCAATACTGTTGAACATTTTATATATCTTAGTAGTCAGTAATAGCTGTGGAACCAACTGTGCAGTAGTGAACAGGTTGGCTTATGTAATGAATCCAAATACTTTTAAGAATTGGCTTGCGGATTGTATATTTCCATGTCTTTGATTATATTTTCATTTTTTTTTTCAGACATTTCAGTGCTTGATTATACATTTTTTTTTAGAAAATAGGACACCTCTACCTTGCTATCTCTGTTGTATTGTATGTGATATTGAATACATTAAGATTAGAAAACTTAAGATTAGAAAACTAATGGAGTTAGCCAGGTGCCCAATATTATGCGATAACTAAGCCCAACAATTTTGGCAGGTTTATTTTTTTTATGCCTGAGGTAATCAGGGATGGTAATAATAGGGTGCTGAAATATTTTGGATGTTTCATAACCTGGTTAATAAGGCAGAGCATATTTACCAGATATTCCACTGTGATTATTAGGGTTTAGGGCTGGGAAAACGGCACAGGGAAAATAAGTCATTTGGGATAATCAAATAATGCAGTATTTAACACAGTCTTATCTAAGTCTTGTGAATGCTACATTTTCCCTAACGACTGCGTTTATACTTGGTCAAGTTTTCAGTGTAACTCAACCTTTTTGGATATGAATAACCTTTACTAGATTTGGTGAGAGGGCAGCCTTCACTTTGAGAGACCACAACATATTCCTAATTAACCTTAGAAATAGACTAAAAGTTTTTACGAATCTCGTTACCTTAGCAATTTTCATGAATCGTTATGTGCATTTACTCCGTTATCGCTAGTATTTATTTATATTATCACTAAAATTTTGTATAAAACAAGCATGTCAAGTTAGTGTACTTTTTAAGAGAACGTCCAGGCTTACAAAGCTAAATATAAATCAGTAGTTACCAGTGTATTTTTAGAGGGCATACAGATTTTCACAAACTGTTGTCTAACGAGATAGATTTTACAAGAATAATATTCATCCCCTTCAATAATGTTTTTATGGCATAAGCAAATGTTAAATAGCCATTTCATATCCAAACTATCAACGACTTTGTGTTATAAACCTTATTGAAAAGCTTAGTCAGAGACTGCCAAATTTACTGCACTTTGAAAAGGAATTTTACTCAGAATGGAGCCGTTCAGATTTTGTGGTTTCCCAGGAGCGTGTTTAGACCTAAGAGCATCAACGTGATAAAAGGTGTGGGGTGTTGTCACAGTTTGCTGCTGCTTTATTCCAGACACAATAATGAGGTGCTCTAGATTACATTAGTCCCATAGTGGTAAGGGAAATTTTGAAATTTGGTGCATTAGTTTAACGTTTACAGTTTACACACAGGTTTACAGATGATGGAACTTATGGTTTTGTTAATGGTGGTTGGTGCAAACTACCGGCCCCCTACCCACCCCGACCTATATCCCCCAAAAATATACTAGACCAAGAGTTTCAAAATGTTCCTTTTAAAGAGGCAGATAAGGATGAAAAATTTACAAGGGGATCTCCTTTGAGAATAGTCTCACAGAAGGAGTATAACATTTTTTGAAACATAGCATGGCTACCTTTTCTGGCCTGGAGGACATTTTTGTTCCCCTTCAGCTCCCATACACTCCCTGAAAGCCATTACTCTCCTGTACTTTTGAGTGTGATTCTGGAACGTTTTGCTCAATGTACTTTTACATACCAGGGCCACTTATATACATGAAAACATCCTGTAAAAGGCGTGTAAGAACACTAATTTTTAATGATTTATTAAAATGCTAAAAGTGTAACTACGCAGACTGTGATCTGCAGAAAATGTGAGGGCCTGTGCTATAAGAAAAAAAGATTGAAGTTGGAAATTATTTGTGGCCTCCTAATTAGCTAAAATCTAATAATCTTAACATTAAACCAAAGCCTAATTGGACACCACATTCTATTACAGTACTAGGAACAAGACCTTTTAAGGTTAGTGACACAATAAATTTTATAGATATACATGATATATTTCTTAAGGGTAGTCTCATAAATGGTTACATTCCATGGTGTACCTTGTGTGACACACCATAGGCAACACTGAAAGCTTTTAGCTGAAATCTGCAATGCCTGCTCACTCAATGTTACACTTGTCTAATGTCAAACTTGGAGGTTCTTTTGAAAGTTTTCAAGAGTTTATTTTCGGTATGGCTCTTCCCACCTAGATGCCCATTTCATTTCTCTGGATAAGTCCTGTTTTGCAATGTGTTCTCATTCCACATCATTCTGGTATTGCATGCAACAAACCTCCCCCTCACAGGTTAATTACACCATCCATATAAAGCTTTTAAGAGTTTTTTCCAGTGTTATATCTGTTCCGCAAATATTTCTTTGTGATTTCAGCAATTTTGCTGATGTTTGACATACTACAGCAGTGATATTTAAAGCAAAATTCTTATATGGCAAGGTATAGCATCTTTATGGCAGATCGAGTGTTATAAAGATAATTACAACAGTTAACTGTTAAAAAAAATTGGACTCTGCATCAGTAATGTTATTTTTGAAACACCTGATTCAATTTAGAAACAACTGAAGGAGATCGCACTGTTTTGTCTTCATTCTCAGTAACCTTATTAGTCTATCATAGCATAATTATAAGGATATATTGAAGGACGGCCTGGTAGCTGATATAAGCCTTTGATTTAATATTTTTCATCCAAAGAAAGACTTAAAACCTGAACAACTGATACACTACTGACTCAAAATCTAGTTCAGTATAGATCATAAATCCAGTGCTTCATTTTTTATCCAGAGGAATTATTGCTATATGTCATAAAACTTGGATAATTTTTCAGTTATATTGAAATCAGTGTATTTTAGTTTGCTATAAACTGATATTTGGAGCTTCAGCTTCCTCTGAGGAATAGAATGCCTGAAACACTGTACAGGTTCTTCAAGGATCCATTTGCCAGTTTGGGTGACAAGCAGAATCTTAGTTTTGTGATTAAACAGGAGTGCTCTGAAAACTGGGTGAATGTCAAGAATCCATTTCTGAGTTTGTTGATACTGGCCATCCCTTGCCAGTTTTTGAGTATCTGCAGTCCTTGATAATTTGGTGGACATTAGCAATCCCTCAACAGTTTGCTAAAAAATCGGCAATCCATCGACAGTATCCTTGAAATGTAATCCCTTGACAGTTTGGTGGTAATTGCCAATCTAGTGGCAGTTGGGTTTCATGATGTATCTTCATCTCTATTCCCAAGTTTTAGATGAATCTCTATCTATTTTGCCTCAAGTTAACTCAAACTGAGGTCTGGTGATTCCTCCGGATGCGCAGTACTGCATTACTCGGCAAAGATAAGGTGTTAGGTTGTCTTTAATGAAATATTTTCAAGTAATTTTTTATGTTAGGGTTCGACAGAGTTTAAAATCTCACTGGGTGGGAAATTTGAATTAAACATTCTTAAATGCTCTTTGGATGGAAGAATTTCAAGAAGTGCAGTAGTCATAATTTTGTGACCTGGAAACAGGATAATCATATCGCCTGCTAAGCAATAGTTTTTTTGTAAGTTAGTCCATAATCACATTATTTGACCAAGGTAAAATTTTGTGTAATAATACAGAATTTATTTTCAGATTTAATGCTGCAGCACTATATGCCCCGATTCCAGTTTTGGTACAAGTATACGGGAGATGCACTGCAGGACCATAATGCATAAATAATTCAAAATGGAGATCGATGTTATATTAATCAGGTAATTTACCACGTTTCCTTTACGAATATTGTTACTTATGATTTAATGTAGTTTTAATCAGGTATTCTTAATTTAATTGAATTAATATCAGTTAAGCACACGGCCTTGATGACCATATGGTGCTATGTTATGCCGATTATAGATAAAGTATGATCAAAATTATTGCTTGGTAGGTTATATTAGATCAAGAATATTTACTTGTTGAAGGAAGCAGATTACACACTTTGTGGAGAAGTGTTCAGTTTCTGTGAGAATATCATGATGGCGAAGTGGACGGGGAAGAGAGATTAGGCTGGTAAAAGCTCTGTTGCATGCGACTGTGTACTTGGGACAGGAAAGGATTATATGGGGTATAGAAAGAAGGATACGCCAAGGTTGGAGGGAATCCATTCATCAAGTGGGAGTCTGTGAGGTTTGAATGGCCAATTTGTAGTTGGGCAAGAGCTGTTTCCCATCGTTTATTCTTGTGACATGGGTTTCCATGGTAGTATGGCAGGTCTAACTGTGCAGAGCTTGTTATTTGAAATACCAGACCAGCAAGACTGCCAGCAATTTAGTAGGTGCTTATGGAAGAATGGGAAGTAATCTGAATATGGGATGGTTTTGAAATGAGTGCATCCTGACAAAGCCGCAGAGTGGGCCAAAGAGTCCACTTGATTTTTGCCTAGGATGCCCACATGGCTTGGGGTCCAGTGGAAGAAGACTAGTTTTTTCCTGATTGAAATACAAAAGAGCCAGTCTTGAATTTCACGGACTATAGGATGGATGTAGTCAGTAGATTGGATGAGGAATAAAGAATTAGCAGAGTCTGTGAAAATAACAAAGTTGATGAGGGGTGGATTCGAAGTTGTTTTAGTGCAAACAAAATGGCATATAGTTCTGCTGTAGGTTTGCTTGCCACAGGTGGTAATAGAAGTTGGGAATGTTTGATTGAGAAGAGGACAACAGCCCGTTCCTTTAGGGGACTAGGAACCGTCTGTGTAAATCTGGATGCAAGCGTCATGTGTCACAATGTACTCTAGGAAATGAGAATGTAGAATAGGAGAGGGAGTATTAAATTTGATAAGTTGTGTAGTATAGATGGACAGACTGAGGGAGAGGGGATTAGCCAAGGTGGGAAAGTGTGGATGCAGAAAGGGAGGATTTCCAATTGTGGTGATGAAGAGTGAGTAAGAGGGTTTTTCATACGGATAGAGAAAGGGTGGGGTCGGTTGGGATTGTTAGAGAATTTGGCAAGGAGGGTTTCAGGTATAGTTAGCGTCAGGGTAGAGAATTGGTGGAATCTGGCATAGTGCTAAGAGAGAGGAGGGCGTGTCAGTGGGTGAAAGATGTTAGTCCTAATTCAGCATAGAGGCTTTCTACTGGTGATGAACAGAAGGCCCCAAGGGTCAATCTTATTCCTAAGTGGTGCACAGGGTCTAGAAGGCTGAGAAGAGAAGGGGAAGTTGAAGAGTAAACATGGCATATGTAATCCAGGACAGTAGAATGAGGACTACATGTAGTTGCAGAAGTGTTTTACGGTCAGCACTCCAGGTAATATGGATAAAGTTTGAAGGATTCAAAGACATTGGAGAGTATTTTTTTTTAATTGATATGTGAGAATCAAAAATTAAACCAAGGAATTTACCACTAGTACGGTACTGTGTGGGTGAATTGTAAAGCAAAAATGGTGATGGAGATACTGTTTGGGAGCAAGAGAAAAGAATAGAAAAAGTTTTATTGGTGGAAAAGAGGAATCCATGTCTGATAGCCCATGAAGAGGCAGCTAGAACAACAGACTGTACAAGTGAGTGGAGCTTAGGGATTGAGCAATTAGCAGCATAAATTGTGAGATCATCGATGTAAAGGGAAGGCCTGACTCCTGCTGGCAGGGATGCTATTATACCATTAATTGCTATATGAAATAGGGTAGTGTTAAGGAACAGTCTTGGGGAACTCCTTCACATTGAGTAAAGGGTAAAGAAATAGAGTTTATGTTCACAGAAGGTTTGGTTCTTAAGAAAAGATTGGATGGAAACTCCCATATTACCTTTCATACCAAATTGAAGTAGGTAATGTAAGGTGTGGTATGTCCAAGTGGTATCGTATGCTTTTTCTAAGTCAAAGAAAACTGCAAGGACTAATTGTTTAGAAGCAAAGGTTGTATGTAAAATTCCATGTGTGCAAGAGGTTTGTTGTGCTCTTCACTCATCTGTAGCCAAACTGAGATGAAGAAAGTTGTTTTGATTCTAAATGCCACATTAAGCAAAAATTTATCATTCTTTCTAGTAGTTACATAAGCAGCAGGTTAGGGTAATACGTAGGGCCATAGTCTTCGGATGCATTTCATGATTTATTTGGTTTTTTAAAAAGGGGAGGACGAGTGTCTCGTGATTCAAACTTGTAGACAGGGAAACCACAGTTGTAGACAGGGAAGTCACAGTAAAAAAACATTTTTTGCCAGCACAATTGGCGAAAATGAGCTCTTGTGAGTGGAAATTTGCTTGATCATGGTCAGGTGAGCTGCAAAAGGGGCAGCACAATTGTGATTTGCAAAATATGGCTGGGTGGCCGAAGTGCTAGCAATTTTGGCTTTGACATTGGGGAGGAATATATTTTTGGACATTTGTAATGTTGACCTCCAATGTATACATTTTGTGGGAGGTCTTGCCCCTTGAATGCGATCGTTGTAATTTTTTTTATATATTTCCTGTTGCTCTTGTTCCCAAGAGAGGAGCATGTAATATGGAGAACTTCATGGCAATCACTTAGGAGTTCTTTGACATCCGTCGTGAGTCACTCCAGCCTGAGCCTGTGTGTTCACCGTAACAAGACGTGAGCGGTCTCTTCATGTTAGGAATTTCACCATTCCTACCTGTCTCTGCAGGCACTTTTGAAAGTGGAGTGTATTGTTCACGGAGGGAGTGGTCGGGGATGATGAAGTACTTGTCCCACTTTTGGGGTCCAAAGAGGGTTGACATAAGGGCTGCATGAGTAGAAGATAATGGATTTGAAACCATAAGAGAACTTTTTTGAGGACGAGGTGCTGTAGTGGCCCGTTGTTTCAGGGTAGAATGCTGTGGTTCATATGGTTGTAGAATTGTCACCAAAGATGAACTGGAGGAAAAGGAGCATAGGGCATCATGTGCCCAGATGACAGGTGAGTTGGTAAAAGAGGATAGGGATGAAGAGATTTCTGGGGAAGTAGTCTGGCTCATGGTCTCTGAACTAGCCAATTCAGAAAACCTAAAAACTGTGGCGACTGATTGTGAGCAGGATCAGTTTCCAACCCCTTAGAATGTTTGATTTTTAGACTAGTCCATATCCCTGCCAGAATTCGTTGGGAGGTTAGATGTTCGCCATATAACGAATGTTATAAATTTCATCTAGGATGGGGTCCCTCTCACCAAGGAGGCCCAACTAGGGGAGGAGCAATGCTGTTACCCATAGTGGTAACTGCCCTGGGATCTTTACCTGGATATACACCATACCCTCAGTGCCTTAAGGTTCGTCAGTCCGTCGAGATCGGACCCAGCATAAAAATATCCCCTCGCTCGACCACGTCGGGTACTCTTGTTCTACGGGTCAAGCAGCATGCCATCCAACTCCACCCTCCCTCAAAGTTATAAGACCAGTGGTGTCCGTAATTCAATGCCATGCGAAGGTCGCCAATGAAAGAAGAAGGGAAGGGGAAAATTAATAGGAGGAGGAGTAAAAGAGTTAAAGGTGCCAATGTATGGGTGAATCCAGAAGAGAGAGAAATCAAGTATTTTGAGTCTAGATTTCTTATGAATTGCTAGTTTCTGTAAGATGCTGTTTTGGAATTGTATAATAAATGCGGTTTGGAAGTTGAAAAGCTACATCATGTTAGTTTAAAATTGTGAAAAGGTGCAACTATCTGAAATTCCTGTACTTTTACTAAAGTTAAACATGTGGGATGTACATGGAAGCTTGATATTCAATGTAAAGTCAACATAATTTTAGCTATTGTGTGCTATAGCATTATCAACTTTCACTGATTTTGCCTTCTAGTCAAGTTTGTCCCGTAAAGGGGTGTTGTAGAAGTAATTCAAATGTTCCCTATGTTTTATCCAATATTTCCTTGAATATATTCAGGGTTTCAACAACGTAGCTGCATTGCTTTTTCTCGATCATTCCCAGTCTTTTAACTTTTAAATGAAACATTGCATTCGAGAGAGACATTGTATCTTTTAATTTTCATTATTTAAAAGTTTGTAAAACGTTTCAGGGGTGGTTGAGTTAACTCGATAGAACAATTAAAATAGTGCATGAGAGTTGTATTGACAAAAGGTATTTCGAATTAATCTGCAATAAAAAACGGTAACAAATGTTTAAGATCATGCATTTTCTTTCAGGGCCGCTTGTCTGTGACTGCTGGCAGAGGGACTGAATCTTCAGAGAATACAATACTTCGTCAAAAAAAATTGCCAAATTTCGTTGACCAACGGAGAAAGTTTGAGGATACTGACAAGGATTGCTGCCAGTTGCCATAAATGTGGGAATAATTTAAAATGATTGCTGTGGTGTCACAGTTTGCCCACGTATGCCCGTGGCAACTATCATTTCGCAAATTCTCAAACCTTCCGAGAGGATAATAAGAAACTGCCATTATCGTATGCTTGAAAGGGAAGGTAATCTTTTTAGTACAACTAATATTTCTGAACCCATTTATCAAGACCACTGTTTCCATAATTAGACTGAGGTGTGAGATGAGTGTTTTACTTTTCCATAATCAGGTTGAGCTGAGAGAAAAAGTAAAAAGTTTACGTATTTTGTTCGATTTACCTGCTTTGATAGATATTTGCCGTTTATCTGTCAAATCAGTAAAATCTAGTAAATCTAGAAGCATACTTTTTTTCTCACGTAACCCTGATTATGAGAAAAATAACTTATCTCACACCTCAGTGTAATTATGGAAACAATGGTCTTGATAAATGGGATCAGAAATTAAGTAGTACTTAGTACACATTTCCTTTTTATGCATAATATAATGGCAGTTTCTTATCCTCCAGCGAAGTTTGAGGATGCTGGCCATACTGCCATAGGCATACGTAGGCTTACTGCCATCACATTAATCATTTTACATTATTCCCATATTTAGAAGCTGGTAGCAGAATTGGCTGTTTTCTTATGCAACTATACGGAAGAAACAGCAACTATACGGAAGAAACATACATACATACATCATTAGTAATTTAGTCAAATTCCTTGGGGGTATTCAATAAATATCTTGTATTTTTTTATTTGTGCCACCTTTAAAGGCATACGTAGGCTTACTGCCATCACATTAATCATTTTACATTATTCCCATATTTAGAAGCTGGTAGCAGAATTGGCTGTTTTCTTATGCAACTATACGGAAGAAACAAACATACATACATCATTAGTAATTTAGTCAAATTCCTTGGGGGTATTCAATAAAAACCAAAATCTTGTATTTTTTTATTTGTGCCACCTTTAAACGTATTTTTCTAACACCAGGATGAAGAGAGAAATGGCTCAACGCCATAATGCAGTTTGTTCCTCTCTCTTTCTGTAGATCGTGCAGTTTCCTGCTCTCTCCCTCTGTAGATTCGTGATTAAGATTCGTGCTGTTCTTCAAGCTTTAGAGCTATATCCGTGCTATTCCATCTCTCGCTCCAGATTTTTGCTATTTTTCCTCCTCTGTAGATTCTCGTGCAGTTCTTCAAGCTTTAGAGCTATATCCGTGCTGCTGCTCCTCTCGCTATTGCTATATCCGTGCTATTGCTATATCCGTGCTATTCCTCCTCCTCTGTAGATTCGTGCTGCTGCTCCTCTCGCTATTGATTCGTGCCCTTCCTCAGGGTCACTATAGATTCGGCTATTCCTCCTCTTTCATCGTTCAATCTACAGTGGAACCGGTTTTTCTTCTAGAATTAAGTTTACGTGCCAGGTATCACTTGAAATTATTGCTCCTGAAGGGCCCCTTCGCATTTGTCTTGGAGGTTCGTAGTTCTGTAAAACGTGACTCAAAGCGTCTCCAATCTGTGAACATAAAAAACACACTCAATTTTCTCTAGTATCAAAAACAAAGCCTAGTATTAGACCAAGCCAGAAACATGCATAACTTCGAAATTTAGTTCGATGTCTTATTAACATCTGGAGCTCGAAGTACATGCGATTACCATTACGATGGTATTATCCAATAATACATGCAAAACTATATAAATTCAAAATTTTAAAATTCGGTATCTGAACAAACTAATATACCCAGACGATAAAAAGTTTTGCATAAGGACAATAGTTTGACACTTGAATCCTTGGCATAAGAATAATCTGAAGTCTGTGCATTAGTGGCATTTAATCTTACATGAAAATTATTGGCAAATGCAGATTAATTAGAGGAAATTGGTTATCATAGTGGATTATAAAGCAAGCTCGAAGGGATCTTGTATCAGGTTGGAGATGTGGTACAGCGAATAACAGCTTCAGATGAACCATGCGAATATGCAGAGAGTTAAAGAACAAGCAGTGCACAATTTCTGTAACTGGAGCAGGTTACAATCGTGGATTGTAAAGGGCAATGCCGATTGCGAATACTATCTAAAAATACAGCACATTGTTCATCAAATGTCCATACAGAAAGCAAACTTTTACCATAAACCACTGATCAGTCCTTACAAGAAAATTAGATCACTTCAACTCAGTTTCAGGTAAGGCTCAACAATATTAAGAAAAAGAATGAACGTAGAGACTTTTTTTTTTTTATAAATGCAAAGCTACAGTACCTTAATTACCTGAAGCCCAAGTTGCAGAAGACAAAGAATGGCTTGGACTGACAACTTACAATGTAGAGGATATTCATGAACTTAAAAAAATTATTAGATATTCATGAACTTAAAATTATTAGAATTAACTTTTATGCCTACTGAAAGTGGCTCATGTAGAGAGGTTTCAGGCATTCATTAACATTTAATACAACCTATTTTCACGGTGATCAGAACATTTTAAATATATGCAGAGCAATGGCTTTTATTGCATATGCAAAGTAATAGCTAAATCTATGGAACAAAAGTTTTAGGTACAAACAGTCTGCTCAGATTTCTGACCTTACTCTGAGGTGGTGGTTTTAAGCGGTTTGCAAATATTCAGACGCCTCAGTAACTGAGGCAAAATGGGCTACCATCTACCCCTGCTGATTTCAGTGAAACCTCTTGCCATTTCCCCACTTTTCTTCAACTACTTAGCATGGAACACCCTATGGACCTAAAGGTCTGGAGGAAACTGACATACTTAACCTACATAGTTTCCATAATAGCTAAGCATTCTTTCTGCCTCTGCCCCATCCGTGAACCCTTTCCCACTTTCGGCACATACAAAGGGCAAACATGATTTCAAGAGACCATAATTTGCCAAACTGTCCCTCATCAGTAAACTATGAGGTATGTTTTACTACAGCAGTATCTAGTGCTTCCCATTTCTGCCAGGCAAAGAGCCAATGTACACGAATGCACAAATAACCATCAGTGGTGAATCCTGTTCTTGTCTCTTACACAGACATGTAGAACGTAAAAGTACGACAAAGCTGTGTAACTCGGTATTCTGGGTTATAGGTGCTACTAATACCAAGTAACACATGAGAAAATCAAGTTACCATCAAACTAAAATACAAAGTAACACATGAGAAGTTCCAGCCACCTAAAATAAAGTAACACATGAGAAGTTCAAGTGAAAAATTCTGCCAGCCAACTAATATACAAAGTAACACATGAGAAGCTTAAGTGAAAAAATTTGTCAGCCAACTAAATTACAAAGTAACACACAAAAAGCTCAAGTGAAAAATTTTTCCAGCCAACTAAATTACAAATTAACACATGAGAAGCTCAAGTGAAAAAATTTGTCAGCCAACTAAATTACAAAGTAACACATGAGAAGCTCAAGTGAAAAATTTTTCCAGCCAACTAAATTACATGAGAAGCTCAAGTGAAAAATTTTGCCAGCCAGCTAAAAGACAAAGCAACACATTTGTAACTCGTGAGAATTTCAAGTGAAAAATTTTGCCAGCCGACTAAAATACAAAGTAGCACATGAGAAGCTCAAGTGAGAAATTTTGCCTGCCAACTAATCCAAGTACAGTATAAATCACCAAATTTATCTTTGAAAAAAACACCATAAACCTTAGCCTTAATACTGTAATAAAACTAAAACAAAAAGCAGAATGACCAGGTAGATGAAGGATGAAAAGTAAACAGTAAAGATAAACACTATGAAGTGCCAGTACGAGTTCAATAATCAAAGTGGAATGGCAACTGATGTAGAACCCTCGCCGGTATGACGAGATCCAAGCATTGCTTGGTGCTTAATTTTTCAAGTAGGTAAGCAACATAACAGTAAATACGGTCACTAACGATTGAGTAAAATGAGAGGTTTGTAATTTGCAGTGGCATATTTCAGTTTGGGTGCCTACAAACATAAGGCTGTTGTTTGTCACTATTTTATTTTAGGACTTAATGCAGACTGAATAATACAAAATTATGTGGATTGGGTTGCACATATATGCATTCATATCTTACCTGGTTAATGTTGAACTGTAATAACTTCCAGAGCAAACTGCCTTAGTCATTTGAGCATCTCCGTTGTAAAATTTGAAGGAACACTTCTATATTATCCATTTTTAAAAGACACGTCAATTCAAGAGAAGCCACCAGTGCAGTGTATGAATAATGTAACCAAATTTTGGTGTATCGTTGGCTTGTTTATCTGGAGATTAATGTTCCGAAGTTTTCCCTCCTTTTCAATGAATCTTGGGTGTTGTAATCCCTGGAAAGAGAGAAAAAAAACCATCAGTGAAAAAAATTTATACAATTATTCGAGAGACTAAAGAAATACCAAGAAAAGTGCTTGTTCGATAACACGACACTACAAATTACTTATATCAAAATCCACTGTGAACCAAAGAGCTGACCTAATCTCAAGAAAGCGTAAACCATTTTCCTTAGTATGGGCTGGTGAAACAGTGAAAGCAAGCATAACCAAACACTGCTTTCCTACCAAAATTTTACAGCATACTTGTTTATGAAGGAAAGGGGTTTCATGTCATTCACTTCATCCACCGTTCCTAGACAAGCATACTTTAGAGAGTAACAGTTAAGGAAACAAAAAAATGAAGAGGTCTGTTTCGTAACTTTGGCCTGAAATTTAAACTTGAAAAAGAACGAAAACACACACACACACACACACACACACACACACACACACACACACACACACACACACAGAGCAGCAGTTTTCTCTGCTTTTTAAATACTTCGTGTGATTAACATACTAGGCCGATGAAATCATGCCAAGAAGAGAAATTGGAATAATTTACTCATTTTAAAGCTACAAGAAACGGATTTTGAGATGATCACATTTATGCACAAAATCCCACCGAGGCTAAACACGAGTTTAGTTTTAGGTTTCATAAAATGATTCCTTCCAAGACTTATCTGGCTCTCTATACATTAAACGCTATGGTCAGCAGCATGTTATGTCAAATGTCCCTAGGAAGTAATTTAACTTAACGGAAGCAAAACTTAATGCTGGTGTGGCATCTTCGTAGTTTAAAGTAATTGGTCAAAAGGAAACCAAGAAAACATTATCCAAATGCTCATCCAGATTTTTATTTTGTGCACATTAAGAACGAACACATTTAAGTGGGCATAAATCTTACATGGATTTCGACTCATGATAGCTAAAACAAAGAAATAAAACTAAAACTGTGATGAAAGTTATTGGAAGTATTTAAGTAACCAACAAGTAACTAAAAGATGAATAAAATATTTACTAAACAGGATTTACTATTCTTACAACCAGTCTCCCAAAATGAAGTAGTAGCGCGTTGAACACCATAGTGTTTTGAGATTAAAAATCTGTTACTTTGTACTGCCAAGTTTGAAGTAAGGCAAAAATATCGAATGCATTAACAGAAAACCATTACACTTGTAGTTCATCTAATGTGGTCTAAATTGAAACCAAATTTAAATACTGTAGCTGAAGTCTCGTCAGCTTTCAAAGAAACTAACTATGATTAGCAAAACACTTGTACAGTGCCACTAATCTGTTGAAATTCACCAAAAACTAAAATTATAGGTCATAATTAGCACCACAATCAATAAAATCTTTGTATCTGAACCAATATTCTTACGAACCTGCTATTTTGTGTAAATAATTGTGTAATACAAATCATTACTAAAAGCATTAGCGCTACACAGATGAAACACTGATATGGTTGACAACATCATTGGTACTAATATTATGCAACACTTGACTTCAGCTCAATACAAATCTGCATGAAAAGTTTTGAAACTTCGCCGATAAGTTGCAGATAAGTTAAAAGTGTTCCCTATGTTAACATCATCCCCAGACACCTGTCCTTAATTTACTGTGAACTACCATTATGGGGAAATTCCCTTTGATGATAAAAATGGCTTCTTGTAGGTTACACAAATATCTTGTAGTTATAAATTTCGGTTATACTACCTATAGTATTCCTCTAAAATGTAATATTACCTTGCTACTCCAATTAATAAGGAATGACTGCAGCCTTTTCCTAGTTCGAATGCATGAGCAATTATCTTTAAATACATTTCAGGCTTGTGTATTACATGGAAATCAACGTACTTGTCAGCACAACAATTGAACAACTTGATAACTAACCGGCCATTCACATTCATTCTACTTCTTATATAGAAATGTTAATAGTTTTGATTGTCAAATTCATCTTCTTTAGGCTTACCCATATCCCACCCAACGCTTACTGGACTCCTGTGATAGAGAGAATATGACCACGCTGGTCTTGGCTATGTAATTCTTTAAGATATACAATTAAGAGATTTTTTGTCTTGCATTTCGTTCAGCTAAAACACACAGTCCAACTTGGGTTAATAAAGTGAAAAATTAGGGAAGGGAACAGGATGCAGGAGTTAGACCCACTTGTAATACTGTGATCCATCACTAACTAATCCTATGGTCCAACTACATAACAATGCACATATAAACCTTAAAAATTAAAAAAACTTCTAAACTAGAACATTTGAAACCATGTTATATAACGTTTTCAGAGTTTTAATTTTTACAATTAAAACTTTGAATACCGCTAAATAAACGAAAACCTCATAACCACTTAAGCAGACCCTTAGCTACTACAACTTTCCTTGCAAAGCATAAAACTAAACATAAAGAAAAAAACAATTACAACACCCAACTTGCCGAACAACACCTTTTAACAATTCTCAGTACTTTGCTTATACATACGAAGACAGAATTAAATGTATTATTTTACACTGCTATGACTTATCACGATGGTCCGAAAATATATCCCCAATACTTGTAAAATTATACTTATTTCGTATATTCTGCGCTCTTGGGCAATGCTGCCCCACATGTGCCTCTGTCTGTCTGTCTGTCTGATGGCACTTACACAAACGCTCTCCCATCGGTAGAGTACCGCGACCTCCTCCACCGCCAGGGAGTGAGATGAAAGTCTGAAGAGGGTGAATGAATTCTTCCCGTGTTCGGGGATACTGTGCTTAACCAAATGAATGTCATGAACTGAGAGAAATGTGTTGATGTCACGGTATGTTATTCTCTTAGATGATTCTGAATTAAAAATATTATGCTGCAGCGTCTCCACAGCGACTCTGACATCATCTACTTGTGCATTTATTAGTCCATGGCGATATGTTCAGGTGTTACACCTTTCATTTAATACGGTGTTTATTACTAACATGAGGTCATCATCCATCACAGACCGCTCGCAGTACATTTAGTAAAGAATTTTCTTTGCCTCCTACGAATTAAGTCCCGCAACGTTGGATACCCTGACTCAGTGTAACAAACCGTTACAAGTAGTTTTTCTAACACCAACCAGCAGTTAACGTGCCCAATTATACAGTTTTATTATCGGCCTCAGATCTGCGTTCAGCCAAGACTCTAACCTGTACAGAATGGCAGACATTAAGGCAGCATCCAAGACTCTTCTTGACGAGAAATGGGATGTCATTGTCTTTACTTAGAAACGAAACAAATTTATTGACTGTGCCACCCTGGACTGGGCATGTGCTATAACCGACGATGACATGGAACCATCAGAAGTAAAAATTTAATCCAAATATGTGTACTGAGTGCACAGCTCCACTACAAGATCTTCAACCTCAATTGTTTCCTAATCCCGCTCCGTCCGTTGATAACAGAACACTTAGCTTTAGCTGCTTCAATTTTCATACCATAATTATTACAATACTGTTTCATCAAAAATGCTTTATTTACAATACTTATTCTGCTTGCGGTAAGGACTGTATCATCCATCAAAACTGGCAAATGCAGCCATGGCAAAATGCCATCAAGGGGTACAATTTTCTTTAAGAAGCCTAATAAGGTCATTCATGCACCAAATAAAAAGTAAAATAGGATGTGGAACTACCCTGACGAACTCCAACTTAAGTTATCAGAATAACTGATCCAATAATGCTGTTCGTTACCCTATATACTGCAACAAATGCCGCCAGCATCACAGCCCCACACCCAAAACGCTTCAAGACCCCGAATAACATTTTTATAGGTACTAAATCATAGACTTTACTAAAATCAACAAATACTGCAAAAAGCTGCTTCTTTTTCTTTTTAGCCAAGTCACTCAATATCTTAATGCTACAATATGTTCCGTAGAACCATGACCCCTCTGCGCACCTGTTTGTTCCCTATAAGGCTTAAACCATTTCTCAAGTTGAGAGCACAAGACCGTATATAATTTTGCCAAACAACTGATCAACGTTAAACCTCTAATTTTTTTGTTTCTTGCCTACTGCCTTTTTTAAAAAAATGTACAAAATTTTGGCAATGGACCACAAACTAGGATATGAGGCAGACAAATACGTCATTAAACAATGCAATACGTGTGATCATCCACTGCACTGTGAGCAATTTCAGAACACCAGGAGAAACACCGTCGGGACTAGAAGCTTTGTCTGGATTAATATTTTTAATTTGAGACAACTTCCTCCAGGGTTATTCACTCATCCAGTACCAAGATGCCCACACATTGAACGAATACGAATATCATCCATTAGTGCTACCTCCACTGGGTTTAATACTTCGAGGAATTCCTTAAATTCCTGATCCGTGGGACATCTGTTTATTCTCACCTTGAAACCTAACCTTCCAGTCAATAGCTTTCCAAACTCGAGAACCCTCATGGTCCCTAAGGAGGCGCTGCTCCTCTACATTTACACTAAAATTTCTTAGTTTTCTACAACATGCCTTACAGCTACTGTACAATACTTCAGATACATTAGACGCGAAGTCATTTATGTTATCATAATTATCAATATCCAAGTTCCTATCTAAACTGAGATTAGAAAAAATACCATTAAACCAATACCATTAGTCCAAGATAATAATACTTATACACATTTGCAGGGATATTAGATGCTGCATGTGGAACAAGTCTATATTTACAACCAAATCTGATGATCCTATGCACACATCTAACTCAGATACCCAGCTACTCCCCTGTTTATAAGTCTTATTACTAGCAAAGTATTTATCAAAAGTTTTTAAGTTATTGATAACAATTAAATCACTGTCTTTATAAATTGTTGCCAAAGCATAAGCATCACTAGGGGTAGTTACATCATCAGGTATATGTGGGTGGGTATAAGCATCACTGATAGCTATAGCCTGCGTACACTACTGCCAAACCTTACATTCATATCACCTAATATCAGATATTCATACCCCTTGTCACTATCATTAAGCCTCTCCTGCATGGATGCAAATTCCTCATGAGTGAAATAAGGCGAGTCACTCGGTGGAACATAGCAGGCCCCAAACACAACCTTGGGTACAGTCTGCAACTGGAACCACACCTGATCAGGGACACCGAGAAAGAGCATTTCTCAACAAAACAGTGGTACCATCACGGTGGGAACAATCCTTGTTATAACTCATATAAGAAACAAATCCCGGCAAATAGACAGGCAAAGACGTTTTTACCTCATTCAGTGCTACTGTGTCACACTGAAATGAATTCCTCACCATTTTTCTTTCCTAGGTTTATTCTGCAGCCCCCAATCTACAGTTCTTAAACTTTTGGCGTTAGGAAAGTAAATTTAGATATTACACGGTAGTTAACGTTGTTTCCGGAATTTGGAGTTTTTCTTATTCTCTCGGAAATGAATATTCAAAGGAGATATGGGAAGCCAATGTTGCAAAAATACAAATTTATGTACATATAGTGCCATATTTAGCACCGATTCGTTTTGTGAAGGTAGTCTCGTGTGCTGCCATCGGCATTCCTTTTTCCTAATGAATATTAGGTCACAAATTTCTGAGGTGTGCTTTCGCTAACAAAGGCACCATTCACAAGGATACTTCCTCCCCTATACTACCTAAACCTTATATCAGGAGCAGCAATTGTTCCTGACCCACTGGACACGAAACTTAACTGATCTCGGGGAAAGGTTCAAATCTGGAGGTCACACAGGAACCTTATCATTTCTGCTTAACATCGTCAGCGTTTCAGAACCAGTATACCGATCGATAGCTGTGGCAAACTCCTGATTTCATGACAGTGATATGGAAATGTCAGAAACTGGAAATAACGGAAAACTGGGAACTAAACTTTTCTCGGTCAAGTAATAGTTTTTCGAAGGTCCGTGAAAAGCTGAATAGGCGGAAAAAATAGGAAAAAAAAAGTACTACATAAAAGGAAAAAAATACGGCATTACTTGTGAATAGATGGAGAGTTTCTCAAGATACAGAGCTCCACTAATTACGAGGTATTCCCCATGTGCTATAACTTTCCAATGGTTAGGCTTCGCTGTTCTTAGCCCCCTAAAAAGCTAAGACTGCAAATATGAAGACAGGGCGTGGATCTCTATATATAAAAATGATTAAAGTCCGATATTTGAAACTTGGCCTTCCTTATAAGTCGATCTGTGAACTTGCAATAATAAGGGTCATGAGCCATATCCAAATCTCGGTATACAGTGGCCTTGAATGTACTTTGCCACTTTAACAAACGAAAAAATCCCTTTCAGCTAATGATGAAAATTTACAGATCTAGCACAACAGTCAGAAAATTGCAGAAAACACGTTAATCCATTTCAGTTAACATTTTGGAAAAACTGCATCCACATGCCTATCATTAATTTCTTGTGCATAAGAGCCTGCTCAATACCACCTTTGGTACTCATACCACCTTAAGTACTTGGATCTATCTTACCTTGCCGATTATGTTGACGAAAAACCCGTGAAACAGCAACTGGGCGCTGACCGGTCGCGCTCACCGGTCCCTTTGCTCTCAGGCGCCACACCCATCAGATCAGCGTTCCAGTAACGTATGTTTGCAACGTCACAGTCTTCACTGGAACCGGAAAATAAACATGGCGGTTATTTTCCAGTCAGAACAGCCAACCTTAAAGCCCTCGAGAGAATATTTAAAGTAAATATCTATATTTTTCATCACGTGATAATGCTTCAAGAAACTAACTGATAATAATTAAAAAAAATGTTTTATATTTGTACTCAAATTTGCTGAAAAGGGCGCCTTTTCCAAATCCTTTTGGCAATTCTGGTAATTGTTGGTATTGCCAGACTTTAAACTTCAAAATTCCAGGCCGACCTCAAAATTTAACTACGAATGTTCCTTTTACAGTCGGAAAAAATAAAACAGAATTAAAATAATCGCTGAATTTGTATCTTTTTTATTGACAGGGGTAATTTTTTCAGGGTTTATCATACACAGAATTAAAGGTTTTTAGTCAATCCACAATGATGATGTCATAATTTAGGCAGTAAGTATGATACAAAGGTATATTTCATCCATTTAAAAATGACCAGAAACTTTACACAGAATAATTTTTTTTTTATCTAACACATGCATTTTTTACTGTTATATTTATATAAAATGACACACTGCTAATTTCTGTTATACGTCATAGAAAACGCCCCTACAATCTACATACGGATCGTTGGTTCCTTACTGAAAAAAAAAAGATTGTGACTTCCGATTTTTGTATTGTACTCTGCTTTTAGACTGAGAAATTCTTTTCCTTGTGTTTGGTGTGATCGATAATGCGAAAGCATTCCTCTCTGTCCCTTGACTCCATTCTTTATCTTCCAGTTATTACCTTACGCTTTCTCCTCCTCTTGTTTCCAGTTCTGTTCATTCTCCTTTCATCCACAAGCCGACTCCTCCGACACTTGTTCACACCCCCCCACCCAGCCATGACTCATATTAATATTCGAATTACTTGTATTCCGGTTCATCCAACCCTCCTTTCCACCTTCCTCCTCCAACCGGTGTGGGAACTTCTAAAACGAAATCTTGCCATATATTCTCTCTCTCTCTCTCTCTCTCTCTCTCTCTCTCTCTCTCTCTCTCTCTCTCTCTCTCTCTCAAAAGCAAAAATCGTGCTTTACACTGTATTACGATAAATTTCCCCCATACTCGGCCCATCAAAGAAGGTATTAAAATATATTTTCTCCTTACTTGTCTCCAATAAGCTGCCAAGTATTGTCGGGTTCTGCATCGGGAACACGCCTGTATTCCTTCTAAAAAAAAAAAAAAATGCCCACGAAATATCAAATATGATACTTATGATACAGCGTAGAAAGGAATCAGAGGAGTACGCATGTTCACCACTGACTTTGCCAAAAAATTATTCTGAATATTGGAGTTGTATTTTAAAGAATGAATAATAAAGCTTTAAATTAAGACTGATTAGTTTTGTATTATTATTTCTGTCATTATTTCAGTAACAATCTGGCCTGTCATTGGAAAAAGACTCATAGACTAGATATCTGAATGTTATAAACACAGGACGTGAATTCATGATAAATCCTTGCAGAGACCAAGACAAACATACCACACACACACACACACACACACGCGCGCACACACACACGCACACACACACACACGCACACACGCGCACACACACGCGCGCGCGCAAAGAGAGAGAGAGAGAGAGAGAGAGAGAGAGAGAGAGAGAGAGAGAGAGAGAGAGATGTAAAATTGTGAGTTGAAGATTTCAAATGGAAACGATACCTTTCTACCAAATGAATTCCTAATCACATACATTCTCTCGAATCCTTAAGGAGGAAAAATTAATATATGCTAAGGAATTCCGGTAAAGGGAAAATCTCATGTCAAAATGCCCATGCTGCTGATGATGGTGGTGTGCGGAAGGATCTGAGGCCAAACTTAATGAAATTTT
>JANJGK010000013.1:9084456-9133260 GCA_039081455.1 Macrobrachium rosenbergii | reverse complement strand
GGTAACGCTAAACAATAACATTACGACAGCACTTTCACTCAAAAAAAAAAAATGTATATCGTTGAATGTATTACCTGTTACTTAAATGCGAATATTTCTGGAACCCCTACTTCATGAATAACATGAGCCTACAAAATCAATAAATCAAAATTTCGGGGAAAAACCAAGAAAAAGTTAAACAAAAGCAGAAAATAAGCACCCCTTCCATACCTTCATTGAAAAAGTAATTTAGCATTCAAAATTTCGTAAATACCTTGATATCAGCTTTTGTGTTGAAGTGACAACTCTTATCATTCCTATAACCAAATTCTTATTGTGATACTCCAGCTTAAATTGAGATTTTTAGCAACAAATTCGATGCCTAAGCTGATTCCCCCAAAAGAGAATCTGATACACGGCCAGTTCTGAGTGAATTTCGTGAATTTTTTTCTCTCTGTCCTTGTCGCCCCAATATTTTCCCGTTAATGCTGGTTTTAAGCAAAGATTTTGGCGGTAACGGATTTACCTTCTCTCTCTCTCTCTCTCTCTCTCTCTCTCTCTCTCTCTCTCTCTCTCTCTCTCTCTCTCTCTCTCTCTCTGTAAGGACATTTTGTTTTCTAAAGCATGACATGATTATGTTATCGAACCATTTTTATCTTATTTCTTGATGTGAGAGCAAGTGGACAAGAAAGGAAACCTTTGCAAAAATTAAGATCAATTAGCTGAAATCTTTCCAGCTGCCGTTCGAAGAAAACGCTAGAGCGCAGAGAGGTGACTTACTGTACATGCTGATTGTTAAGAACAACAAAAAAAGAAAATTGACTGAGCATCAATCTAAAAACCTTTTCCCCTAACGTTTTAAAAAGACATTGTTCCATCAGGTTATCTACCTATTTGTTTATTTATCATGCTTATGTTCCCTAATAAACCAATAAAACAGTAAAGCATGTAGCCACTTCTATCTCTAAGCTGTGGCTGAACTAAACAGAATGCTTCAATATAATAAAAACTTCGCAGATAAACAAACGTTCATCAGCAATACATTAGTTCTTCTCACTTATTTTGCCACTGACAGTTATCTGGACCTTCTTTCTGAGACCGGCATTTCAGTGCATCATTTCATGTAATATATATTAATTGTCGCTCAGCAATTGCTCGACTTTTTGCTTCGATTGTTTTGTTTCTTTGGATGTCCTGTCAACCTGTGGAAGGTTCTTAACGCTCTCGTATAACCATCATTTGCAGATGTAGATTTACCTTGGTGATAGTGGCTGTTTCTTTCCTTTTCTTTTTCAGTCCATTTCTCTTTAGGGGTTTTATATGAAGAGTTGTATATTAACTTATAGGAAATATTAATTTTCAGCACAGGTGACCTTCGTTATCGGGACTCCACGATTATTATAAGCCTATCAATTAATCAGTCTAACTTGAGATAGCTAAGAGAACGATGTTGGTTGCCCCAAGCCCTGTTTCACAAGCAAACACATGTTAATATAATACGCACACACACACACACACTTATACATACTGTGTAAAGAAAATTGTAGACTCAATTATGTTAGTGGTCATATACTGTAATTCGGTGTAATTACGCGCAATATATTTCTTGGGTGAAAGTCCTGATAAAAAAAAAATGCTAATAGTAATTCAAATTTTCATGGCTTCAATTAAGTTATGTTATCATTCACAAAATATAAACGGTTACATGCCAACTTATTGATAGAAAAAAAAAAGCATTAATTTGAAAGCTACCCCATTTTGAAGTTTCTTTTTCATTCGCTACTAAAGTTAACAATTTATTTTGTGTATTGTGTTGTTTCGCTGCGTTACACGTTTAAGAGCAGATAATGTAAATTCTCAGATTAGAAGCATTTGCATCATTATACGCCGAGTTCAGGAAATAAAAAGAAAACAATTGCTTCATCTGCAAAGGGCACTGACGCTTCCCCTACGGCTGCCGGTCGGTTTGGAAAAAAAGGAACATTTCCCTCGATTTCACCCTTGCATTATTACTTGCTTCAGACATCCCCTCTGTAAATGAAAAGCTAATTAAAAGCCCTGTGAAAATAAAGTCTCATTTCGTGCTCTGTAAACATGTAGCCATTCATTTCTATCAGTGAATATTAAGCTTCTTTCTGTTAGATAAATAACTAAATTAGAACTCTCAAACTTTGTTCCCCTTATACAACTCCTTAAGAAAAGTCTATTTTTCGATGGAGTTTTCAGAAAATGACAACTGTACAAAACTTGGTCGCTTTTAATAATGAAATTATGTTCGGAAGTTTTCTCGGAGAAGAATGTCATTATATTTGTTTTCTTAAGGACTAAGCATACCAGAGGATGTTGCTTCGTTATGGAAGTTAAAAGGTCTGATCCAGCGAAAAGGTCAGTTTCATTTGGCGGCTCCATTGCTGTTTTTGTTAGCTGAAGTTTATCACAAAGAATTCTTCCAAGACTCTTGGCATAAGAGAATCTGTTCTTTACCTTGTCTGATGACTTTTTCATATGTTTCAGAAATATTGATTAATATGTTGTTATCATGTCAGACGTATGAAAAATATTCGTATGATATAAACAAAACTCACAAATAATATTAAACGTAGAACCTGTTGATATGAATTACTCGAGTAATATATATGTTCTAAGAGACTTAAATGGTGTTTTACGGATGTAAAATTACGAAGATATATTATAAGTACACGTGAAGAGATCGATCCGTGTATTTCGAAGTGGTTTGGGCATGTGGGAAAAATAGTAAATGGTTTTGTGGTTAAAATCAGATATTTGGAAGTTCTGATAAAAAAAGGGATAGAGCTCGAGAGTGTTGCTACATGTTATAAAAAGATTCTGGAACGGAACAATTTTAGTATATATCTTTAAGCATCATTCATGAAAAAACCAAGATTTTTTAAAGAATTCTGTTTACATCAAGAATTTTAAGAAAATTTAGGGAGCGAGTCAATATAGAGTTTTACACTTGACGTATGCTCTCCATTTCGGTTCAATTAAGGTGAAAAAGTATGCAATAAAAGCAGTATATATTTTAGGGAATTCCATTTTTATTCCTTTTCTTTATCAATGTACTCTTGAAAACATTTTTCTGATAAAATTTGAAAAGAACTGTTTTTTCTCTGCAATCGCGGTTAAAAAAAATCATAGATTAACCTTGTGTGCCTGTTGGTGTCTTTCTTATCAAATAAATTGTATAATTCATATGAATTGCTTATTAGCTTTATACGTTACAGTAATCATTATTGGGTAATCATACCAATTTTCATAATTACGAAAATATTTCAGGGGATGTGTTCTTTATATTTAAGATAATGATGTCATAGTAATTTGTAATAAACAGCTGGATGAAAGGTGGTAATTGCAGACTTAGACATTCTGAATGATATTAAGACAAACTACTCAATCTAAAAACAGCATAATTAGCTACAATTAAGTAACTTACAGGAGTAGGGAAAAACAGTCAAATGCCATAATGAACATTGAAACAAATCTCCCTAAAATAACCTTGAATAACATCAGTATTCATGCTTAAGGATATAAATCGTAATCGAAATACGAACCCAAGAAATATAATGACTTACACCTTCTAAACAGCTGCAAGGCAGGACATAATAAAGAGCTACATACCTTTATACATCAGTGGGATAGACAAAAATAGACGAGAAACAATACCTAATATATAATAAAGCGTGAACAATTTAGACAAGGATAGAAATAAAAATACAGGACATTCGATTCTAGTTTAGCCCGAGGGACCGGGAGAACAGACAGATAAAAAAAAAAAAAAAAAAAAAAATCTTACAAATGATCCGTTGCTAAGGGTGAACAGACATATAAAAAGATGAAATGAATGATAACAGTTAGATTAGAGTGACTTATCCCTTCAGGCTTCAAAATGAAAGAGGGGAAGTGGAATATTCAAGTTGATCACTGACATGGCTGAAGAAAAAGTGCAAGATGAAAGACGGAGGAAAATAGGAAAGACTAAGCAGCTCAGATAGATCGAGAATTAGAGTTGAGTATTTTACTTATCGAAAACGACCAAAAAAAAAATCAGCCACCGACAGCCACAGTATCTAATACAACATCCAGTACAAGAACGCTGTCTAAGGGTGAAATAAAAATGTTAAATGCATGTACATAATTAACGCAACATTTTAACCATATTTTGAAGAGCATCTTCTTATAGCAATGAACGTACTTCAGGTATCAAATCATACTGTAAATTAATTAAACAACAGAATCGCTGGAAGAAAGTGATGACCGAAGTTATGCATGTTTTTTTCTTTAGCCAGTGGAATACCCGGAAATTACTGGTAATTTATACACGAAAATGTTTGTTGTATGGACACCAAATATAGCTGGAATCGTACGTTCCAACCACTAAAACCTTTTTCTTGGAAATATATTTTAACCCGATTTAGCATTGGACAATAATTTATAATAAAGGATAAGACTTATTATTCGATTTCCGGAATTTCAGCATTATCATGAATTTCACAGCTTAAAGCCAACGCAGTTTCATACGATAATCGTAATGAAAATGAGAATTTTGTGAGGATATAATCAACTTATAACAAAAAGAATTGGGAGCATTATGGGATTAGGCTTAAAGACTCCAGGAATTATTTCTGGCTTTTGTTTCTTTTTATCTTGTACGATTAGAATGGGTGGGAATGTATATCCATAATTTTCTTTTAATTATTCGTCCATTTCGTACCCTCTCAAGGATTAAATTGAGTTTACGATTTTAAGTAAGCAGTTTACTGTATTTTGCTTCAAAGCATCTTGGATTATGCTGTATTTTGCTTTGAATCTTGGAGAATATACTGTATTTTGCTTTGAAGCTTGGGATTATACTGTATTTTGCTTTGAAGCTTTGGGATTATACTGTATTTTGCTTTGAAGCTTGGGGATTATAATGTATTTTGCTTTGAAGCTTGGGGATTATATTGTATTTTGTTTAAAGCATCTTGGATTATACTGTATTTTGTTTAGAGGCTTGGGATTACACTGTATTTTGCTTTGAAGCTTGGGGATTATACTGTATTTTGCTTTGAAGCTTGGGG
Organism: Macrobrachium rosenbergii; assembly: GCA_039081455.1. Classification (NCBI taxonomy): domain Eukaryota; kingdom Metazoa; phylum Arthropoda; class Malacostraca; order Decapoda; family Palaemonidae; genus Macrobrachium; species Macrobrachium rosenbergii. Next base: position 9,128,200 of record JANJGK010000013.1, on the reverse strand, counting down.
ATTATACTGTATTTTGCTTTGAAGCTTGTGGATTATACTGTATTTTGCTTTAAAGCATCTTGGATTATAGTGTGTTTTGCTTTGAAGCTTGGGGATTATACTCTATTTTGCTTTGAAGTTTGGGGATTATGCTGTATTTTGCTTTGAAGCTTGGGGATTATACTGTATTTTGCTTTGAAGCTTGGGGATTATAATGTACTTTGCTTTGAAACTTTGGGATTATACTGTATTTTGCTTTGGAGCTTGGGGATTATACTGTATTTTGCTTTGGAGCTTGGGGATTACACTGTATTTTGCTTTAAAGCATCTTGGATTATGCTGTATTTTGCTTTGAAGCTTGGGGATTATACTGTATTTTGCTTTAAAGCTTGGGGGTTATGCTGTAATTTGCTTTGAAGCTTGGGGATTATACTGTATTTTGCTTTGAAGCTTGGGGATTATACTGTATTTTGCTTTGAAGCTTTAGGATTATACTGTATTTTGCTTTGAAGCATGGGATTATACTGTATTTTGCTTTAAAGCATCTTGGATTATATTGTATTTTGCTTTGAAGCTTGGGGAGTGTGCTGTATTTTGCTTTGAAGCTTGGGGATTATACTGTATTTTGCTTTGAAGCTTGGGGATTATACCGTATTTTGCTTTAAAGCATCTTGGATTATACTCTATTTTGCTTTGAAGCTTGGGGATTACACTGAATTTTGCTTTGAACATTGGGGATTATATTGTGTTTTGCTTTGAAGCTTGGTGATTATACTGTATTTTGCCTTAAAGCATCTTGGATTATACTTTATTATGCTTTGAAGCTTTGGGGATTATACTGTATTTTGTTTTGAAGCATCTTGGATTATACTGTATTTTGCTTTGAAGCTTGGAGGTTATACTGTATTTTTCTTTGAAGCTTGAGGATTATGCTGTATTTTGCTTTGAAGCTTGAGGATTATACTGCAGTTTGCGTTGAAGCTTGGGGATTATAAATCAACAATTTATCATCTTTGACTTGAATCATGATAGATGAGTTGCATTAGTGTTTAACCTGACCGTGCTTCTCTCTCACAGAGAAACCTCTTGTAGTCACGATAACTCACTGATGCAAAAGGCATTCATTATCATTTTTCTGACTAATGACTATATAACAAAATTTGAAAAGAATGGGACGAATGAGCACAAATATCAAGTGTAATATAAATTCGGACGCTTGCGTTATCATAAATAGATCTCTAAGCCCATCAGTTTCTGTTGTAGCTAACTTTGTTAAAAGCAAATGTCCGTAGCTGCAGGACAAGCACAGAAAATCATTATATATTGAAAACTTTATCGCACGTTTTCAGAACTATGAGAGAGGAGAACAAAGATGAGTAATATTTGTGTAATGAGAAGATGAATACGAAGATGAATTAAATACATATATCAATACACATTTAATTAAACGGTAGAACAGTAAAATAATCTATTTAACAGCCAACGATCATTTAGAAAATAATCCTTCTCTAATACTATCCAAACTTTATAAATTGCGCAAATCCCCTTATACCTTTCAGTGTTACTCACCATTAGTTTTACAAAGAAATATTCTGAAACAAAAGAATTAAAACTTTTGAACATAATCACCCTTTCTTCAGGCTTACGCTTACTAGATATTACTATTCTTGCTCCGTTAAATCATCTTAATTACATAATTTCCTTAGGCACCATGTGTATAATTTAAATGGGAAATACATCCCTACTGTGGCCCATAGGCCTTGCTCAAATAAGGGGGAGTGTAGAACTACTTTTTGTTAGCCTTGAGCACATCCCCGCAAATTCTTAGTAAATTTCCTAAAAATGTTAGCTCTTTGGTTTTAATAATTCAAGTGGGAAATACAGCTTCCTTATTCAAATGAGGCCTGGAGATTTTAATCATGAATGAGGGAAAAATATTTCAGTAAAAGTTCTGCAGAATTCTTAACAAATGTAAAAAAAAAAAAAAAAGCCAAAGAGGGAAAAACTGAAAGAAAAAGTCTTGGGGACCCCTAATTATATGTAAGGAAAAGGTTCTTCATTTGCCTGTGTAAATATTGATATCAGTTATGAAACAGCCCCGAGTAGGTAGGACTCCCTCTCCTTGGCCAAGGAAACATTAAATTACGGATTCGAATCCATTCTCTCTCTCTCTCTCTCTCTCTCTCTCTCTCTCTCTCTCTCTCTCTCTCTCTCTCTCTCTCTCTCTCTGTCATATACATATACAGCAAACTAAACCGGAATCGTAGGTATACTTATTTGGAATGCATGCACAGATTTACATTAGCGTGTTTCTTATTCGCAGTTAAGGTGATGAAATATAACTTGTAGCCATAAAATAACTCTCGGTGAGAAAATAGGACGCTTTTTTTGAATGAAGAAAACAAAATAATCCTATTATTCACTAATGGTTTTAATGAGGAAGGTTTCACTTTAGCATTAATTACCCCAATGAGAGAGAGAGAGAGAGAGAGAGAGAGAGAGAGAGAGAGAGAGAGAGAGAATTATTTCTCATTCTTCACGGAGAAGTACAGGAATAGTGTAAAGAAAATGCTTAACGTTTGTACTGAGTTGCGTGTATCCAAATGACTAATATTTATCCACTGGTGAATGCTATTCAGATTAAAGATAATAGCCTTAGATCTTGAAAGGTTATGAATCAAGGTTCTTGTTAAAAAAAAAAAAAAAAAACACCGAGTGCCAACAAAAAGGATATGCAAGGTAAGCCAAAAAACCAGGCTTACTGTAGCTTCGTATCCTCGTTTCTTGCAAAGGATTATGTCCGGAAAGCAGCGGAATCCGGACTAGCTAAAAAATCCTCTGACGTCAACTTAGACAATGTCTTCCTTTCGAGGCAAATGATTTCTGCAATATAAAAGATACGGTATGAGTCTCGATCCTTATCCCTACAGTAAGGAACAAGAATAATGCGTTTTTTATCTCTCTCTCTCTCTCTCTCTCTCTCTCTCTCTCTCTCTCTCTCTCTCTCTCCTCTCGGAGAATCTTAACGAAAACATGCAGCCTAACCAATAAATGAATACTAAATGGTATACAAAGAAAGCTACGTGTCTTACTGAATACACATACATAGCGTAGAAGACGTTTTGAATTGAGCTATAAATTCTTTGCCATTCACGTACATTCCTCTTGATGCTGACCGCAAACAAATGGTTGGTTTGGAGAAAATACGAGAAGGCACATCACAATCACAATCCTTCTGGAAAGATAACCTCCAAATTTTGTGATGAAGTACGGTATCCCATTCATAAAGAGCGAGAAGTGCGAGACTTAATTATCCTGCAAATGACGTGATAGCAAAAACAGAAACTAAAGGAAAGGTAGAGGGTAGGGGGGGGGGAATATTACAATGTTCCCAAATGTAGCGATATTGGTCAAAAAAAAAATTTAAATTTATTAGAATACATTGTGTCGCACATGCAAAAAATGAAACCGCTAGTGAAAGTTTCAAACATTGGAAGCTGGTACTTTTTAAGAGGCTTTGTGATTTAAGCATCCATCCTTCAAGTCCACAGTACAGTAATATGTAGTAGGATATCTCGAGGACATGACTTCTTGGGACTTTGCCGATGTATTCATGAGGTGGCTCTCTTGTGGTCGTTTACGAGTCGAATAAATCCCATCCGTCTCTCGGGGTCACTTACAAATCGAATAAATCCCATCCCTCTCTCGAAGTCGTTTACTAATCGAATAAATCCCACCCCTCTCTCGAGGTCATTTACGAATAGAATAAATCCCATCCCTCTCTCGAGGTCGTTTACGAATCGAATAAATCCCACCCTCTCTCGAGGTCATTTAAGAAACGAATAAAACCCATCTTTCACTGTCAGGCGATTTCTTCCTAATCCCCCCCCCCCCAGTTGGTAATTATATTCACTAAGGTACATGAGAGGCCGTTCCCTTGTTCATTATTTATGTTGCTACACCATACAATTACACACTGGTCAAAACATAGCCCCTCCTGATTGCATTGGCGGAGGTACGGAAGGGTTTATTCATATTTGCGTGAATGAATATAGTCTTTCATTTCTTAAAATGGCTGATTAGGATATTCCATGCGGAGAAATGTGAAATGGAATCATTCAGGTACTAATGACATTAAGATAATGAGCGAAAAGGTGTCTAATATCATTACCGTAATGACTATGAAAAACATTGGCGGGTGTTAATTGAAAAACTAATCTCTTATATATAATGATAATGTTTAATGAACAGAGACGCGGAAAACATAAAGATGCAATACCACTTAAAGGTCTTTTTTGCATTTAAAAAAAAGAACATAAATTGAAAACTATGGAAAAATGATGGACAATCTATCAGGAGAGTATAATTTGCATAATTGTTTTTACAGTAAGACTGTTTTGCTTTATAGCATATTTTATTCTCATTCCGCATAAAAGCGTCAAGTAATGAAGTTAGAAATGCGGGCGCGGAGAATAAAATTGAATTTAATTATTCTGCAAACAGAGCTCCTCCGAAATACGATTATGCATAATTTGAAGAAACGTCACAAAAACGAAGAGGCGACATAACACAATAATGTTATCTGTTCAGAATCTTTATTGAGCTGTAACAAAGTGTTCAGAAGACCCTTGAAGACCTCAGAAGAATAAATACTTGATTACTTCACTGTTCATTTTACTGTATTTCTGCCATGCTGTGAGTTTTACAATAAAGAAAAATGGCATAAAAGAAGGCGATGCCTCCGTAAATATTAATTCATGCAAAAAGCTGCATATTCCATAAAGCACATTTGAAATTATATCCAGGATTTAAAAACGTAATTCTTTGTATAAACATATTCCATTCAGAATACAAAGAGTCAGTAATACATTGTAAAATTTTTTTTATATTTACTTTGTCTCTTGCGTGTCTGTCAGTATGTTCGAATCAGTCAGTAACTGTAGGAGGAGAAACTCAACAAAGCGGGTGTTGACATAACCACTTCTTTCCCTTTGCTACAGTCCACTTTCCTTTCATTTCTTATTTACGAAGCGAATACGGACATAACTTACAATGTTTGGCTTTCAGGTCCTTTAATGACTAAACTCTACATTTTTTATTACTTTTTCTACTTTAAAGTAAACGTTATTTTGGTTTTAATTAAACGGTCAACACACTGAAGTTAGAGATAAATATTTAAATTTGGCATAGCGTCAGTGAGCTAGCACATTATTCTAATGAAAAGATATAGAGTTTCATTTGAAAATATAAAAAGAGCGATTTCAGGCTGATGTGGTAAAAAATGTTCAGAAAACTTTATGAATGTAATTCACAAGTAATTCACAACAATTACGTATGAAAAAACGAGAAGTATTACTAAGCTGGCTGGCAAGATTAGACCCATATATAAATATATATATATATATATATATATATATATATATATATATATATATATATATATATATATATATATATATATATATATATATATATATATATATATATATATATATATATATATATATATATATATATATATATATATATATATATATATATATATATATATATATATATATATATATATATATATATATATATATATATATATATTTATATATATATATATATATATATATATATATATATATATATATGTATGTATGTATATATATATTATATATATGTATATATATATATTATATAAATGGTTTCCTGCGCTCAGTGATAGTGCTACGGAGAATTCTTTTCTTCGAAAAGTGTATATTGGGTCTGATAATCCGATGTGGGACGCTGATGGGACCATAAAGTTCTTATTGGGTGGACGAATACGGCTATGCATGGGGCGTGTCAGGGATAGAAATGTGTTTGGGGATCAAGTGGAATGGGATACGACTTATACTCTTTTCTGTGTAATGGATCCCTTATTTCATTTCCGTATATAAACGACATGATACGAGGTCTCAAATGACGTTTCCCTTTTTCGTTTATTTTTCCGCCTTGTCGACTTTGACATCTTTATCATCTCCACGAAACAAAACGATCACAAGAATTTTTACATTGAGGGAAGACTAAGAACTTCAAGAGGTTGAAAGAAGAGACAAAGAAAGATTAATGAATCTTCTCCCTTGAAAGGTTTTGTGACTGAAGAAGTGTCTGATAATGAAAAGTGCTTTTTTTTCGTTTTTTTTTTTTTTGTATATGAGTGCCAAAGGTAATCTTAGCCTTGGAAACTTGGGACATTTTTTAAGGCCATGAGAGAGAGAGAGAGAGAGAGAGAGATAGAGAGAGAGAGAGAGAGAGAGAGAGAGAGAGAGAGAGAGCTACTATATTACTGTCAGAACAATTTAGTATGCCATAAATCGAAAATCACTTGCGTAGTACAACCTAAGATTCATAATATTTTACACAAAATCGTGACTGAATTGCAGGCTACAGGCGAAATAGAAATAACTGGACACAGTAATAAGCGATCGTATTAGTAATAAAAGCAAGTTTACACTACTGTATATTGAAATGAAACTGAAAAAGAATAAACGAAACATGAAAGAGAATTATAAAAAAAAAAAACAGGGAATACAATAAGCGAACCCAACCTCATGAGATGAAATATGAATTCACGGAAGCATAAACATTGTGGGTGTTGTCCATTGCCCAGTATTACGAACGTTTTCCAGAAAGCAATATCTGTCTTGAAAGGACGGCAGTTAGACCTTGTGGCGCATCGACATCAGGAATGCGTTTTTACAGGGTAGTGAATGTTCTTTTTTCATTGGGTTAAATGCCAATGACACATAAAAAAATAAAGAAAAAACAATGACATGTACAAAAAAAATCATCGCTGACTATCGCATTTCAAGTTAATTATTCGTAAATCGTTATTCCCCCGGGGGGCGGGGGGGAGGTGTTAGCGCCGTCAATGCAGCTCACGTGGTGCACTGTAGGCAGTACTTAAGGGTCTTTGCAGCGTCCCTTCGGCCCCTAGCTTTAACCGCTTTCATTCCTTTTCCTGTACCTTCGTTCATATTCTCTTTCTTCCATCTGACTTTCCACCCTCTCCAGCAATTGCTTCATAGTGCAGATGCGAGGTTTTCCTTCTTGTTACGCCTTTAAAGCCTTCTTTCTGTCAATTTCCTTTCAGCGCTGAATGACCTCATAGGTCCCAGCACTTGGCCTTTTGCCTAAATTCTATACTGAAAATCTTTATTCAGTCACGAATAAAATGAGATGTGTTAGCGACCTGATAACAAAATTATCAATTACCAGCAGAATTCTAAACGGACAGTTTCAGCTAGTTATATTTAGTTGGGAAATCAGTTCGAAAAAGTCTTGACGTGTGAAAGGAAATCGGAACTATTAGAGTCGACTTCCTCTTTCACGTCAGACGGTTTTCCACGGATACCCGAAAAAAAAATAATAATACTATAGAAATTTTTTCTCCGCTATTCATTAATTTTGTATTTTGCGTTTAATTGGTTATTGGTTATTAGTTATTTCGCCTGTGAATTAACATTTTTATAGTATATGACAAACATTGTTGTCAACGTTTTCGACATTCCGTCTTGAATCGTTATAGTTGTAGTTTGGTAGGCAAGGCTATATTTCCCTTTTTTTTGGGGGGGGGGATAGTAGCGAATTTTTGGAGGCCTGTTATGGGTGTGAAAACCTGCTTGTTAAACACTCTGCAGATGTTAGTGGGCAAAGTTTGTATCTAGACTATATTCAATCTCTCTCTCTCTCTCTCTCTCTCTCTCTCTCTCTCTCTCTCTCTCTCTCTCTCTCTCTCTCTCTCTCTCTCTGTATGTTAGACCCATTTCAGTGATACTGAAGTATACCTTGTATTACCAAAGTTGAATGTATTTCGAATTTTCATAAGTGTACCTTATTCCAAAAGTTGATGATCTTTTATATATTAATGGTCTTTTTAAATACCTAAAAATTTGTAATGATTTCGTTGCCAGGATCTGTTATCAATGATCTGTAAATTCATTCATGAAAGTTTGAAATTTTGCTAATGTAAATATTATTTTCACATCTCACTACATTATTTGAACATGTTAATGGAATCTTCTATTAACATTTCCCCACCGATATTTCCTCGTCCTTCTTCGCCCTTGCACATCTGACACACACCCAAAGAGAAAGAAATGACTGAACATAAAACTGGATCTATCCAGATTTGCTTCCAGATTAGCAGATTTTTACCTCGTGCACTGACGATATAACTACACAAAAATTACCTGGATTTTGTCATTACACATACTTATGACATTTTCAGACTTTTTAGTTTGATATGAATTATCTCTCCTTACTCTGGGAAACGGAATCAGTAACTAAAGAAAGTTGATGAAATAGGTTTCTCTCTCTCTCTCTCTCTCTCTCTCTCTCTCTCTCTCTCTCTCTCTCTCTCTCTCTCTCTCTCTCTCTCGATATACCTTGATGCACTAATACACCGAATATACATAAAAATAATATCTTTATAGCGGTGTCAAATTATATATATATACGAGTATATATATATATATATATATATATATATATATATATATATATATATATATATATATATATAATCAAAACTATCAATACAAAAACTTGCCTACAGTATATTTTTTTTTTCTCACGGTCTCTCCGCCTTTCTCTTGCATTGATTGTTTAGGCATAATTATTCACCCTTAGATTACTAACAAGCCCTTCTCTCTCTCTCTCTCTCTCTCTCTCTCTCTCTCTCTCTCTCTCTCTCTCTCTCTCTCTCTCTCTCTCGTGATGGTACCCATGCAAGTATGAAGTTGCGAAACGATATTCATGGCATCAACGATCCCTCTTCCATGACGGACTGATCTCATTAGCGATGAAGAGGAGGTATCAAGCAAAAAAGTTCGTTCTCTTAATTCAATTAATCATTCACTTAATTATCTTTCAGGTTCTTAAGAATTAATCACCTTTACTTGACCCTTGTGGAAACGAAATAGCTTTTTGGTGGTTGTTCCACTTCGTCATTCTTTCTTGATCATGTAATTACCATCCATTTCAGTTTGGCAATTCACTGCATTCCTTTTAGTGTTCTTGTGCATCATTTCTTTTTCATACCCATACGTCTTTGGAGTTTTGTGGTTTTTCATGCATTTCTATTAAAAGACATATGCAACTCAATGAAAGTGAGTCTCTGTTAGCTTATTCACACCGCTTCCAAACATGAAAAATGTTTTCATAGACCGAAATTTCATACTAATCGACTCAAAATATGACCATTGCCAAAATATGTAAAATGTGCATAAAATTATTTCTCTAACCTTGAAACTAGCTCATACTCTGCCCAGAATGTTCATCATCGGTTCCTTTCATGTGTCCCTCTTCGTAGAATCCTCTCGCACTGGACTAAATGAAAGCCTTTACTTTATAAAAACGAGAAAAAAATATACCTTTGTATTAATTAGTCCAGTTTTGTTCCCCCATTTTTCTATCATTTGAATACGCCATTCTTATAAAATTTCTGTCATTGAATACCCACAACAAACAGCGGTCTTCTTATCCAAATTAATTTATAAGTTGTGTCTATTATACGCCATTTTTGAAAATACAGTTTTATTTAATTTTTACACTTATTTTCCGTCTACAGGACTAGGAACTCCAAAGGTTTCTTTTAGGGAAAACGAAAGGAATAATAGGCAATGATTTCTAGAATAATAACCAAGACTGATTTCCATTAGAAAAAGGGACAGTGTTTTTCCTTCTCTTCAGAACTGAACAAGAATAATGTTCTCATGGCTTCCATTTATATGTAATGTTCTTTTAGTCCAAGAATTCTCAGAACTCCGTAAGAATATCTTTTTTTATAACCATTTCAGTTGTGATAAATTGTCTTTATATTTAATTGTTTGGAAAGCATCATGATAAATATATATCTTGATGTATTTCTTTGACTATCCAGTTTTCCTACATCTGAATTAAAAATTGAATCAGGTTTAGCCTAAACAATACGTTTACAAGGCTGACTTACCGTTAGACAAAAAGCGTATTGACGAAAATATTCGATGATCAAATGAAATCCTTCGTTGTGAGGTTACTTACAGAGTTACTGATGCCTTATGGAGGAAATTCATTCCTCCTGTGCTTTTTCTCCAATATAGAATTATTTCTCTTTTTCTCCCTTATCCCTTTTCTTATCCCGCATTACTATTTTCCGTAAAATATTAATGTTTTAAAGATCTTCGTTAGGTTGATGTGACATTATGAGAAGAGGAATCAGAAACAAAGCAGACATATTTTTTGGTTTTGTCTCTGATTCTTCTTCTTTTACTGTGTTGCCTGGAAAGAAAAGCAAGATCCATTTCATGATGAGTCTTGGGGTATTCAAGCATTCTCTTGATAAAAAAAAAATGTTTGTATTGGAGTTGCGAAATTTCTCCGAGTGAAGGAGTGACAACAGTTACTGAATAAAACAATGACAGCGTGTTCAGAGATGCGAAACAAAAAAGTCGTTTTTCTCTCTGCTTTCGAGGCTGCCTCCGGTTCTGTCAGTCGATATTTGGTTTGTTATTCTGTTCTTCATTTTCTTTCCTATTTTTGCCTCCGGCAAAATCAGAGGCGGAATATGAATACTGGATAGTAATCATGCATGGCCTGAAATTGAAGCAGTTTTCAGCCATTTCAGCTCATGGGTCCTCCTCTCAGTTCCTACAATGATTGTTAATCTAATTAGTGACATGGGAAAATTTTGGAGGTCGCGGTGAGCTTAGAAAACATTTAGATGTTAAAATGTGTAGGCTACATCACCTCTGGCCCATCGAGGAGGAGGGGTGAAATCGTAGTTAAGGATGCAGTGGTTCCCGCTATGTTGCTGTGCATAAGCATATCTGGACTCTCTCTTTTTATGCACTATGCACCTGTACAATTTCGTATTACACACAAACACACAAACACACACACACATATATATATACACACACACACACACACACACACACACACACACACACACATATATATATATATATATATATATATATATATATATATATATATATATATATATATATATATATATATATATATATATATATATATATATATATATATATATAGTCTTTCAGTAGGTAAACATGTTAAAGTGCCACAAAAACCCTAGAAGCGAAGATGACACCTGTAAATTTCCCCAATCCAAATTATTGTTTAAGAAACCTGTTTTGTTCTCGAGAAAATTTATTCTTTTCCTTTTCAGTCCTTCATTTTCGATGGGTTTTAATGCTGGTCATTTAAATGAGAAGCGTAACAGGAGAGACCATGTGGCCATAATTTTCTAATAAAATTAGAGTTTGCTAAATAAATTGCCATTTCCGTTGATGTTAATGACGGTCATTTAGTTTCCTGCAGCCAGAGGTGAGGTGTGAGGAGGATTTGCTCTCTCTCTCTCTCTCTCTCTCTCTCTGTGTGTGTGTGTGTGTGTGTGTGTGTGTGTGTGTGTGTGTGTGTGTGTGTGTCTTCATTAAAGTTTGCAGCTGCATATGAGTGTATGAAAATTATTTTCTCAACATAAATAAATCGAATCTGCATTGTTCATAAGATATAATTAACAAAAGAGTCGTAATTTTTTCCCGTATCATATTTGAATTGAAATATAACTGTCGTGAAATTTCATATAAATTACTTTATTTCCTTTGCTTTGGTTAAAATGATTGTTTGTTCAGGTCAGAGAAATTAGCAGGTTAATAGCGAGAAACGACATTATGGTGGCACTTCCCTTCTTAACGGTAACTTCCTTGTTCTTCAGTAACTTCCAAACGACTGGTTTCATTAGTAAGAGTCATAGGATGGATTACGTCAACGGTGTTTGATTCCAATTCTAATTACCACTAAGATTTTTTTCAAAAGTACGATAATCCCTTTAACCGGACTGAAGGTAAACTCCTTAACTTACGTCGCGCTGATATTATCAAGAATATTTTTAAGAATGAAATATGTGTGAACTTGGAGGGGGTTTTCCCCTCGTAAATGGACAGTTTTGATATTCATGAAAGACAAAATCAAGCAAAATTTATTCCAGGTAATTCTTCTGTTTTACCGTGGCGCACTATTCATTTCACTCATATTCAGATTTTTGTGGAAAACGTGACTAATGCACTTCAGGTAATTTTGATGATTATAATGCATTTTTGAATAGTTCCGTTTTAAGTTGTAAAGTAATATCCCGCTACCTGAAAACTGTGTCAATAGGTATGTTTCTCATCGATGAGCTGTCCACTTGTTGCCAGAATATCCTCAGCTAAACCCATAGAGATATCTTAGATTTTCTTAGAAATCTTTCAGTTTGATCCTTACTCCTAATTTCTTCTTTTATATAATTTTGATACTTGTAATATTTACTCATATATCGAGATTTTATATTAAGTTTTACATTACGAAAACAATAGGTTTTGTTTCCTTGTAACAGACCCCGTTGAATGTTTTCATTTGCTGGAAATGGTTTATGTATATAAGACATTAGCCAGAAATGATATGTGGTTATTCAGTGCGACAATCTAAATACCTGAACGGTATTGCAACTGAAATGCTTTTTCACGCTAATTCCTTTTCCTTTGAAGGCATATGCATGGGCAACGGCTTTACATGCGCCATTTTTAAATATCTCTATTTCTTCAAGATTTCAGTTGATTGAAGGCTTTAAATAAGCAGTCTTGTGATTTTCTTTCATATTTTGAGTGCAAAACCATTTAGGAATGAACATTTCTTACGAAAGAGCCTCTCCCTGTCAGTCGATTGAAATCAATGCATATAAAAAGTTAAGATTTAATTCCATAAATGAATGACACAGACCATCCTTGGAAAATGTATTTACTCGCTTTATTTTACGGAATGCAGTTCTCAGGACCGGACCTTTTCATTAAAAATTTGTCTTACTTGTGAGAGGCTAAAATGCGTCTCAGTGCGTATAATAATATAGAGCAGAGCTTAAGGAAATTATAACTAACCATGGCGTCATCGTAGGGCAGTCTACCTTGGACTTTTTTTTTAAACTGTGGTCCTAATTTAACATACTTGAGTTTTTAATAAAATTTCTCATGAATACCATGAATATTTGCTAACCTATGTGATTTTTAAAGTACTTATCAGTCAACGTCATTTTTTTGGGAAACAATACAAAATCTACCGAGTCATTCTGGAAATTCATTCAGTACATAAGTGGGCGGGGCTTCAGTGAAGATGGCCTAATCAGGGGTGCCACACATACTTCTAGGGGTTAGCATACGTAAATAATAAAAGAAAGGTATATTGAGGCTACGGTAAATTGCAATGCTGATGAGTACTTAAGGTGTTGCGTATATTATAATACATTTATCCGATGCTGAAGTATTATTTTTATCGAAAATATTATTTGTGTTACATATTGAGGGTTGCCTATTCTGAAAGAAAATAAGTACCTTCTTGTGTTAGTTGTTTCTTCCGTGACAGTTGGTGTGGTCGGTTAGGTGGCGGCCGTGGCTTACACTCAGTCCTTAATTTCGTTGTATGTTTATTACTGTGGTGACGGATTTGTAATTATAAGTTGAATTCCCATACAACCCCACACCAAGAAAATAGATAATTCCAGGTATGTTTATCATAAATGTTAATTAGATTACTAGACTTTTCAGAGGGCTATAGGCCTCTCTTTCAATGTAAACTCTTAATTTTATCGTAGGGTTAGTAAAAATACCTAGCCTTCTTACAAATGTGAGAAACCATTGGTTTGTAATACTTATGTTTGATGTCCTATCACGATTATAGACCCAATTCTTGACAAATATGGGTGTAAGATAGGCTAGCTTAGTCGAAACTGTAAGTCATCCAGGGCCCAGTGTTAAAATGAACCTGATACAGTTAGGCAAAGTAGTCGAGAGGTCTGTGGTCCTTTTGAGATGCGTTGATAAAGAATACCGGGGTGTACAAGGGACAATTCCCATCCCTACCTCAGCTAGGCTCATGGCATCCACCGGTGTTTTTATTTTGTTTTTTATGTTAATTTGCAGTGTTACATGTAATATGTTCAACACCGAAATCGATATCAGGTATGCTCGGGTGAGGACATAATGTCATTTTTTCAACTAGCCACTTAGGGAGTAAATAAGTTTGTGGTTTTATATAAATATATGGATAGATCTAAGTAGTAGCTTCGCGGCGGCGATTTCGTTCTAACAACTTTTTCTACAGATTTTTGGTTACTAATTATGGATTTACCTTCAATTTTTGTCGCACGATTGTAATTAACCTGTAATTAACCACAGAACATCATCCAACAACGTAGGGGACCCGATAGAAAGCGTGGTTATGGGTAGGGTATACCACCGGGACAGGTGATTTGCTCACTCCATCCAACAAGCTAGGGGGACCTGATGGGAATGGATGGTTATGGGTGGGGTGTTACTACCCTACAATTTGGGGGACCCCTAGGAAAAGTGGGGTTATGGGTGGGATAGACCACGGGTAATGAGAAAACACCCAAACTTTACTGTTTAAGGCACTGCAGAGATGAAAACACCCAAACAAACATAGAAACAACAAGACGACAAAGGTAGCCGTTACAAAAACAAAAACTTTCACTACTACTGCTATTTCGAATGCTGCAACGCATGCGCAAGCTTATTGGGGAGCTTTTGGTACACAGGCCAACTCCTTACTGAGGAAAAAGGGGGGCTGGGGGGATATTCGTTTTCGGTCCTTCTAAAGTTTCAATTTACGGCAAAATACATTTAAACCCAAGGGTGCCAGTACTAAACACGGCAAAGCACCGTTCCACCACCCCCTTGCAGTAAGAGATGTTAGGCTACATTACACTAGCCTACGTTGCCTGACTATGGCTTGCTAGGTATGCTATGATTTGTGTCGATGGTGATTTACCCCACCCAAAACCCAACATTCCCAAAGGGCCCCCAACCTTGTTGGATGTAGTAAGGGTGTCTAGGCTAGTAATTCAAAAACAACTCATTTTCCCGATGTACTACTATCTTAACCATTCAGAACACATTAAAACACATGAAAATACATAATCACTTTACAAAAATGGAGTGGGAGCTGTTGTAAAAGTTTACCAAGAAGCTATTTGGGTGAATGTCCAGAAGAACTCCGCATGTATAAAGTATCAAAATTAAAAGTAAAATGTAATATTTTTCATATATAAAGCGTTTTAGACCACTTCTTATGATGAGGAAACACCCACAATTTTGCCATATTAGCTATGGAGGGGGTTGGGGGACAGGTATTGTCTAACCTTATAAGTCAAAAATCGAAAATCATTCGATGGGGAACTAGTTTTTCTGAGAAACATTACACTCTTTCTGAGAAACATTACAGTAAAAAACCTCATTTTCGAACTAACTCCAGTAAGATCAAGTACACGAAGTGCGGTAAATTTACAGTTTCGGTCAAATTCACATTTCCGATATAAAATTACATTTTCCCTAGCTTAAATAGTGTACTTTCAACGAATCTGACCTTTATTTCTACCGCAAATGATTAGATTTAGAGATACATGGCCGCCATGGGTACCGCTCTCAGTTTCGGGTGGTGCAACGCCGCTACGCGGCTTATGCACATTTTAAATGATTGTTGCAAGCTCGTATGTTCTGGCAAGCGGTAATATTGCGCTGCGCGCGCTTGCCACAGGGGTTACAGGGAACGAAATTTTACCCCTAACGTCTAGTTACAGTTTCGGTGAAATTCACGGCCGAAACTGCAATGTTACCCTTTTCGTTAACCACTTCACTTACCTTAAATAGATGGTAGTACTAAATGTTCACGAAGAAAGGTATTCACAACCTGTGGAGTTCCATTGTAATGTCCATGGAAACGACCAATAGCCTCAAAGTAAGACAGAGAACACCCACTGCAGACGTGCACGACGGAATCCATGGCAGTCAACTGAAGCGCACTTTTGTAGAAAGCCGGCTTATTCCAAAATCGCAGTTAATTGGATATTCTTGAAACAAAGCAACCAATCAGGTTTCAGCATTTGTACCGTACTTATAATTCATAACGAAAAACAAAAGACGATTAGGCATTTTTACCCACAATACACTGACAAAAAACAAAAACGCATCAGCAGAAAAACTGACATGGCAGCATAAACGCATCCTTGCGATAACAACAAGGCACAATATTCATCGGCAAATATCTCCGTAACTCTTAATTTGCGGAAGATGCGAGTAAGTATTTCGTCTGAATCATGACAAAAATATATGATAGCAAGTAAAAAAATATTAGATATCCGAATTTGACCGAAACTGTAATAATACCCGAGGGGCTACTGGATGTAAACAAACGACTTAGAAAATTTTCGAGGATGCCGATTAGATAATCATTAATATCTCGGATATGGTGAATCTCCTCAAAAAGTGTTCAGAGACAAAGTTTTATTATTTTATATTGTGAAAATTATAGTGTGACCTATTTTCTTATATCTCACCGCGGAGTTGTTCTGGACATTGACCGCTATTTGTAATGTTCTTCACTGAATAAAGTTTAGTAAATTCTTATTCTGACACCTCTAGATGTTTTCAGACTCCCAGTTTTTAACATCCAATATGTTCAGTTTAACAATGTTTGCTATATGTGTAAGGTTAGGCTTGGTAATGGCAAGAACTTTATTTTGGATAATAAATGTTTCTCCTAATTGAACTGAATCGTTGGGACTGAGACTTGAGGCACCGCCTAAAATTAAGTCAAGGGAAGATGTGTGTATTGCAGTTAGGGAGACAGGGTGTTGCACCTCCACCCTTTCCAGTACTCAATGTTAGGTTAGGATAGGCAGGCCACAACTGAGGGCCAGGCAAGGATCTTGCATCCTAGGTTTAGTTTTTTTAGTAAAAGTATTGTTAGGGTGCATCCCAATGATTTATTCTGTAACTTAGTGTTTAAGGATTGTATTACCCGATTTCCAAAAAAGTGACAGCATTCAGGAGCAGGTCTATTAAAGGCAGAGAGAACATTTCCTTAATTTTATAACTTCAAAGGCAACCAAACCGGCCCCCACCCCAAGAACCCATCCACATCCAATGAGTATCCTGTAATTTTGCCCACCTGCAACATCGCCAACTGTCGCTGATTTAATTAAGCTACATTTTAGGTTCCCAAAGTATTTTGTCTTTATGGCTTTTCAGAACAGTAGGACCTCCACTTAATTGAAGGTTGTTGCCTTTAGTGGAGGTTTTATTTCACTAATATAGTACAGATGAGTTAAAGAAGTCATATATTTAACATTTTTCCAAGGGGAGCCATGCTGGCATTAAATTTGGACAGGAAAAAAACTGGTTATGGCAACTAATATGCACTAACAGTGAAATATTAGACAATTGTCTCCATTGGGTAGAAGGTTGATGAAATGACTGCATTACTCATGAGATTATAACGTAGGTGGTGCAGAAATGTGCAATATAACTTTCATGCTTGATATTCATAATAGGCCATCATACATACAGTAGAGATGCCCATGAGACCAGAGACCTGGAAATATTTTGGAGCCTTCTTATAGGAACTTGTAATAATGTCCGCTATCCAGTATTTGAGGAATTCAGTGATTTTGAGAAGACAGGAGTAATAATGTGCTGTGTACTGTGGAGGTTATGGAGAGTTTGATTAAGGTGCAATACTGTTGAACATTTTATATATCTTAGTAGTCAGTAATAGCTGTGGAACCAACTGTGCAGTAATGAACAGGTTGGCTTATGTAATGAATCCAAATACTTTTAAGAATTAGCTTGCGGATTGTATGTTTCCATGTCTTTGATTATATTTTCATATTTTTTTTTCCAGACATTTCAGTGCTTGATTATACATTTTTTTTTAGAAAATAGGACACCTCTACCTTGCTATCTCTGTTGTATTGTATGTGATATTGAATACATTAAGATTAGAAAACTAATGGAGTTAGCCAGGTGCCCAATATTATGCGATAACTAAGCCCAACAATTTTGGCAGGTTTATTTTTTTTATGCCTGAGGTAATCAGGGATGGTAATAATAGGGTGCTGAAATATTTTGGATGTTTCATAACCTGGTTAATAAGGCAGAGCATATTTACCAGATATTCCACTGTGTGTATTAGGGTTTAGGGCTGGGAAAACGGCACAGGGAAAATAAGTCATTTGGGATAATCAAATAATGCAGTATTTAACACAGTCTTATCTAAGTCTTGTGAATGCTACATTTTCCCTAACGACTGCGTTTATACTTGGTCAAGTTTTCAGTGTAACTCAACCTTTTTGGATATGAATAACCTTTACTAGATTATTTTGGTGAGAGGACAGCCTTCACTTTGAGAGACCACAACATATTCCTAATTAACCCTAGAAATAGACTAAAAGTTTTTACAAATCTCGTTACCTTAGCAATTTTCATGGATCGTTATGTGCATTTACTCCGTTATCGCTAGTATTTATTTATATTATCACTAAAATTTTGTATAAAACAAGCATGTCAAGTTAGTGTACTTTTTAAGAGAACGTCCAGGCTTACAAAGCTAAATATAAATCAGTAGTTACCAGTGTATTTTTAGAGGGCATACAGATTTTCACAAACTGTTGTCTAACGAGATAGATTTTACAAGAATAATATTCATCCCCTTCAATAATGTTTTTATGGCATAAGCAAATGTTAAATAGCCATTTCATATCCAAACTATCAACGACTTTGTGTTATAAACCTTATTGAAAAGCTTAGTCAGAGACTGCCAAATTTACTGCACTTTGAAAAGGAATTTTACTCAGAATGGAGCCGTTCAGATTTTGTGGTTTCCCAGGAGCGTGTTTAGACCTAAGAGCATCGACGTGATAAAAGGTGTGGGTGTGTTGTCACAGTTAGCTGCTGCTTTATTCCAGACACAATAATGAGGTGCTCTAGATTACATTAGTCCCATAGTGGTAAGGGAAATTTTGAAATTTGGTGCATTAGTTTCACGTTTACAGTTTACACACAGGTTTACAGATGATGGAACTTATGGTTTTGTTAATGGTTGTTGGTGCAAACTACCGGCCCCCTACCCACCCCGACCTATATCCCCCAAAAATATACTAGACCAAGAGTTTCAAAATGTTCCTTTTAAAGAGGCAGATAAGGATGAAAAATTTACAAGGGGATCTCCTTTGAGAATAGTCTCACAGAAGGAGTATAACATTTTTTGAAACATAGCATGGCTACCTTTTCTGGCCTGGAGGACATTTTTGTTCCCCTTCAGCTCCCATACACTCCCTGAAAGCCATTACTCTCCTGTACTTTTGAGTGTGATTCTGGAACGTTTTGCTCAATGTACTTTTACATACCAGGGCCACTTATATACATGAAAACATCCTGTAAAAGGCGTGTAAGAACACTAGTTTTTAATAATTTATTAAAATGCTAAAAGCGTAACTACGCAGACTGTGATCTGCAGAAAATGTGAGGGCCTGTGCTATAAGAAAAAAAGATTGAAGTTGGAAATTATCTGTGGCCTCCTAATTAGCTAAAATCTAATAATCTTAACATTAAACCAAAGCCTAATTGGACACCACGTTCTATTACAGTACTAGGAACAAGACCTTTTAAGGTTAGTGACACAATAAATTTTATAGATATACATGATATATTTCTTAAGGGTAGTCTCATAAATGGTTACATTCCATGGTGTGCCTTGTGTGACACACCATAGGCAACACTGAAAGCTTTTAGCTGAAGTCTGCAATACCTGCTCACTCAATGTTACACTTGTCTTTTTATGTCAAACTTGGAGGTTCTTTTGAAAGTTTTCAAGAGTTTATTTTCGGTATGGCTCTTCCCACCTAGATGTCCATTTCATTTCTCTGGATAAGTCCTGTTTTGCAATGTGTTCTCATTCCACATCATTCTGGTATTGCATGCAACAAACCTCCCCCTCACAGGTTAATTACACCATCCATATAAAGCTTTTAAGAGTTTTTTCCAGTGTTATATCTGTTCCGCAAATATTTCTTTGTGATTTCAGCAATTTTGCTGATGTTTGACATACTACAGCAGTGATATTTAAAGCAAAATTCTTATATGGCAAGGTATAGCATCTTTATGGCAGATCGAGTGTTATAAAGATAATTACAACAGTTAACTGTTAAAAAAACTTGGACTCTGCATCAGTAATGTTATTTTTGAAACACCTGATTCAATTTAGAAACAACTGAAGGAGATCGCACTGTTTTGTCTTCATTCTCAATAACCTTGTTAGTCTATCATAGCATAATTATAAGGATATATTGAAGGACGGCCTGGTAGCTGGTATAAGCCTGTGATTTAATATTTTTCATCCAAAGAAAGATTAAAACCTGAACAACTGATACACTACTGACTCAAAACCTAGTTCAGTATAGATCATAAATCCAGTGCTTCATTTTTTAGCCAGAGGAATTATTGCTAAATGTCATAAAAATTGGATAATTTTTCAGTTATATTGAAATCAGTGTATTTTAGTTTGCTATAAACTGATATTTGGAGCTTCAGCTTCCTCTGAGGAATAGAATGCCTGAAACACTGTACAGGTTCTTCAAGGATCCATTTGACAGTTTGGGTGAAAAGCAGAATCTCAGTTTTGTGATTAAACAGGAGTGCTCTGAAAACTGGGTGAATGTCAAGAATCCATTTCTGAGTTTGTTGATACTGGCCATCCCTTGCCAGTTTTTGAGTATCTGCGGTCCTTGATAATTTGGTGGACATTAGCAATCCCTCAACAGTTTGCTAAAAAATCGGCAATCCATCGACAGTATCCTTGAAATGTAATCCCTTGACAGTTTGGTGGTAATTGCCAATCTAGTGGCAGTTGGGTTTCATGATGTATCTTCATCTCTATTCCCAAGTTTTAGATGAATCTCTATCTATTTTGCCTCAAGTTAACTCAAACTGAGGTCTGGTGATTCCTCCGGATTCGCTTTTTTTTTTTTTTTTTTTACCTAAAGTTTCCAGTACTGCATTACTCGGCAAAGATAAGGTGTTAGGTTGTCTTTAATGAAATATTTTCAAGTAATTTTTTATGTTAGGGTTCGACAGAGTTCAAAATCTCACTGGGTGGGAAATTTGAATTAAACATTCTTAAATGCTCTTTGGATGGAAGAATTTCAAGAAGTGCAGCAGTCATAATTTTTGTGACCTGGGAACATGATAATCATATCGCCTGCTAAGCAATAGTTTTTTTGTAAGTTTGTCCATAATCGCATTATTTGACCAAGGTAAAATTTTGTGTAATAATACAGAATTTATTTTCAGATTTAATGCTGCAGCACTATATGCCCCGATTCCAGTTTTGGTACAAGTATACAGGAGATGCACTGCAGGACCATAATGCATAAATAATTCAAAATGGAGATCGATGTTATATTAATCAGGTAATTTACCACGTTTCCTTTACGAATATTGTTAGATACTTATGATTTAATGTAGTTTTAATCAGGTATTCTTAATTTAATTGAATTAATATCAGTTAAGCACACGGCCTTGATGACCATATGGTGCTATGTTATGCCGATTATAGATAAAGTATGATCAAAATTATTGCTTGGTAGGTTATATTAGATCAAGAATATTTACTTGTTGAAGGAAGCAGATTACACACTTTGTGGAGAAGTGTTCTGTTTCTGTGAGAATATCATGAAGGCGAAGTGGACGGGGAAGAGAGATTAGGCTGGTAAAAGCTCTGTTGCATGCGACTGTGTACTTGGGACAGGAAAGGATTATATGGGGTATAGAAAGAAGGATACGACAAGTTGGACACAAGGTTGGAGGGAATCCATTCATCAAGTGGGAGTCTGTGAGGTTTGAATGGCCAATTTGTAGTTGGGCAAGAGCTGTTTCCCATCGTTTATTCTTGTGACATGGGTTTCCATGGTAGTATGGCAGGTCTAACTGTGCAGAGCTTGTTATTTGAAATACCAGACCAGCAAGACTGCCAGCAATTTAGTAGGTGCTTACAGAAGAATGGGAAGTAATCTGAATATGGGATGGTTTTGAAATGAGTGCATCCTGACAAAGCCGCAGAGTGGGCCAAAGAGTCCACTTGATGTTTGCCTAGGATGCCCACATGGCTTGGGGTCCAGTGGAAGAAGACTAGTTTTTTCCTGATTGAAATACGAAAGAGCCAGTCTTGAATTTCACGGACTACAGGATGGATGTAGTCAGTAGATTGGATGAGGGATAAAGAATTAGCAGAGTCTGTGAAAATAACAAAGTTGATGAGGGGTGGATTCGAAGTTGTTTTAGTGCAAACAAAATGGCATATAGTTCTGCTGTAGGTTTGCTTGCCACAGGTGGTAATAGAAGTTGGGAATGTTTGATTGAGAAGAGGACAACAGCCCCTGTTCCTTTAGGGGACTAGGAACCGTCTGTGTAAATCTGGATGCAAGCGTCATGTGTCACAATGTACTCTAGGAAATGAGAATGTAGAATAGGAGAGGGAGTATTAAATTTGATAAGTTGTGTAGTATAGATGGACAGACTGAGGGAGAGGGGATTAGCCAAGGTGGGAAAGTGTGGATGCAGAAAGGGAGGATTTCCAATTGTGGTGATGAAGAGTGAGTAAGAGGGTTTTTCATACGGATAGAGAAAGGGTGGGGTCGGTTGGGATTGTTAGAGAATTTGGCAAGGAGGGTTTCAGGTATAGTTAGCGTCAGGGTAGAGAATTGGTGGAATCTGGCATAGTACTAAGAGAGAGGAGGGCGTGTCAGTGGGTGAAAGATGTTAGTCCTAATTCAGCATAGAGGCTTTCTACTGGTGATGAACAGAAGGCCCCAAGGGTCAATCTTATTCCTAAGTGGTGCACAGGGTCTAGAAGGCTGAGAAGAGAAGGGGAAGTTGAAGAGTAAACATGGCATATGTAATCCAGGACAGTAGAATGAGGACTACATGTAGTTGCAGAAGTGTTTTACGGTCAGCACTCCAGGTAATATGGATAAAGTTTGAAGGATTCAAAGACATTGGAGAGTATTTTTTTTTTAATTGATATGTGAGAATCAAAAATTAAACCAAGGAATTTACCACTAGTACAGTACTGTATGGGTGAATTGTAAAGCAAAAGTGGTGATGGAGATACTGTTTGGGAGCAAGAGAAAAGAATAGAAAAAGTTTTATTGGTGGAAAAGAGGAATCCATGTCTGATAGCCCATGAAGAGGCAGCTAGAACAACAGACTGTACAAGTGAGTGGAGCTTAGGGATTGAGGAATTTGCAGCATAAATTGTGAGATCATCGATGTAAAGGGAAGGCCTGACTCCTGCTGGCAGGGATGCTATTATACCATTAATTGCTATATGAAATAGGGTAGTGTTAAGGAAGCAGTCTTGGGGAACTCCTTCATATTGAGTGAAGGGTAAAGAAATGGGAGAGTTTGTGTTCACAGAAGGTTTGGTTCTTAAGAAAAGATTGGATGGAAACTCCCATATTACCTTTCATACCAAATTGAAGTAGGTAATGTAAGGTGTGGTATTTCCAAGTGGTATCGTATGCTTTTTCTAAGTCAAAGAAAACTGCAAGGACTAATTGTTTAGAAGCAAAGGTTGTATGTAAAATTCCATGTGTGCAAGAGGGTTTGTTGTGCTCTTCACTCATCTGTAGCCAAACTGAGATGAAGAAAGTTGTTTGATTCTAAATGCCACATTAAGCGAAAATTTATAATTCTTTCTAGTAGTTACATAAGCAGCAGGTTAGGGTAATACGTAGGGCGATAGTCTTCGGATGCATTTCATGATTTATTTGGTTTTTTAAAAAGGGGAGGACGAGTGTCTCGTGATTCAAACTTGTAGACAGGGAAACCACAGTTGTAGACAGGGAAGTCACAGTAAAAAAACATTTTTTGCCAGCACAATTGGCGAAAATGAGCTCTTGTGAGTGGAAATTTGCTTGATCATGGTCAGGTGAGCTGCAAAAGGGGCAGCACAATTGTGATTTGCAAAATATGGCTGGGTGGCCGAAGTGCTAGCAATTTTGGCTTTGACATTGGGGAGGAATATATTTTTGGACATTTGTAATGTTGACCTCCAATGTATTCATTTTGTGGGAGGTCTTGCCCCTTGAATGCGATCGTTGTAATTTTTTTATATATTTCCTGTTGCTCTTGTTCCCAAGAGAGGAGCATGTAATATGGAGAACTTCATGGCAATCACTTAGGAGTTCTTTGACATCCGTCGTGAGTCACTCCAGCCTGAGCCTCTGTGTTCACCGTAACAAGACGTGAGCGGTCTCTTCATGTTAGGAATTTCACCATTCCTACCTGTCTCTGCAGGCACTTTTGAAAGTGGAGTGTATTGTTCACGGAGGGAGTGGTCAGGGATGATGAAGTACTTGTCCCACTTTTGGGGTCCAAAGAGGGTTGACATAAGGGCTGCATGAGTAGAAGATAATGGATTTGAAACCATAAGAGAACTTTTTTGAGGACGAGGTGCTGTAGTGGCCCGTTGTTTCAGGGTAGAATGCTGTGGTTCATATGGTTGTAGAATTGTCACCAAAGATGAACTGGAGGAAAAGGAGCATAGGGCATCATGTGCCCAGATGACAGGTGAGTTGGTAAAAGAGGATAGGGATGAAGAGATTTCTGGGGAAGTAGTCTGGCTCATGGTCTCTGAACTAGCTAATTCAGAAAACCTAAAAACTGTGGGGACTGATTGTGAGCAGGATCAGTTTCCAACCCCTTAGAATGTTTGATTTTTAGACTAGTCCATATCCCTGCCAGAATTCGTTGGGAGGTTAGATGTTCGCCATATAACGAATGTTATAAATTTCATCTAGGATGAGGTCCCTCTCACCAAGGAGGCCCAACTAGGGGAGGAGCAATGCTGTTACCCATAGTGGTAACTGCCCTGGGATCTTTACCTGGATATACACCATACCCTCAGTGCCTTAAGGTTCGTCAGTCCGTCGAGATCGGACCCAGCATAAAAATATCCCCTCGCTCGACCACGTCTGGTACTCTTGTTCTACGGGTCAAGCAAAATGCCATCCAACTCCACCCTCCCTCAAAGTTATAAGACCAGTGGTGTCCGTAATTCAATGCCATGCGAAGGTCGCCAATGAAAGAGGAAGAAGGGAAGGGGAAAATTAATAGGAAGAGGAGTAAAAGAGTTAAAGGTGCCAATGTATGGGTGAATCCAGAAGAGAGAGAAATCAAGTATTTTGAGTCTAGATTTCTTATGAATTGCTAGTTTCTGTAAGATGCTCAGTTTTGGAATTTATGAATTGCTAGTTTCTGTAAGATGCTCAGTTTTGGAATTGTATAATAAATGCGGTTTGGAAGTTGAAAAGCTACATCTTGTTAGTTTAAAATTGTGAAAAGGTGCAACTATATGAAATTCCTGTACTTTTACTAAAGTTAAACATGTGGGATGTACATGTGTACTTTTACTAAAGTTAAACATGTGGGATGTACATGGAAGCTTAATATTCAATGTAAAGTCAACATAATTTTAGCTATTGTGTGCTATAGCATTATCAACTTTCACTGATTTTGCCTTCTAGTCAAGTTTGTCCCGTAAAGGGGCGATGTAGAAGTAATTCAAATGTTCCCTGTGTTTTATCCAATATTTCCTTGAATATATTCAGGGTATCAACAACGTAGCTGCATTGCTTTTTCTCGATCATTCCCAGTCTTTTAACTTTTAAATGAAACATTGCATTCGAGAGAGACATTGTATCTTTTAATTTTCATTATTTAAAAGTTTGTAAAACGTTTCAGGGGTGGTTGAGTTAACTCGATAGAACAATTAAAATAGTGCTTATGAGTTGTATTGACAAAAGGTATTTCGAATTAATCTGCAATAAAAAACGGTAACAAATGTTTAAGATCATGCATTTTCTTTCAGGGCCGCTTGTCTGTGACTGCTGGCAGAGGGACTGAATCTTCAGAGAATACAATACTTCGTCAAAAAAATGCCAAATTTCGTTAACCAACGGAGAAAGTTTGAGGATACTGACAAGGATTGCTGCCAGTTGCCATAAATGTGGGAATAATTTAAAATGATTGCTGTGGTGTCACAGTTTGCCCACGTATGCCCGTGGCAACTATCATTTCGCAAATTCTCAAACCTTCCGAGAGGATAACAAGAAATTGCCATTATCGTATGCTTGAAAGGGAAGGTAATCTTTTTAGTACAACTAATATTTCTGATCCCATTTATCAAGACCACTGTTTCCATAATTAGACTGAGGTGTGAGATAAGTGTTTTACTTTTCCATAATCAGGTTGAGCTGAGAGAAAAAGTAAAAAGTTTACGTATTTTGTTCGATTTACCTGCTTTGATAGATATTTGCCGTTTATCTGTCAAATCAGTAAAATCTAGTAAATCTAGAAACATACTTTTTCTCTCACGTAACCCTGATTATGAAAAAAATAACTTATCTCACACCTCAGTGTAATTATGGAAACAATGGTCTTGATAAATGGGATCAGAAATTAAGTAGTACTTAGTACACATTACCAAAGGTAATATAATGGCAGTTTCTTATCGTCCAGCGAAGTTTGAGGATGCTGGCCATACTGCCATAGGCATACGTAGGCTTACAGCCATCACATACATTTTACATTATTCCCATATTTAGAAGCTGGTAGCAAAATTGGCTGTTTTCTTATGCAACTATACAGAAGAAACATACATACATCATTAGTAATTTAGTCAAATTCCTTGGGGGTATTCAATAAAAACCAAAATCTTGTATTTTTTTATTTGTGCCACCTTTAAACGTATTTTTCTAACACCAGGATGAAGAGAGAAATACCTCAAAGGCTCATCGCCATAATGCAGTTTGTTTCCTCTCTCTTTCTGTAGATCGTGCAGTTTCCTGCTCTCTCCCTCTGTAGATTCGTGGTTAAGATTCGTGCTGTTCTTCAAGCTTTAGAGTCGTGCTGTTCTTCAAGCTTTAGAGCTATATCCGTGCTATTCCATCTCTCGCTCCAGATTTTTGCTATTTTTCCTCCTGTAGATTCTCGTGCTGTTCTTCAAGCTTTAGAGCTATATCCGTGCTGCTGCTGCTCTCGCTATTGCTATATCAGTGCTATTCCTCCTCCTCTGTAGATTCGTGCTGCTGCTCCTCTCGCTATTGCTATATCTGTGCTATTCCTCCTCTGTAGATTCGTGCTGCTGCTCCTCTCGCTATTGATTCGTGCCATTCCTCAGGGGTCACTACAGATTCGGCTAGTCCTCCCCTTTCATCGTTCAATCTACGGTGGAACCTGTTTTTCTTCTAGAATTAAGTTTACGTGCCAGGTATCACTTGAAATTATTGCTCCTGAAGGGCCCCTTCGCATTTGTCTTGGAGGTTCGTAGTTCTGTAAAACGTGACTCAAAGCGTCTCCAATCTGTGAACATAAAAAACACACTCAATTTTCTCTAGTATCAAAAACAAAGCCTAGTATTAGACCAAGCCAGAAACATGCATAACTAAGAAATTTAGTTCGATGTCTTATTAACATCTGGAGCTCGAAGTACATGCGATTACCATTACGATGGTATTATCCAATAATACATGCAAAACTATATAAATTCAAAATTTTAAAATTCGGTATCTGAACAAACTAATATATCCAGACGATAAAAAGTTTTGCATAAGGACAATAGTTTGACACTTGAATCATTGGCATAAGAATAATCTGAAGTCTGTGCATTAGTGGCATTTAATCTTACATGAGAATTATTGGCAAATGCAGATTAATTAGAGGAAATTGGTTATCATAGTGGATTATAAAGCAAGCTCGAAGGGATCTTGTATCAGGTTGGAGATGTAGTACAGCGAATAACAGCTTCAGATGAACCATGCGCATATGCAGGGAGTTAAAGAACAAGCAGTGCACAATTTCTGTAACTGGAGCAGGTTACAATCGTGGAATGTAAAGGACAATGCCGATTGCGAATACTATCTAAAAATACAGTACATTGTTCATCAAATTTCCATACAGAAAGCAAACATTTACCATAAACCACTGATCAGTCCTTACAATAAAATTAGATCACTTCAACTCAGTTTCAGGTAAGGCTCAACAATATTAAGAAAAAGAATGAACGTAGAGACTTTTTTTTTTTTAAATGCAAAGCTACAGTACCTTAATTACCTGAAGCCCAAGCTACAGAAGACAAAGAATGGCTTGGACTGACAACTTACAATGTAGAGAATATTCATGAACTTAAAATTATTAGAATTAACTTTTATGCCTACTGAAAGTGGCTCATGTAGAGAGGTTTCAGGCATTCATTAACATTTAATACAACCTATTTTCACGGTGATCAGAACATTTTAAATATATGCAGAGCAATGGCTTTTATTGCATATGCAAAGTAATAGCTAAATCTGTGGAACAAAAGTTTTAGGTACAAACAAACAGTCTGCTCAGATTTCTGACCTGACTCTGAGGTGGTGGTTTTAAGCGGTTTGCAAATATTCAGACGCCTCAGTAACTTTGAGGCAAAATGGGCTACCATCTACCCCTGCTGATTTCAGAGAAACCTCTTGCCATTTCCCCACTTTTCTTCACCTACTTAGCATGGAACACCCTATGGACCTAAAGGTCTGGAGGAAACTGACATACTTAACCTACATAGTTTCCATAATAGCTAAGCATTCTTTCTGCCTCTGCCCCATCCGTGAACCCTTTCCCACTTTCGGCACATACAAAGGGCAAACATGTTTTCAAGAGACCATAATTTGCCAAACTGTCCCTCATCAGTAAACTATGAGGTATGTTTTACTACAGCAGTATCTAGTGCTTCCCATTTCTGCCAGGCAAAGAGCAAATGTACGCGAATGCACAAATAACCATCAGTGGTGAATCCTGTTCTTGTCTCTTACACAGACATGTAGAACGTAAAAGTACGACAAAGCTGTGTAACTCGGTATTCTGGGTTATAGGTGCTACTAATACCAAGTAACACATGAGAAAATCAAGTTACCATCAAACTAAAATACAAAGTAACACATGAGAAGTTCCAGCCAACTAAAATACAAAGTAACACATGAGAAGTTCCAGCCAACTAAAATACAAAGTAACACATGAGAAGCTCAAGTGAAAAATTTTGCCAGCCAACTAAAATACAAAGTAACACATGAGAATTTCAAGTGAAAAATTCTGCCAGCCAACTAATATACAAAGTAACACATGAGAAGCTTAAGTGAAAAAATTTGTCAGCCAACTAAATTACAAAGTAACACATAAAAAGCTCAAGTGAAAAATTTTTCCAGCCAACTAAATTACAAATTAACACATGAGAAGCTCAAGTGAAAAAATTTGTCAGCCAACTAAATTACAAAGTAACACATGAGAAGCTCAAGTGAAAAATTTTTCCAGCCAACTAAATTACATGAGAAGCTCAAGTGAAAAATTTTGCCAGCCAGCTAAAAGACAAAGCAACACATTTGTAACTCGTGAGAATTTCAAGTGAAAAATTTTGCCAGTCGACTAAAATACAAAGTAGCACATGAGAAGCTCAAGTGAGAAATTTTGCCAGCCAACTAATCCAAGTACAGTATAAATCACCAAATTTATCTTTGAAAAAAACACCATAAACCTTAGCCTTAATACTGTAATAAAGCTAAAACAAAAAGCAGAATGACCAGGTAGATGAAGGATGAAAAGTAAACAGTAAAGATAAACACTATGAAGTGCCAGTACGAGTTCAATAATCAAAGTGGAATGGCAACTGATGTAGAACCCTCGCCGGTATGACGAGATCCAAGCATTGCTTGGTGCTTAATTTTTCAAGTAGGTAAGCAACAACAGTAAATACGGTCACTAACGATTGAGTAAAATGAGAGGTTTGTAATTTGCAGTGGCATATTTCAGTTTGGGTGCCTACAAACATAAGGCTGTTGTTTGTCACTATTTTATTTTAGGACTTAATGCAGACTGATGAATAATACAAAATTATGTGGATTGGGTTGCACATATATGCATTCATATCTTACCTGGTTAATGTTGAACTGTAATAACTTCCAGAGCAAACTGCCTTAGTCATTTGAGCATCTCCGTTGTAAAATTTGAAGGAACTCTTGTATATTATCCATTTTTAAAAGACACGTCAATTCAAGAGAAGCCACCAGTGCAGTGTATGAATAATGTAACCAAATTTTGGTGTATCGTTGGCTTGTTTATCTGGAGATTAATGTTCCGAAGTTTTCCCTCCTTTTCAATGAATCTTGGGTGTTGTAATCCCCGGAAAGAGAGAAAAAAAACCACCAGTGAAAAAAATTTATACAATTATTCGAGAGACTAAATACCAAGAAAAGTGCTCGTTCGATAACACGACACTACAAATTACTTATATCAAAATCCACTGTGAACCAAAGAGCTGACCTAATCTCAAAAAAGCGTAAACCATTTTCCCTAGCATGGGCTGGTGAAACAGTGAAAGCAAGCATAACCAAACACTGCTTTCCTACCAAAATTTTACAGCATACTTGTTTATGAAGGAAAGGATTTTCATGTCATTCACTTCATCCACCGTTCCTAGACAAGCATACTTTAGAGAGTAACAGTTAAGGAAACAAAATAATGAAGAGGTCTGTTTCGTAACTTTGGCCTGAAATTTAAACTTGAAAAAGAACGAAAACACACACACACACACACACACAGAGCAGCAGTTTTCTCTGCTTTTTAAATACTTCGTGTGATGAACATACTAGGCCGATGAAACCATGCCAAGAAGAGAAATTGGAATAATTTACTCATTTTAAAGCTACAAGAAAAGGATTTTGAGATGATCACATTTATGCACAAAATCCCACCGAGGCTAAACACGAGTTTAGTTTTAGGTTTCATAAAATGATTCCTTCCAAGACTTATCTGGCTCTCTATACATTAAACACTATGGTCAGCAGCATGTTATGTCAAATGTCCCTAGGAAGTAATTTAACTTAACGGAAGCAAAGCTTAATGCTGGTGTGGCATCTTCGTAGTTTAAAGTAATTGGTCAAAAGGAAACCAAGAAAACATTATCCAAATGCTCATCCAGATTTTTATTTCGTGCACATTAAGAACGAACACATTTAAGTGGGCATAAATCTTACATGGATTTCGACTCATGATAGCTAAAACAAAGAAATAAAACTAAAACTGTGATGAAAGTTATTGGAAGTATTTAAGTGACCAACAAGTAACTAAAAGATGAATAAAATATTTACTAAACAGGATTTACTATTCTTACAACCAGTCTCCCAAAATGAAGTAGTAGCGCGTTGAACACCATAGTGTTTTGAGATTAAAAATCTGTTACTTTGTACTGCCAAGTTTGAAGTAAGGCAAAAATATCGAATGCATTAACAGAAAACCATTACACTTGTAGTTCATCTAATGTGGTCTAAATTGAAACCAAATTTAAATACTGTAGCTGAAGTCTCGTCAGCTTTCAAAGAAACTAACTACGATTAGCAAAACACTTGTACAGTGCCACTAATCTGTTGAAATTCACCAAAAACTAAAATTATAGGTCATAATTAGCACCACAATCAATAAAATCTTTGTATCTGAACCAATATTCTTACGAACCTGCTATTTTGTGTAAATAATTGTGTAATACAAATCATTACTAAAAGCATTAGCGCTACACAGATGAAACACTGATATGGTTGACAACATCATTGGTACTAATATTATGCAACACTTGACTTCAGCTCAATACAAATCTGCATGAAAAGTTTTGAAACTTCGCCGATAAGTTGCAGATAAGTTAAAAGTGTTCCCTATGTTAACATCATCCCCAGACACCTGTCCTTAATTTACTGTAAACTACCATTATGGGGAAATTCCCTTTGATGATAAAAATGGCTTCTTGTAGGTTACACAAATATCTTGTAGTTATAAATTTCGGTTATACTACCTATAGTATTCCTCTAAAATGTAATATTACCTTGCTACTCCAATTAATAAGGAATGACTGCAGCCTTTTCCTAGTTCGAATGCATGAGCAATTATCTTTAAATACATTTCAGGCTTGTGTATTACATGGAAATCAACGTACTTGTCAGCACAACAACTGAACAACTTGATAACTAACCGGCCATTCACATTCATTCTACTTCTTATATAGAAATGTTAATAGTTTTGATTGTCAAATTCATCATCTTTAGGATTACCCATATCCCACCCAACGCTTACTGGACTCCTGAACTCCAGAGAATATGACCACGCTGGTCTTGGCTATGTAATTCTTTAAGATATACAATTAAGAGATTTTTTGTCTTGCATTTCGTTCAGCTAAAACACAGTCCAACTTGGGTTAATAAAGTGAAAAATTAGGGAAGGGAACAGGATGCAGGAGTTAGACCCACTTGTAATACTGTGATCCATCACTAACTAATCCTATGGTCCAACTACATAACAATGCACATATAAACCATAAAAATGCACATATAAACCTTAAAAATTAAAAAAACTTCTAAACTAGAACATTTGAAACCATGTTATATAACGTTTTCAGAGTTTTAATTTTTACAATTAAAACTCTGAATACCGCTAAATAAACGAAAACCTCATAACCACTTAAGCAGACCCTTAGCTACTACAACTTTCCTTGCAAAGCATAAAACTAAACATAAAGAAAAAAACAATTACAACACCCAACTTGCCGAACAACACCTTTTAACAATTCTCATTACTTTGCTTATACATACGAAGACAGAATTAAATGTATTATTTTACACTGCTATGACTTATCACGATGGTCCGAAAATATATCCCCAATACTTGTAAAATTATAATTATTTCGTATATTCTGCGTTCTTGGGCAATGCTGCACCACATGTGCCTCTGTCTGTCTGTCTGTCTGCATGGCACTTACACAAACGCTCTCCCATCGCGCGGTAGAGTACCGCCACCTCCTCCACCGCCAGGGAGTGAGATGAAAGTCTGAAGAGGGTGAATGAATTCTTCCCGTGTTCGGGGATACTGTGCTTAACCAAATAAATGTCATGAACTGAGAGAAATGTGTTGATGTCACGGTATGTTATTCTCTTAGATGATTCTGAATTCAAAATATTATGCTGCAGCGTCTCCACAGCGACTCTGACATCATCTACTTGTGCATTTATAAGTCCATGGCGATATGTTCAGGTGTTACACCTTTCATTTAATACGGTGTTTATTACTAACATGAGGTCATCATCCATCACAGACCGCTCGCAGTACATTTAGTAAAGAATTTTCTTTGCCTCCTACGAATTAAGTCCCGCAACGTTGGATACCCTGACTCAGTGTAACAAACCGTTACAAGTAGTTTTTCTAACACCAACCAGCAGTTAACGTGCCCAATTATACAGTTTTATTATCGGCCTCAGATCTGCGTTCAGCCAAGACTAACCTGTACAGAATGGCAGACATTAAAGCAGCATCCAAGACTCTTCTTGACGAGAAATGGGATGTCATTGTCTTTACTTAGAAACGAAACAAATTTATTGACTGTGCCACCCTGGACTGGGCATGTGCTATAACAGACGATGACATGGAACCATCAGAAGTAAAAATTTAATCCAAATATGTGTACTGAGTGCACAGCTCCACTACAAGATCTTCAACCTCAATTGTTTCCTAATCCCGCTCCGTCCGTTGATAACAGAACACTTAGCTTTAGCTGCTTTAATTTTCATACCATAATTATTACAATACTGTTTCATCAAAAATGCTTTATTTACAATACTTATTCTGCTTGTGGTAAGAAGGACTGTATCATCCATCAAAACTGGCAAATGCAGCCATGGCAAAATGCCATCAAGGGGTACAATTTTCTTTAAGAAGCCTAATAAGGTCATTCATGCACCAAATAAAAAGTAAAATAGGATGTGGAACTACCCTGACGAACTCCAACTTAAGTTGTCAGAATAACTGATCCAATAATGCTGTTCGTTACCCTATATACTGCAACAAATGCCGCCAGCATCACAGCCCCACACCCAAAACGCTTCAAGACCCCGAATAACATTTTTATAGGTACTAAATCATAGACTTTACTAAAATCAACAAATACTGCAAAAAGCTGCTTCTTTTTCTTTTTAGCCAAGTCACTCAATATCTTAATGCTACAATATGTTCCGTAGAACCATGACC
Source organism: Macrobrachium rosenbergii (assembly GCA_039081455.1). Lineage (NCBI taxonomy): Eukaryota > Metazoa > Arthropoda > Malacostraca > Decapoda > Palaemonidae > Macrobrachium > Macrobrachium rosenbergii. The sequence goes on along the minus strand of JANJGK010000013.1, from coordinate 9,094,208 downwards.
CCTCTGCGCACCTGTTTGTTCCCTATAAGGCTTAAACCATTTCTCAAGTTGAGAGCACAAGACCGTATATAATTTTGCCAAACAACTGATCAACGTTAAACCTCTAATTTTTTTTGTTTCTTGCCTACTGCCTTTTTTAAAAAAATGTAAAAATTTTGGCAATGGACCACAAACTAGGATATGAGGCAGACAAATACGTCATTAAACAATGCAATACGTGTGATCATCCACTGCACTGTGAGCAATTTCAGAACACCAGGAGAAACACCGTCGGGACTAGAAGCTTTGTCTGGATTAATATTTTTAATCTGAGACTGAACTTCCTCCAGGGTTATTCACTCATCCAGTACCAAGATGCCCACACATTGAACGAATACGAATATCATCCATTAGTGCTACCTCCACTGGGTTTAATACTTCGAGGAATTCCTTAAATTCCTGATCCGTGGGACATCTGTTTTATTCTCACCTTGAAACCTACCCTTCCAGTCAATAGCTTTCCAAACTCGAGAACCCTCTTGGTCCCTAAGGAGGCGCTGCTCCTCTACATTTACACTAAAATTTCTTAGTTTTCTACAACATGCCTTACAGCTACTGTACAATACTTCAGATACATTAGACGCGAAGTCATTTATGTTATCATAATTATCAATATCCAAGTTCCTATCTAAACTGAGATTAGAAAAAATACCATTAAACCAATACCATTAATCCAAGATAATATTGCTTATACACATTTGCAGGGATATTAGATGCTGCATGTGGAACAAGTCTATATTTACAACCAAATCTGATGATCCTATGTGCACATCTAACTCAGATACCCAGCTACTCCCCTGTTTATAAGTCTTATTACTAGCAAAGTATTTATCAAAAGTTTTTAAGTTATTGATAACAATTAAATCACTGTCTTTACAAATTGTTGTCAAAGCATAAGCATTATCACTAGGGGTAGTTACATCATCAGGTATATGTGGGTGGGTATAAGCATCACTGATAGCTATAGCCTGCGTACACTATTGCCAAACCTTACATTCATATCACCTAATATCAGATATTCATACCCCTTGTCACTATCATTAAGCCTCTCCTGCATGGATGCAAATTCCTCATGAGTGAAATAAGGAGAGTCACTCGGTGGAACATAGCAGGCCCCAAACACAGCCTTGGGTACAGTCTGCAACTGGAACCACACCTGATCAGGGACACCGAGAAAGACCATTTCTCAACAAAACAGTACCATCACGGTGGGAACAATCCTTGTTATAACTCTCATAAGAAACAAATCCCGGCAAATAGACAGGCAAAGACGTTTTTACCTCATTCAGTGCTACTGTGTCACACTGAAATGAATTCCTCACCATTTTTCTTTCCTAGGTTTATTCTGCAGCCCCCAATCTACAGTTCTTAAACTTTTGGCGTTAGGAAAGTAACTTTAGATATTACACGGTAGTTAACGTTGTTTCCGGAATTTGGAGTTTTTCTTATTCTCTCGGAAATGAATATGGGAAGCCAATGTTGCAAAAATACAAGTTTATGTACATATAGTGCCATATTTAGCACCGATTCGTTTTGTGAAGGTAGTCTCGTGTGTTGCCATCGGCATTCCTTTTTCCTAATGAATATTAGGTCACAATAAATTTCTGAGGTGTGCTTTTGCTAACTAAGGCACCATTCACAAGGATACTTCCTCCCCTATACTACCTAAACCTTATATCAGGAGCAGCAATTGTTCCTGACCCACTGAACACGAAACTTAACTGATCTCGGGGAAAGGTTCAAATCTGGAGGTCACACAGGAGCCTTATCATTTCTGCTTAACATCGTCAGCGTTTCAGAACCAGTATACCGATCGATAGCTGTGGCAAACTCCTGATTTCATGACAGTGATATGGAAATGTCAGAAACTGGAAATAACGGAAAACTGGGAACTAAACTTTTCTCGGTCAAGTAATAGTTTTTCGAAGGTCCGTGAAAAGCTGAATAGGGGAAAAAAAATAGGAAAAAAAGGTACTACATAAAAGGAAAAAAATACGGCATTACTTATGAATAGATGGAGAGTTTCTCAAGATACAGAGCTCCACTAATTACGAGGTATTCCCCATGTGCTATAACTTTCCAATGGTTAGGCTTCGCTTTTCTTAGCCCCCTAAAAAGCTAAGACTGCAAATATGAAGACAAGGCATGGATTTCTATATATAAAAATGACTAAAGTCCGATATTTGAAACTTGGCCTCCCTTATAAGTCGATCTGTGAACTTGCAATAATAAGGGTCATGAGCCATATCCAAATCTCGGTATACAGTGGCCTTGAATGTACCTTGCCACTTTAACAAACGAAAAAATCCCTTTCAGCTAATGATGAAAATTTACAGATCTAGCACAACAGTCAGAAAATTGCAGAAAACACGTTAATCCATTTCAGTTAACATTTTGGAAAAACTGCATCCACATGCCTATCATTAATTTCTTGTGCATAAGAGCCTGCTCAATACCACCTTTGGCACTCATACCACCTTAAGTACTTGGATCTATCTTACCTTGCCGATTATGTTGACGAAAAAACCCGTGAAACAGCAACTGGGCGCTGACCGGTCGCGCTCACCGGTCCCTTTGCTCTCAGGCGCCACACCCATCAGATCAGCGTTCCAGTAACGTATGTTTGCAACGTCACAGTCTTCACTGGAACCGGAAAATAAACATGGCGGTTATTTTCCAGTCAGAACAGCCAACCTTAAAGCCCTCGAGAGAATATTTAAAGTAAATATCTATATTTTTCATCACGTGATAATGCTTCAAGAAACTAACTGATAATAATTAAAAAAAATGTTTTATATTTGTACTCAAATTTGCTGAAAAGGGCGCCTTTTCCAAATCCTTTTGGCAATTCTGGGTAATTGTTGGTATTGCCAGACTTTAAACTTCAAAATTCCAGGCCGACCTCAAAATTTAACTACGAATGTTCCTTTTACAGTCGGAAAAAATAAAACAGAATTAAAATAATCGCAGAATTTGTATCTTTTTTATTGACAGGGGTAATTTTTTCAGGGTTTATCATACACAGAATTAAAGGTTTTTAGTCAATCCACAATGATGATGTCATAATTTAGGCAGTAAGTATGATACAAAGGTAAATTTCATCCATTTAAAAATGACCAGAAACTTTACACAGAATAATTTTTTCTTATCTAACACATGCATTTTTTACTGTTATATTTATATAAAATGACGCACTGCTAATTTCTGTTATACGTCATAGAAAACGCCCCTACAATCTACATACGGATTGTTGGTTCCTTACTGAAAAAAAAAAAAATTGTGACTTCCGATTTTTGTATTGTACTCTGCTTTTAGACTGAGAAATTCTTTTCCTTGTGTTTGGTGTGATCGATAATGCGAAAGCATTCCTCTCTGTCCCTTGACTCCATTCTTTATCTTCCAGTTATTACCTTACGCTTTCTCCTCCTCTTGTTTCCAGTTCTGTTCATTCTCCTTTTATCCACAAGCCGACTCCTCCGACACTTGTTCATTTCCCCCCCCCCGCCATGACTCATATTAATATTCGAATTACTTATGTTCCGGTTCATCCAACCCTCCTTTCCACCTTCCTCCTCCAACCGGTGTGGGAACTTCTAAAACGAAATCTTGCCATATATTCTCTCTCTCTCTCTCTCTCTCTCTCTCTCTCTCTCTCTCTCTCTCTCTCTCTCTCTCTCTCTCTCTCTCTCTCTCTCAAAAGCAAAAATCGTGCTTTACACTGTATTACGATAAATTTCCCCCATACTCGGCCCATCAAAGAAGGTATTAAAATATATTTTCTCCTTACTTGTCTTCAATAAGCTGCCAAGTGTTGTCGGGTTCTGCATCGGGAACACGCCTGTATTCCTTATAAAAAAAAAAAAAAAATGCTCACGAAATATCAAATATGATGCTTATGATACAGCGTAGAAAGGAATCAGAGGAGTGCGCATGTTCACCACTGACTTTGCCAAAAAATTATTCTGAATATTGGAGTTGTATTTTAAAGAATGAATAATAAAGCTTTAAATTAAGACTGATTAGTTTTGTATTATTATTTCTGTCATTATTTCAGTAACAATCTGGGCTGTCATTGGAAAAAGACTCATAGACTAGATATCTGAATGTTATAAACACAGGACGTGAATTCATGATAAATCCTTGCAGAGACCAAGACAAACATACACACACACACACACACACGCGCACACACACACGCACACACACACACACGCACACACGCGCACACACGCACACACACGCGCGCGCGCAAAGAGAGAGAGAGAGAGAGAGAGAGAGAGAGAGAGAGAGAGAGAGAGATGTAAAATTGTGAGTTGAAGATTTCAAATGGAAACGATACCTTTCTACCAAATGAATTCCTAATCACATACATTCTCTCGAATCCTTAAGGAGGAAAAATTAATATATGCTAAGGAATTCCGGTAAAGGGAAAATCTCATGTCAAAACGCCCATGCTGCTGATGATGGAGGTGTGCGGAAGGATCTGAGGCCAAACTTAATGAAATTTTCATCCCCTGGGTCATTTACAGAGCTTCGTTTTACCTCCGTTATCCAGTTACTTTTATGGAGCGTCGCTCCCCTTTCCGTTGGTCACTAATGAAATAGGGAAAGAGAAACCTGGTAAGGCTACTTGAATGAATTAAACCAGTTACCTGCTATGGGATTGGATTGCGGTGGAAATGAAATGATTTCATGAACTGAAAAATATGTACAGATTCAAGTTCTACCACTTTCTAGAGGTATGCAAATACATAGCTGGCACGCTGGTGTATAGTACAGACAACTGTATACTAAGTACATAATAAGGCACTGGGATGCACAATATCAACACTTTTGACAACGCCGTATCAGCTTTTGGATATAGTGGCTGTATCCCTAAATCAGGTTTGCAGAAGTATGGATATCTCACTTTACATACTAAAAGCAAGACAGTATCGAAGGGGAAAACAGCACGCCCTCAGGTTGCAAGGCAGCTGCAAGCAGGTAACCGTATTTTAGGGTACCGAGCAATCGTTGTTCTTCATGTATATTTGGTACACGGTCAGAGATAAACATTCTAATATATATGCAGCAAGTTAAACGGAATCCATGAACAGAGGCTGTTATCATCTCTTAACTTTTTCCATAGCAGTTTTTTTTCTTTTTTGAGTTTTAGAGGTTATTCCTGTGAAACACAAATTTTTCTACTTCTTCAGCGACTGTGTGGATACTGCCGATAATTATTTTTATCATGTTACCTTTTGTATATAGTTTGTGTGCATTGTATTTGTATTTTCCATGTATATGGCCCTGAGCCGCAATAAAGATGATTATTATTATTATTATTATTATTATTATTATTATTATTATTATTATTATTATTAAAACCCGTTTTTTCTGAATAACTTTTTTACCTAGGTAGCTCCTTTTTCGTGATATGGAGAAATTTGGAATGTCATTATTTGATAAAAAAGTAATTAATTAAGTATGTAAAAATATAATAAAATATCCTTAAATAATAATAATAAAAAACAAGAAAAGCTGTGTGAACATTCATTTATAACGTATGGCCCATATTTTCTTAAATTCAATCAGAGCTAAAATCATCTAAACATCCCAATATAATCCGAGCATATGGAATAAAGGATACATATGACAAAAATGATTCCATTGACGACACTGTCAAACCATCAAAAAGGGAAATCGTTTAAAATATGAGCTGCGAATTTTGATCCCAGAAATGGTTTACAGATATCATACAGCTTTAGTAATCAACGTCACGAATTTATTATTACTGTAACAAAATGGAAGCGAGTATAAACAACGAATTTTAATTTAAAAAGGAACAACAAGAGGAATAATGAGAGATATGAAAAATAGTTGGTCTCTTTAGAATAAGAATTTAAATCCCAAATAATGATACATTGCCTTCATCCATTTCATTAAAAAAAAATCTTGTTGTAGCATTATAAAGATGTTTACTTTGTCACATTCTTCTTATTTATTTAGTTTGCTATAGTGTGCAGTTAATAAAATCATATTCAAGACTATCTTTTCATATTAAAACAACACAGTTCCCTACACCTTATACACTGAAATGGTTCTCAACCCATAAAAAAAACTGGTTAAAATCATTCTGAATTCTGAATAACTGAAGCGATATCAATAAAAGGACTTTGGAAATGAATAGGACATTATATGCTTATATATGCCCATGAAACATTTTGTTTATGTAGAACTTCTCATTACCTGAAATTACAGAGCATTTACTGTAATTTCTTATACTCCGTTCCACTGTATAAAAAATTGCTTTACATTCTCTCAGTTTCCTTCAAACCTTTCTACATTTCTCAATATTTGTGTGGCTACATCCGTTTTCTTGTTAATTGTTACATGTACTGTAGGTATCTGACTGCCCTCTCTATCAGGCAATGAGTGTGTCTATGGTGGTGTGTGTATGTGTGTGTGTGTGTGTTTATGCGTGAGAGAGAGAGAGAGAGAGAATATCTATGAATGGTTAACCCCCTAGGTGAAAGGGTTACCCCTCAGAAGCCCACTAGTTTTGATGGCATACTTTTTTAGCAGAGCAGAGGACACTCAAGTCTACTTTTCTCTTCAGTCTTTCTACCTCACCGCCACAGCTGCGACCCAACCAGCTGACTAATATATATGTAAATAATTCACCGCTTAGAAAATCAGAGTCACATTGCAACGCGCCCACCTGTCCCCTTTTCTTCCCCTTTGCTTGTTAAACACAAGTAGTCCAGTTGAAACCTAGACGCGCTGTACCACCTGAGCTACGAGAGAGAGAGAGAGAGAGAGAGAGAGAGAGAGAGAGAGAGAGAGAGAGAGAGAGAGAGAGATTCAGGCAGAAGAAGACTGAGTGCGTAAACTGACGAAACTTCAGGTTGACTTGAATTGAACTGAACTGAATATAGAATTTAGACCAAAGGCCAAGCACTGGGACCTATAAGGCCATTCAGTGCTGAAACGGAAATTGACAGTAAAAGGGCTGAAAGGTGTAACAGGAGGAAAACATCAATTGTTAGGAGAGGGTGGAAAGTAAGATAGAAGAAAGGGAATATGAAAGGAAGTACAGTAAAAGAAACGAAAGGGGTTCATACGCAGCGTGAAACTTTTTCAGAATTCTTGAGAGAGAGAGAGAGAGAGAGAGAGAGAGAGAGAGAGAGAGAGAGAGAGAGAGAGACGAAAACTTTTACTAGAAATTATTTTTTTTACTGGAGTTAAAAAAAAACCATAAAACCGAAGCTTATCTTTTAATGAATAAAGAAAAAGGGATAAGAAAAATTCCTAGCATTTGTGGAGAAGATTCAATCAGGGATATATATATATATATATATATATATATATATATATATATATATATATATATATATATATATATATATATATATATATATTTTTTTTTTTTTTATCTCGTACAGGCTATAACTCTGTGGACTGGGACTAACAGACAGACGGCCGGACAAACAGATCTATGAAATCAGTAAAGACCTAAGAAAAATATATCATGCCAAAAGAATGACTTAAAAATTCCGTACAAAAAGAAAAGAGCAGTGTCGCGTGTCGTGACCCGAACTGGAATTTCATGAGAGGTGTCTGCTCCCTGTTTTCCTGGACAGGCCGAAAGCGCCCTAAGGAATGTTGGATTTTCGTTTCTAGAATTTTGCGCTTTGATTGCAGCTTGAGACATGTGTACAACGCACGCTGTTGGAATCTAGTCTTGTTTCTTTTATTAGGAATAAGCAAGAAATTGATATAAAAAAGTCTGCTATGAAATGAGACTCAGAAATTAAATTTCTTTTATCTTTTAATAATAATTATTCTGCTTGAATCTTAGAAAAAATTACGCAGTAATGATACCTCCTCAGTTTTTTTATTTGTTTCTCTCTCTCTCTCTCTCTCTCTCTCTCTCTCTCTCTCTCTCTCTCTCTCTCTCTCTCTCTCTCTCTCCATACAAATTCTACCTGTTATTAATTTTTTTTTTATTTTCCCGTAGCACATATTTTCCTTTTTCCCTCTTTATGTTCGTTAACCTGATAAGATTTTAATCTGTTGCCTACAAATGCTTCAGTATAATAATACATTTGCGAGATATTACATAGAAGTTTGATACCAATACAGTATTAAAAAAAAAACACAGACTTTTGGGACATGTTTATCCCTATGACAGGAGATTAACGCACAAAAGCCAATCCCATTTATACCAATGTATACAAAAATCTGCTAACCTTCACAGAAATTGTTCAGCATTACAGAAGACAACGCAGATAAGCATACCAGCACATACATAAACAAAAAAAACATCCCTCTGATTATCATCACAACAGTAAAAAAAGGCAAAGGAAGCAGCAATGAATAAAATTCCCACCCTATTTTGCGTCGAGTGTTACGTTGCCCTAAATTTTAGATGATATGCAGGTCCTATTCATGGCAGTGACGTCTTGGCTATTAAGGCAGGCCTTTGTGACACAGGTACCCAGAGGCCTTTCAAATGACTTTAAAGGGGAACCAGTGGTTGGTTGTTCATGTGTAGGAAATTCCTGATGTTTGTCGTTGCTATTACCTAAAGTAATAAATACGAAAATACTTTCGTCTACAATATATTTTTATAAAATGTAAGACATCAAATTCTAGAATGTTTAATTGAAATTAATGATTAGAAAATGAACTGTTAACTTGTCTCATTTAAGCATTTAAGGAAAATATATGTGACCTCTCTGAAACATTTACTTTGCGAATTCATTTTAAAAAAACAGCTCGAGAACTATAAATATGGGACGTGACTAATACATGTTTGACCATATGAACTGAAACATATGGTCGCGTTTTCCTGTAAAATGATCCTGAATGCTTCTTGGTGAAATACACCAGACAAGTTGAGCTTTCCGGAAATAATTCGGTATCCTCTTTTACAAAGACTCTTTATGACTGAAGCTGAGCCTACGGAAGACTTTGTCCAACAGTAAATACCTTGGAATATGACTCTCCCACAATGCCCAGAACCCATTTAAGGGCACTATCTCTCATCCCAGGAAAGTATTACCGTAAATTCGAATAATGTTTGAGCAACATACTAGTGGATACTTGCTCAGCTGCATAACTTGTGTGTGTGTGTGTGTGTGTGGGTAGGGGGTGATGTGAGTGTATACGATGTATACAATTTCTAAATCACTTGCGTAATGTAAAACTACGTGAATGTTTTGCTGTGACAGCACTTCATAAATACCAAGCCTGTGTTTGTGAGTTATACTTTCAAATAATGTTCGAAAAATCGAGAGGCACAGTGATATAATAACGTAATCTTGAAGAAGTCCCCTCTTTTATTTTGAAAATGGTTGTAATATAAATACTAAAAAAAACAGTATTTAAGACAATCATCTACGTTGTAGTGATCAATGAAACTGGACAAGGATACTTCCTCACCAACGCATATTTATGACTATTATATATATATGTGTGTGTATATTTTCTCTGGAAAAACTCATTTCTAACAGTTCACACTTTTGGCTAAACCTGACCACAAATAATACGTAATTTATACGAGAATACAGGTTTCTGTAAGATGTTTACATGAAAAGAACTGAAACAAGTAGCTTTCTAATCTGAACTCTTAAAGGGCCGACTCATGTTGTTCTCATTTACGAAAGCTTTTTCCCCCAATTTTCGACACATCTTATTACTATACCTAAACAAATCGCGCAACTTCAATG
>JANJGK010000013.1:9029456-9079456 GCA_039081455.1 Macrobrachium rosenbergii | reverse complement strand
AAGAAAGTCAGTTTGGCACCAAAACAGAGTATTAGGTAAACTATGATCGATTTGATGAAAAACATGAATTTTACCGTTCAACTCAGATTGTTGGGTTTGTGTTTCCTTCTTTTAATCCCCAAAAAACCAGAGGGTTTTTAACTATCATATACACACGCGCACGCACACACTCGCTAACATCGACTTAAATACACACACACAATATTATATATATATATATATATATATATATATATATATATATATATATATATATATATATATATATATATATATATATGTGTGTGTGTGTGTGTGTGTGTGCGCGCGCAGAGAGAGAGAGAGAGAGAGAGAGAGAGAGAGAGAGAGAGAGAGAAAGGAATGGTGACGGGAGTAAATTTGGAAATGACTGAAGTAATTACAGTCCCTATAAAATCCCATATTCTCTTCTCTGTGATACAAAACATTCAGACGATGCGGGTTTACGTGTCAAGTCCATTTACGGCTTGTTTCTTTCACTGCCATAATTAGAAGCGAATGGCATGTAAAAGTAAGGATTATTTACAAATAACATAATTACATCGTACATCTCCTATCCATGTCACAATCACATCATATCTCTTGTATGTGATAATGACCTCATATCACAAACGAAACGACGAAACTACTCATACAAAAAACCGAGTTTTGTTTAGCGTATTAAATTTCTTACATATTAAAGACAGAGCATGGCTTTCTTTGTGACATTATTAGCATAAATAAAAATAGAAGCGAAAAAATTAAGGTGGTTACTTTTACCTTTAAGTAATACTATAATGTTCTATATATTATTCAACGTGGCTCTGCAATGTTGTCACTTCTTATATACTGGTATTCTATTCATTAAAAGCTTTCCTATCGGGTCTTTTTCATACGAGTTTATTACCGTTTTTAAGAAATTATAATAATAATAACAAATAAGAAATGAAACCAAAGAAAATTAAAGAAAAACACATTTTTTTTCTCTCTTGCCAATAGCAACATAACCATCGCCAGTTGCACAGTCCACTGAAAAGTTATCTAAAAATCAGAATAACGGTTGCCAGAAGGCCTTTTCGACAGAAAAGGCATTCTGGCAACCGTCCCGAACTTTCCAGCCTAGTGTACACACATTTTTTTTTAAATAGAAAGTATAACCAGAATAAATTAGTAGATGTTTGAAAAGTTTTCCTAAATCTTTTTCTGTGAATACCTGTCTCCCAGAGAAAGGAAAGCCAAAGAACCTCAAACGACCATTAATCTCGGCAAACACAAAAGGAAAATTACTTTTATGCAAATGTAAATCCCATTTCTTTTCTGAAGAATATAAAACATATTTTAGTTTTGGAGTATTGAAAAAAGAAGTTATTGGGAGTATGAATAAAGTCGTATTCTGTTTGAAGTCTAAAAGGAATTTGGGTAGCTTATTCCAAAGTAACCTGACATGTAGGTGCAGTTATTGTATAAATTGTAGAAAAAATAATCACTTTTCTTTTATGTAAATAAATGACTTCTATAGACAGATCTGCTTGAACAAAAGTCATCATCTAAGTGTCAAGACAGACGTATTCAGACTAAAAGAATGTCCACTTGCGAATTCTGAGCGATGATATTGTTAAAATTTTAACAAGATCAAATGAACATCAAACTTTTGTATGTCCCTCTTTTATTTCTTAAAATGAGAGAACTCCTCATGTACATTACCTCTCTATTATTGGCATGTTACATCTAATCGTCAAGTTTATGTCTACTATACAGTAATAATTACCAGTGGTATAACAATATATATTTCATAGAATACTACTAAGTATGCAAAAGTAAGGGAAAAAAATCCTAACATATCTCAAGATAAATGAAGAACTGCTTCTCTCTCGAGTTACTTTATAGAATCAAGAGAATAAGAGCAGAAAAATCAGCTTAAGTTAATAACTACCAAAGCAAACATTTTTTATGGGCGTTTCATCACTGACCAAATTAAAGTTCTAGAAGGAAAGTTATACAGCAGAAGTAAAATCAAACAGAAAAGTATCACAGAGGCTTGAGGAATTTTATATATACATATATATATATGTATACGGTATATAATATTATATATATATACATACATACATATATATATATATATATATATATATATATATATATATATATATATATATATATATATATATATATATATACAATACAGCACGAAGGAACGCGTGCTTGAGAATATCACTACGTCCACGTCGCAAGGTGAGTGAAAACCGGGACTTTAAACAAGTACTTTCATAGTTTATTCTACATTTCAAGTTCACACTGGATACAAAAGAAGTTGACAGAGATTTATATACGAAAACAGAAGGTGGGGGGTGGGATTACAGTTTGTTAATCTGGTCAGCATGTTCTTTAAACAAAAAAGATAGGGACAAAGGATCAAGGGATAATCCAGGGTGGAGACTGGGATAAGTCAACGGTTGTCAACAACCATCGGAAAAGAAATCTGCTAAAGACTGTCTTCATTGAAGCTACTTCCACCAGGAATGTTAATCTCCACCTGGATTATCCCTTGATCCTTTGTTCTGTATTTTTTGTTTAAAGAACATGCTGCCCAGATTAACAAACTGTAACCCCGCCCCCCACCTTCTGTTTTTATATATAAATCTGTCAGCTTCTTTTGTAATAACGGCGCTTTTTAGTCCTCTTGTCACTTTAAGTAATTTTTATCTTATTTTCAACTTGTGCAATTAATCCTGCCATTTCTATATACACGAAAATGTTAATATGCACCAAATTCTGGAATAAATAACGGTAAATGCAGTCAAACTTTGCCGGTCACTTTTGAATTATCTCCTCGCCACGAAATAAATGTAAACACAGTGACGTCACGAGGTAAATATGGTTGCTAGGCAACGGGAGAAGGCGCGGGAAGACACTTGGAAAGTCTAGAAAAAAAAAAAAAACAAATTCGAAGATAATAAAGGCATTCTGACTTAATAAATACTAGTAAATATCGTTCAAAATTAATGATAATTATAATAATTAACTTATTTTATCGTATGCGCGCGCGAGAACACCCTAAAATCATCCAAAATATTGGAAAGATAGCCCCCCTACGCTATCGTACTACTACTCTCATAGTTTTCCCACAAAGGTAGAGAAAATCAGAATGAAATCCGAAGTTAATTGAGATATTCTGCTCTATTCTGTTGTAATATATATATAAAAAAATCATTAATAATTTTTCATAGATTGAAGATATTTGAATTTACGGGCGCGTAAACACGCTAAAACCACCGGAAAATGATAGAAAGCTACCACCCATTTTGCTTCGGGACCATTCCCTAGTTTTCGAGTTGGGAATATGGACGATATTTGCCTAAAAGATATATAGTTTATGGATAATGAAGGCTAATAAACTGCATAAATATATATGATAAATAAAAGGCTCGTAAATGCAGTTAATAAAAGGCAGAGGTATATCTAACTTGAAACAATTTTACTTTATAGCTTTTTTTCTTACGTACTCTTATTACATTGTTTAAACATGGTTTAAACAGACACTGAATTCCCTTGTAATTTACAATCTTAACTGTCTTTAGCTTAACTATATTTAATATTTAATCATCTGTTTATTTTAATCTTTGACCATTACCCTCTTCTACAACAAGATCCCAAAAAGTTAACAACAGATGTTACTAAACTCATTTTTTAAACCGAATATTACCAACTGATTCCTACTTTTAACGAAGGTTAACAAAATTCTCCCACTTTCAGGGGCTTATAGTTTTATGCATTCCCCCCAATTTTATATTTGACATCCCTGAAGATGAGACTTAACGTCTCGAAAATTTAGCCATTGATTGTGAAATGCTACTCTGGCTGTTTTCCACTTTATTTCCTTATATATATATATATATTATAATATATATATATATATATATATATATATATATATATATATATATATATATATATATACATATACATATACATATGTATATCTCTCTCAATATTCTGTCATTAAAATCGGGATTAACATTGCAACGACTACAAGATGGGCTACAACAGCCTGTAGAGTCGATTTACAAGCTTACAATAGCAATGGTTTATATCCTATAGGAAAAGAAATGTAGAAAAGTATATTCTTTTGTAAGAGCAAGACGAATAATAAAGAAGAAGAATAATAATAAATATTGATAATGAATAATAATAAATCACTTGTTCATGCAGGTGGACGCACTCGGGTTCTCAAATACACATCCCAAAAGCACATCTCAAACGCACATAGCAAACGCACATAGTAAACCAATTACTGGAATACTAACCTAGGGCGTTCATTCATGAATTGACATTTTTTATTCATAAACCACGTCGACGTAAACGTAAACAATAACAAAGGGCCCGGAAGGAAGGAAGCCACGCCCCCTTCCCCCACCCCATTCACCGAAGTGACCACCAAGTTTGTTTGGTCTCTCTCTAAACCTATTTCTCTCTCTCTTTCTCTCACTCTCTCTAAATCTAAATCTATTTCTCTCTCTAAATCTGTTTCTCTCTCTCTCTCTCTCTCTCTCTCTCTCTCTCTCTCTCTCTCTCTAAATCTATTCACTCTGTCTCTCTCTCTCTAAACCTATTTCTCTCTCTCTCTAAAACCATTTCTCTACCTTTCTGTCTCTCTCTCTAAACCTATTTCTCTCTCTCTCTCTCTCTCTCTCTCTCTCTCTCTCTCTCTCTCTCTCTCTCTCTCTCTCTCTCTCTCGAAACCTATCTTTCTCTCTCTCTCTCTCCTTCTCTCTCTAAACCCATTTCTCTCTCTCTCTGTTTCTCTATCTCTCTAAACCTATTTCTCTCTTTCTAAAAACATTCCTCTCTCTCTCTCTCTCTCTCTCTCTCTCTCTCTCTCTCTCTGTTAATTTATCTGCTAGCTCTCTCTCTCTCTCTCTCTCTCTCTCTCTCTCTCTCCTCTCTCTCTCTCTCTCTCTCTCAAAATAGGTGTCATTCACTTAAATTCATGAGACAATGGCGGACGGGAAATTCCTTTGTCTATGGGGAATACGGAAGGTGGACAATAAAAGAGGGGATTTAAATACCGGATTTATGCGTGGGTGGGTGACCATCGAATGACGTGGCCTAGTGGAGTGAGACGATGTGCATATGTATGTAATATACTGTATATACAGTATGTTTGTGTGTGTGTGTGTGTGTACTAGTAGCTACAAGATTCTTGTAGCTATAAGATTCTAGTAGCTACGAGCTTCTTGTAGCTACGAGATTCTAGTTGCTATAAGAATCTAGTAACTACAAGATTCTTGTAGTCACAAGATTCTAGTAGCTACAAGATTCTGGTAGCTACAAGATTCTAGTTGCTATAAGAATCTAGTAGCTACAAGAATCTTATAACTACTAGAATCTTATAGCTACAAGATTCGTGTACCTACTAGCATCTTGTAGCCACTAGATTCTTGTAGCTACTAGAATATTGTAGCTACAAGAATCTTGTAGCTACTAGATTCTTGTAGCTACTAGAATCTCGTGACTACAAGATGCTAGTAGGTACACGAATCTTGTAGCTACAAGATTCTTGTAATTATAAGATGCTAGTAGCTACAAGAATCTTGTAGCTTCAGCATTCTAATAGCTACAAGACGCTAGTAGGTATATATATCTAATTCATGAATATCTCATGATTTAGTGTTTGCCAATCTCTCTCTCTCTCTCCCTCCTCTCTCCCCCTGCACTTAACCTGCAAGCACTAACGGTGAATGCAGTCAAACACAGACATCTTTCACCTCTCTCTCTCTCTCTCTCTCTCTCTCTCTCTCTCTCTCTCCTCTCTCTCTCTCTCTCTCCTCCTACACGGGTTTCCTCAGGAGAAGGTTGAGGGGTTGAGGAGTAGAGACGAGGGAGAGCGTGAGAGGTTGAGGAAGGGTAGAGGAGGGGGAGAGTGAGAGACGGGGGAGATTAAATAAGCCTGGAATGTGTGTATCGATTTTCAATAAAATTTGACTACATGAGTTACCTATTATTATTATTATTATTATTATTATTATTATTATTATTATTATTATTATTATTATTATTATTATTGTCGTTGTTTTTATTATTATTAATTTCCATAATAATTATTATTATTATTATTATCATCTCCAATTATTATTATCATATTATCATTATTATTATTATTAAAAATTATTGCTGTTTCCACGGCATCCAATTTATACAGAGTCTTCTCTATTCTTCTTCTGATCTTTTTTCCCTCAACCTGCAGTGGGTATATCAGGTTTCCCACCCAGAGGCATACAAAGATTTCTGTTTTCTTAGTTTTATTTCCTCTGACGTTTCAAACGCTCTCTGGCGTTTATCTTCAAAGAGCGACGTGAATGGCATGCTTGTTTAACATTAAGATTTAAGATTAAGATTAAGAGAGAGAGAGAGAGAGAGAGAGAGAGAGAGAGAGAGAGAGAGAGAGAGAGAGAGAGAGAGAGATACGGAGGGGGAAGAGCATACAGAATACATCTATGGTACATATTAAGATTCAGTTTCTACATATTACTTTGCTTTACCAGATAACGTATAATGACCATCTTGATTTCCTGATGTGCTTATCCCCTAAAAGTAGCGCTTCTGTATGCTTAAAAAATGCCCTGGAAAGAAAATGCTCTAATAGTTTAAAAAATATTTTAAATTTATAACTATGTAAATTTTCAAGCTCTCTCTCTCTTTCTCTCTCTCTCTCTCTCTCTCTCTAACGCATTCTTCTCTAATAAAAAAAACCTAGAACTTCGAAACACGCAAGGTGACGACTCTCTAGGTACTAGCGACCAATTTCCCATACTCGCAGCAAGGTGCCTGGAACAGATGTTGCACCTGCGAGAGTGCTCACCGGTACCGAAGTGCCATTCAGCTCACAGTAAGGCCGTTCAAGTGTCGTTTCCTTCAGAAAATGTGGAAAGACCCAACACACTTCAAGGAATATTAACCTCTCTCCATAGCTACTACTACTTTAATTAGATTCTCTCTCTCTCTCTCTCTCTCTCTCTCTCTCTCTCTCTCTCTCTCTCTCTCTCTCTCTCTCTCATGGACACATATAAACACGCACAAATACACATACGCGTTTATTTTCCTTACCTAACGTACCTTATAACTCGGTTTTCCTTTTTTCATTAAAAGAAAACAGAAGAATCCAACTTTCTACCTTTAGATATCTAGATAACTTAATAAGCAGCATGATTAGTATTCATTCAAGAACTCAGGTCATGTAAGACGAAGAAAAATCGCACTTCCACTGAGGCGAATCTTCACTTGCTGGAAGGCCACTTCGCCTGCCTTGAAAAACCAACACATCCACAATAAATGAATTTCAAATTTAATCCGCTACTCTTTATTCTTTGAAGCCCAAATTTCTTTCCGTAAGTGGATGATTGCCCAACGCGGTATAAAATTCAATTAGGGCGGAGATTCTCAGGTGTAATCCAATTTCCTCACTAAAAGGCACGTTTCCTTTTGCATTCAATTATGAGATCTGGCCACGCCGGGTGCCTGAAGAATTGAGGCGGTGTCCGGATGGAAAAAATGCATAGGACTTGAATTATTCCCATGGAATGAGAGAAAAAGTATCATAGGGGATGATAACTAGCTCACAAAGTGTACCATCAAGATACTGAACGTTTTGATCGTAACAGTAGATAGGTTAATTTCCATGCTCCGGTTAATGCCGTACAGAAGTAGTATCCCCTTGCTTTCATTAGAATTACTTTTAATATAAACATTTGAACGTTGTCATGAAAGCCCTTCGTAACTTAAATGACTAAACATGAGCTTGAAAATGATGTATCTCTACAAATCATATATTCTTTATTACATTTAAAATCCGATCTTTTAAACTAAGCTCAGTTCTGATAATCAGCAACAATTTCTTCATGCGCCTGGACATTCTGTACCTTAGGCATTTATTTCTGTTATCTTTTATTTTTTAATCTGTATCAGCCTTATGAGAATAATCTTTACTTTTAGGTATATACATTATGAAAAACATTTGCAAATTCACCCGTACAGATGTCAAACTTACAGCACAGCGATCAAATGTACTTCGTAAATTTAGGTTGAATTTAACAGTTTCTTAAATACTCCATCTAATTATCCTCATCGCCTTGTCCAAACTTCCCTTATATCACGTGTCCGAGTGACACCCACTACGTTATATCTTCCCATATTTACTGCAACTACAACTGCATTAATCGGATGGGTCCCCAAAGGGCTTCTTCCAGTCAGGCTACATATTCTTGACTTTTGTAATTACGCTCTTTCTGGAAAAATGTCGATTAGCTAAATCAAATGCATATAGCACAGGTTATATATATATATATATATATATATATATATATATATATATATATATATATATATATATATATATATATATATATATATATATATATACATACATACATACATACATACATACATACATACATACATATATATATATATATATATATATATATATATATATATATATATATATATATATATATATATATATATTGTATTAATGAATCATGAAACTAGCTTGTTATTAACATAGCACGGTCGGGGGTAATTTTTTATTGAAAACCTTGAGTTAAAGTTAAATTGTACCAGCTGACATCTACACTTGGTAGTTGCACAGACGCCAATTTACATATGAATACTTACGTGCGTGTAAAGATGAAACCCATACAGCCCAGTAAAAATCTTCGGCTGTCATCAATAGTTCATTTTCATTTACACTTTTTCCTTCCTAATGACATTAGTTGCAACTTTTATTACTTCAGGAATTTCATCCAACTTTTATAATAAAGCCACGAAGTTACCCTGCCAGTGGTTGGTATTGGAAAAGTCCTTGACCATTCTATAGCTCCATTTTTTAACTTTTCTTGGATTAATCGGACTTATCCTTGAACAAAATCTTCCAATAAACGTGGATCGTTTACTTTCTATTTTTTTTTATATATAAAATCAGGCTTTTACAAAACTCCTTGTGAAATTTACTGTAGTAGATTCCCAAACAATATTACCAGTTTTTAAAATTGTTTAATTTTTCTATAGTATGATTTGAAAACGAATATCAAATGTTATGTCAATCGACGATAACTTTTAAGTTTATACGTTGTGTTATTCTTGCGTGACATTTATCTTGATCAGCGTGAAGTCGTCTATTAATGAAAACATATTACCCCGGAAAGTAAGATTTAAAACATATGTAAAACTTGTCTATCACTTCCCATGTTCCTTAATAAATTGCCTTTATTCTTTATCCGTACCTTTTCTATTCATTTAAATTATGGTAAATTGCTGACGAGCGGAAATTGCAAAATAGTTTATCAGAAGAGAAACTGTCTTGTTGTGCTGTGTTTACATCTACTTCGAGGCTATAAAGGCAAATTTGAGATGCCATGTAAGACATAATTAGAACACTGAAACAGTCCAGCATATCTTTACCAGTCAGTGAAAATGAAATTATATTTAATGAAATCTGCCCATTTGCGGAAAATAAAGAGCTTGAGGACAAGAATGGCACCAAAAGAAAGAGAAATTATTTTTTTATGCTCAATCATTCTGAAAACTTTTACCCAACATCAGGCGCTGGTCTCACATTTTAATCAGAAATTCATATATTCATAACTGGTGCTACAAGGTCAGGATGGTGTGTCTATTCTCTCTCTCTCTCTCTCTCTCTCTCTCTCTCTCTCTCTCTCTCTCTCATACCAACAGGCTGTAGATGAAAATTAATGAGATTCTGCTTTACGGATGACTCATTCCATATGTATGTTCGAAAGAAAACCGAGATGTGGAAATACATAACTTATTTCAATTTAGGCAATCTTCTTCTTGTATTATTGATAGGCAAACTGAGAGGAGAAAAACTGATTAAACTTTTATTTAAACAAGAGAATGGAAGCTCTCATCAGGTTTTTATTTCCTTATATAACATTCGGTAAAACATTTTGTGTCATATAATGTTATTTATAACTTTTTTTATGCACAGTAGATTTTACTTACCCTTTATAACAAATGACAATTTAGTTTTTTTTTTATTTAAATCAGTTCTCTCATTAGTTTGACGAAGGCAGTATCAGGCACTGCCATTTAAAACTTCGCTTGCTTTCTGTATCATCTGCGATTTCCTTTTTCAACTAGCCCGTCGCTCAATTACTTAACTGACTGAAATGTAAAGACTATTGCTGGGCGTTATTTATAGTTTATGCACTCCATATAGGGAAGGATTTGGCCATTCCTTGGAAATGGACCGCATCCTGCGTGATTGTAAATAATTATAAATCATCCAAATTTCCGGGCAATGATAAATTTTATGTATCCATTATTTGTTATTGATATTCACTTTTCATTCTGATACAAAAGACATGTTATGACATTTCAACAGCTTATGCCTATACTAGGGTACATGTGACGTTAACACAGTTGAATGTTGTACGTTGATGAATTAAAGTGAGTCATTACATAAAAAAGGTGGTAACTTGGGTTAAGGTTCTCTGACGCTTTTCAGTGCGATGTTATTCTCCTAACATATTTCTTAACGTTTACCTAGGATTTTGTTTTGGTTATAAGCCCAATGATTAGTGATAGTACTGGATGTAGCTTTGAAGTATATTTTTCTTACTAATTTGGACGTATTAGGGTGTTTACAGAACGGAATATATACTAATTTCTTTTCACTGTATAAATCAAATTTAATTACGACGCTCAGTTGAAATTAGTAGAGAGTTGAAACGTGAATTCGACAGCTATAGCCTCGAAATTGAGGCACTTGTGCATCCTCATTGTCGCAATATTGAGATTATTAATACACCCAAGCACACTCCTTAGTTGGGAAAGAATAATTTATTCGTATATAACGATAATTTATTCAACATTGTGTGAAGCGATGTGATAGGCCCTGCAATAGTCTGTTCTGAGTTCCCAGCAACGTGAAGCAGGAGATTAAAATTAACTTGCTTTTTAGGTTCCTTTCGTCTTATTTCATATTCTTTTTCATGTCATTCATAAAATAACAGCATAATCTTCATAAGAATCCCTCTTAAAAGGGGTTTTCGATAACATGGCCCCTCGACCATCAGCAATTGAGTAGAGGGTGTTGATGAAAACACGAGAGAGAGAGAGAGAGAGAGAGAGAGAGAGAGAGAGAGAGAGAGAGAGAGAGAGAGTTTTGGGAATATACAGTCAGTGGCAATCTATTTTTGCTTATTTCAGCGTGAATCATAGATCAAATGGAGAATTTCTAAAACCAGCCAAAAAAACCACTAACCCGCCAAACTGGATTCTTACCCGCCAGATTAGAAAATAGCCAGCCAAATTTGGTGGGAAACCGCCAAATCTGGGAACCCTGCTCGGAACCACTCGAGCATCGACAAGGTTAACAACCAATCATGGACAAGCATTAACGTGTGCCTAATTAACATGGGAGAGACACGTGTTGCAAAAACTACAGTGGGACAGTCCTGTCAAGCAAATATATGCGATTTAGAGAGATGTACTGTACAGTACATGAATTCCAAATGACAATCCAGACGCAATAATTTTACGGTTTTAGTTTTCTGAAAAGAAAACTATTGTGCCGGCTTTGTGTGTCCGTTCGCACATTTTTCTGTCCGCACTTTTACTCTCCGCCCTCAGATCTTAAAAACTACAGAGGCTAGAGGGCTGCAAATTGCTAAGTTGTTCGTCCACCTTCCAATCATCAAACATATCAAATTGCAGACCTCTAGCCTCAGTAGTTTTTATTTTATTTAAGGTTAAAGTTAGTCATAATCATGCTTCTGGCAACGATGTAGGACAGGCCACCACGGCATGCTGAGAGTTTCATGGGCCGGGGCTCATACAGCATTTTACCGAGACCACCAAAAGGTAGATCTATTTTCGGTGGCCTTGATTATACGCAGTACAGAAAACTCGACTGCGCCGAAGAAACGTCGACGCATGTTTTACTCGTTTCAGTTTATGAGATCAGTTTCATTATTTATTTGTTTTACATTTAATGGGATATGTTATGGCGCGTCTGCGTTTGATATAGGGACCTCAAAGAAATGGATGACAGCCTATTAATTTTAATGTAGCAAACATGTGTAAAAGTTTAACTGACTATGAGAGTATTTATAACAAAATATTCCTCTCTTATTATTCAAATGAACATTCAATTCTGTCACCAGTCAGCTTACAGCAAACATCCTGTTCCGAAATATTAGCTACTATGCTTTTAGGCTATCAATCTTTTTTTTATGTTATATAACACATCCGTAAGAAAAAAATGAAAGTTTACAGTCAAAACTTATAATGGTTAGCCGAAAGTCACAATGAAGGCCTTTTTAATAAAAAAAAATAACTGTAAATATTCCGTTTTCTTCATAAGGAGGTTGAAAATATATCACAAAGGATTCGAATCAATATCTTTATTGTTACATAAAAATTAAATGATTCAAGTGAAGGAATAATAGGAAAAAATGAAAATCAAAATTATCTGGGTAAAAAACAGTCATTTGCATTTATAATCTACATATAATCTGAAAAATGCCAGCTGTTATGAGCGCCACTCACTCACACTCATTCATAAAAGTATCAGTCCTGCAAAATCTGTGATAACAAATTTCGGGCTAATTGAAATTTGTTACTGATATCTGTGTTTTCGATCAGAACTATTTTTGTAGTCGCAAGGGTGGAATGAATTTTTCGCCACAAGAACCTGGGAATCCTTTGAACTACTTTGGTTGTCTATTTTTTTAAAACCGACGAATATAAAGAGCATAAACCTGTACACAAACATGTTTGTTCTCTAAGTGTTGCTCTACATAGGACAGTACTCTCTGCCTCGTGTTATTTCTTGCAGGTATCATAATCATAAGATACATTTTATCTTTTGGTAGTGTTTTCTATTGTTAAGCATTAGAGATCTTTGCTATCGATACTTTCTCCCTGCTTGATACTTCTACTATTACAGTAAAAATAAATTTTCTCGATGCAACATGATTTTTATGACCGAGGCATCTCTTCTGAACAAAATCTTGGAGGTCAAACATACGAATATCATTATTTCTTAAGGTTCTCTCTCTCTAATTCATACTGCATCAAAAGCATTTGTTGTTATTCTAACTGTGGGGCATAGTCGATGCAGATACCAGGAATTGTATCATCTCAAATTTTAAATTCCTTTTTAGTTTTCAGCGCTTTCAGCAGTATGTTGTTTCTCTACAAGATGTCCCGAACAATACTGAAAAGAACAACAAATAAGCATTCTGAAGTTACTTCCCATGAGGGCACCGTAGAGAAAATGCTGACCACTCGCTTGCCCTTCACTGTGTTAATTATGTGAATCTGGCTCATTTCACAGACAGTGTTACTTTAATATATAATTTCTATTTTATGTTACCTTTAAAATGGTGTCAACTGCATCGTTTACATGTTTCCTGTTGTGAATGTTATGATAATTTTGACAACGATGAAAACAGCCTCCGTAGAGAAATATTGTAATGTCTGAACTGGCTGTTTACGTTCGCATTTTAAATGATTTCGTTGGGAATGCTGTGGCACCGCTGCAGTTGGCTGCAATGCAGCAGATTTTATCAGCTCATGCCTTATAAACGGATTATGTTGCGCTGCTGGAATGCGATCGGTTGGTTTTAATTCATGCAAACAATAATCAAAACACTTTGCTGTAGATGCCCTTTATTCCTACAAGGAACAGAAAGTTTAGCCTGTTTTCCTACATTTTTTTATGTGCTTGCTCCCAGTCTTGCTCCTGAGGTTTATATTTGCGTGTACAAATGGTTGGAGGCTTATGTGGAAAAAATGTCGTAACCCGTAGACTGTGCCTGATATATGCTTATGGTGTTTACTCGCATATCCTAATAAACAAAAAGGCTCTACGACTAGGCAAGAATATGTAGTTAGGTAAACAGACTTATCTTAGCCAAGCCCAAGAGAAAGAGAGTGTCAGCTTACTTCCCCCAAAATCCCCCATGTAGACGGAGCTTTGTCTACCTCCTTATTGCCTCAGCAGGTGAATTTCCGTAACGAGCAGGTACCTCTAAGATACGTCATCGCCTACGTAATTACCCCAGGTGGGAGGCGACTCCGCCCAGTTGGGTAGACCTTGTCTCTCTTGGCCCTGATCTCAGCCATAATAAAGGCACACAAGTAACTGTAACTGATGATTCAATGGCCCATCACAGAGGAATATTTTGTAAAAGGAATCATGAAGATCACAGGCAATTTAAAGAAACTTGGAGATTCCTAACGACCAAACAACAATTCTGATTAAAACCAGTCAAAGGATATCGAGTCTAACCTGTGTGTATTTGTGTGCGCGTTTGTACTTTACGTCTGCATGCGTTCATGATTCTTTCCATCTCACGCTCGTCTTTGTCAAGGCCATTCCACGAAACTAATGAGAAGAACTTAACCTTCTTCTTAAATGATCTTGCGTTCTGCCCAAGCAGTTTTTCGCCGTGTTTACTATTGCTAGCGCGTACCCTTCTTGAATCATTTGAACGCTGGACTCTGGAAAACGTTACTCTTTCGACTTAGTTCCTTCTATAGCGAGGTGGTTTTGCTAGTTTCCTTCTCTCACTCCGCTTCTTAAAACGTTTTAGTGAAGCCGCAAGGTATTTCATAATGACTTATGAATATATTAACGAGTATAACCAGTAATTTTGATTATAATAAAGCAAGTAAAAATGCGCCAAAGTTTCTTCGGCTCAATCGAGTTTACTGTACACCGTATGATGCTGTATGAAACTCTCAGCCACGGCCCATGGAATTCTGAGCCGCGGCCCATGAAACTTTCAGACACGGCCCGGTGGTGGCCTGTGTTGTTTGCACCTATAGCGGTGCCAGACGCACGATCATGGATAACTTTAATCTTAAATAAAATAAAAACTACTGAGACTAGAGGGCTGCTATTTGGTATGCTTGATGACTGGAGGGTGGATGATCAACATACCAATTTGCAGTCCTCTAGCCTCAGTAGTTTTAAGATCTGAGGGCGGACAGAAAAAGTGCGGACGGACAGACAAACAGCCATCTCAACAGTTTTCTTTTACAGAAAACTAAAACTGCCGACACAATTACTGGGCCCAAATGCACTTTGCTCTAGGTTGAGAAACGAAATTTGAAGTTCTCACTAATTCTGAGTAAGAGAAAGATCTTAGGGTCTAAATAATGTGCAAAAGTATTTTGTTAGTGCCAGAAATGGATTATGCAGGAGATATTGGATATGCAAACAGGCGTTGATTCTTAATTCCTGTTTATTATTATTATTATAAAACCATGACTGTTATCAGCATTAATCAGACTTACATAAGTTTCCATTTGGAAATGTCAGTGCCTGAGGGCATTTCTTTTCTTTTATGGGAACAGAAACAGCAAAAAATGAAAAGTGTGAACCGAAAAATTAACATGCAAAGAAATGAAAGAAAAGCACCCAAACCCGCGCAGCTGCAATAAGCGTCACATTTGATAAATATGACAACTAAACAAAGTGAAAGTGCAGGGAAGGAATCTAAATTAGAAAATACAGGTAAGAGAAACAGAACAGGAAAATGTTCTTAGATCAACAAAATGTAAACATTATTTTTTTTTCTTTTTCATATGCTTCTAATACTAACAGCTGATAGGAATAAACGAATCCATGAGAGCCTCTTTTTATATGTCCTTTACACTACTGATGGTAATATTATAAAATTGCGGAGTCAAACGTCGAGAACTGATGTAATGATTGACCTACGATTTGTGGACACACAGTACTCCGCAAATCGTCGTATCTGACAAATGCGTTTCCTTTTCCAGCACAGTTCTATGCATCGTTTGTCAAACACAAACGTTTTATCATCCTCCCCAAGGGCAGGGGCTCGTATCATTTCCATACAGACCTCATCTACTGGAGATGATAAAGGGGGAGAATTTATGACGCGGTATTTACTCGGCACGAGTCCATATTTCATGGTAGTCGGAAATTAAGACAGAATTGTTTATTTCCTTGGGAAAATGGGGAGGAATCTACCTTCGATTATTTATAATGGGGATGTAAATCCATTAACATATTCGGACATTAATATCACCTTTCACTTAGGCTCCATAATATAACACAACTCTTGTATGTTGCATTCAACTGATGCTCACTTACCAGTTTTCTCGGCTGCTACTAACTGCGTAACCGAAGGAAGACTCATTCAGTTGTTTTACACCGAAGTCAGTTACAAACCAAGACGAAGGACTTTAATAACTGCTTAGTAACTAAACAAAGCGTTGTATTTTACGATCATGTAAAAATAAATGTTTTATGGGATTTCAAGCTCTGTTGCAATTATTGCAGACCAAAAAATGATGAAAATATCAGCTTTTATTTTGCAATATCCTCGTTTTCATATCTGTTACAACACCCGTTCATTGGGGAAACCGGACTGTTCATGTGTCTTAGTTTTCTGTAAAAAAAAAAAAAACTATTGTGTCGGCTCTGTCTGCCCGTCCACACTTTACTCTGTCCGTACTTTTTCTGTCCGCCCTCAAATCTTAAAAACTACTGAGGCTAGAGGGCTGCACATTGGTATGTTGATCATCCACCCTCCAATCATCAAACATACCAAACTGCAGCCTTCTAGACTCAGTAGTTTTTATTTTATTTAAGGTTAATTAGCCATAATAATCGTGCTTCTGGCAACGATATAGGATAAGCCACCATCAGGCCATGGTTAAATTTTCACGGGCCGCGGCTCTTACAGTATTATACCGAGACCACCGAAAGATAGGTCTATTTTCGGTGCTCTCGATTATACGCTGTAGCGGCTGTACAGAAAACTCGATTCCGACGAAGTCACTTCGGCGCATTTTTTACTTGTTTCGTTTTTGGGGTTGGCATTTATATGAAGCATCTTACTGGGAGCGATAGCCTAATCATAGCTAATTCTGAGGATCATCGTGACATCTCTCGCTTTTTTTTTTCGGGTGAGTCGCAGGCGTTAAACAAATTACACTGTCTTTAGAAAAAACATCAACGTTAGAAATTTCACAAAGCTCTCTCTCTCTCTCTCTTTCGCTTCAGTATAATGAGTTCCTAAGCCAATAATACCAACAGGAAACAGTAATTTAGGTAGAACTATGTTTTTGGTACAAAATTAATGTTCAAAAATGGGTATTAAATGTTGTTCACGATATCGCGGCAAAAATTATAAATTGCCACGCAGATTTGTAATCGCTGCATAAAAAACTGTTAATAAGTAATAACCGTTTGATTTTTTCCCATCACATGCTCTGGACCCTGAATTATGAAAAGCAATTAAAAAAACTGTTTTTCGAAAAGAAATTTTGATTGATTTCTAGAAAGCAATGAGTCATTCAAGGTTACTGGGTTGCTCTTCCGCACATATACTGTAAGTTCATTTTTGTACATTTTCATTAATTTGGTCAGCTGTAACGATGTTGCTAGAATTCTTCATTCTGGTATGCTTTATTAGAATCAAAATGAAATGTGCTAACGGTGGTATGAAATGAAAAATTTTACTATAGTAAAATCAAGGTAAATTGCCAATGGAAATTGCGTATTTCAGTGAGATCTGAATAGTGCTGAACAGGTGATGTGCACTGGGGTGTTATATGTTATTAATGTACACACACACACACACACACACAGAATGTTGAAATGGTTTATTATTTGTGCTTTGCTTGATTTACTTTGCTGTCATCAAATCTGATGTCATTACAGACTGTGGTGCTAAAAAATAACACCAATGTTTTGTGTGGAAAAAAATCTTTACATAAATCTGTCCTCGCTCACTCGGAAATACATGGGAAGGATGAAAAGCATAGAAGAATTTTTTTATAGCCGTATGGTACAGCTGAAAATAACCGAAGCCTTATAAATAACAGCAGCGGAACAGACATTGATGGGATACGAATGGTGGGAGATTGGTGAATGTTTGATACCCGCACATGAAAATGGCTTGAATACTGTTGTGTTGAAATGGTATTCAGATTTAGAAGTGCTCTACTGAAGGGAAATAACACATGATATTAATTGCTGTATAGTTATATCCGGCTATCTAGTTGGTTTAGCCATTGTTGTGTATGGATTTGAAATGGAAAATGTACTCGGTTTTTTCTGTTTCAGATGGAGAAGATATAATGATATCTAAAAGGAAAAAAAATGACAACGGCCAACCAGCGAATGAAAGTCAGTGAATAAAGTTTCTCATTTTCTCATGTTTAATTACCCATTTCCGAACGACATTCTCTTTAGAAATGACTGATTCTGATTATAAAGTAGGTGGTGGTAGTAACAGCTCCTTAGATCGCCATGGTGAATGGCCACAGCCAGATTACGCTAACAGCCTTCGTTAATTCTCCTCGCCTCTTATCGCTGTCACCCGTACGCGCCTCTTGCACAGTTTAATGAGATATCTGAATGAGTGTCATGCGTTGCCCTCTGAGAGAATTGTCACAAATATTGTTTCTATATTTCAAAATACGTGTTAATGTGTTGATATATTTCCTTCTTTTACATGTAAATATACATTTGTGAATACATACAATATATCGTAATTATAAAAGATTCATAGTTACTTATTGCACTTGGAGCGTAACTCGCTCGCCTTCTAATTATTGTGCATTTCCTTTAGGTAATTTTTTCCACCCATCGCTCTTATGCTGTCAGATGAGAATAATTATAAAAGCAATGCGTGCCAGTTTATAGTCTTTAAACCAATGTATTGTTAAGAAAAGCTCGTTCTCTTATCACTAAAATCATAGAATATTACAGACTGCTTTTCGTAAATTCGTAATATTGATGATCGTACCCTTACAACAGCCTATCGTTACTTGATCTGATTTTTTGGGGCGTCCTAAAGTTTTCAAAGCTTAGTAATTGTTCTTAATATATTGTTTTAGTTCGCGTTTGTTTCATTTCCACCCTAGTGAATGGATAAGGAAAATTAGGTATAAGACAATAACATTGGCTAAATATTTTCATAAAACTTTTTGCCTTCACTTAGGGGAATAAAGTTGGTGAAGCACTCATGTGTTCAGGGCTTATTGTGGGTAAAAATAGGGGAGAACTTTCCTTAAATAAACAAGTGTCAGTCAACAACAGTACATCCCGGTCTTATAGAGAGAAGCTCAGCTCAGCTCACTCTCTTCAATATCCCGCGTTTTCTTTTCCTCCTCCTTAAAGGGGATACCCATTTAGGAAGTTGTCTTGGAAAGTTAATGGAAAGTCGGGGCACTTCATCCTACAAGCTGGAGAGCAAAAGAAAATCCTACTGGGTAGATTAAGAGACGATAGAAAGAAATTGCTTCAAGGAGAGTTGAGAGAGAAACAGTTGCATCGTGGGTAGCGAGAAAAGGAGGGAAATGTTATTATCATGCTATAACAAGTAAAAAATGCGCCGAAGTTTCTTCGGCACAATCAAGTTTTCTGTACAACGTATAAACAAGGCGACCGAAAATAGATCTATCTTTCGGTGGTCTCGGTATAATGCCGTATGAGCCGCGGCCCATAAAACTTTAACCACGGGCCGGTGGTGGCCTGTCCTATATCGTTGCCAGATGTACGATTATGGCTAACTTTAACCAAAATAAAATCAAAATTACTAAGGCTAGAGGGCTGTAGTTTGGTATGTTTGATGATTGGAGAGTGGATGGTCAACATACCAATTTGCAGCCCTCTAGCCACAGTAGTTTTTGAAGATCTGAGGGCGGACAGAAAATTTTTTAACCAATTCATGAAACGCGAAAACTGCGTGTCAATTTGGTGATAAAAATTACTACCGATATCAGCGACAAGAAAACTACCAGGACTCTAAGGCAATTACGACTCCCTGAAACCTCTTCGTTGCAGGACAATAAAGTTTTAACGAAGGCTTTGGTTCTTAATTACTTTGAACTCTCTCTCTCTCTCTCTCTCTCTCTCTCTCTCTCTCTCTCTCTCTCTCTCTCGAATTTGTTCCATTCTCTATTTTATTTTACATTTCCTCTATTCCATTCAGTACAAACTGCTTTGTAATATACTTACATCTTAATTTGATGGTAGGGGAAATATTTTTCTGTCTTGTCTATCTTTAAGCAAGCTCTACTTATTCAAATTATACTGAATTTCCCTCTTCCTCCTCCTCACACACTCCCTCCATCTTCAAATTTGTCTTCGAACATTCACAGGAGGCATTTGAATTAAGAATCCTTCGCAGTGATTAGACAGATTTATAGTACACTCAGCACTTTCATGACCTTTCCTATAATTCGGGAGGCTCAGAGTTTGTTTCTTTCCTTCTGCTCTCTCTTGGACTGTGGAATTCGTTTCTTGCTATTGTTTTTCCTTAAAAGGAGGTGGTTTCGCTTCCTTCCAGGTCAGGCTCATGCTTTTTTCTTCCTTTGTTTTTCCACTTTTAGTTTTCTGTAAAAGAGTAAAAGAAAACTATTGGGACGGCTTTGTCTGTCCATCCACACTTTTTTTATCCGCACATTTTCTGTCCGCCCTCAGATCTTAAAAACTACCGAGGCTAGAGGGCTGCAAATTGGTATGCTGATCATCCACCCTCCAATCATCTATACATCAATTTGCAGCCCTAAAGCCTCATTAGTTTTTATCTTATTTAAGATTATAGTTAGCCATGATCGTGCATCTGGCATCACTATAGGTGCCAACAACACAGGCCACCACCGGGCCATGGTTGAAAGTTTCATGAGCCGCGACTGAGAGTTTCATGGGCCGTGGCTGTACAGAAAACTTGATTGTGCCAAAGAAACATCGGCATTTTTTTTACTTGTTTTTTATTGAGCCTGATATAGAAAAAAGGTATTGGGTCGCCTGTTGTGTTGGCCTTTGCCCCCCGAAAAGTAATAATTACAATTGATGTTCTCTAATGATTGGTTACCGTGTGTAATGGCACACACAGGGTCCTGGGTAGGCCTAACCTTATTCTCCTCATATACAGTAGTCACTTCCCGGGGGAGACGGAGCTCAACGCTCAGCCCTCCTCGTCAGCGTCTCCCACAGGCCTTCATTTAATCACGTCCTCTTATGCCGGAAGGTCTCCGACAGAAGTCAGTTATTGACCTAAACCTCAGTACCCGCAAGGGATGTCTGTCAGCATACATATGGCCTCTCTCTCTCTCTCTCTCTCTCTCTCTCTCTCTCTCTCTCTCTCTCTCTCTCTCTCTCTCTCTCCCCCTACCTACACAGATATCAGATTATAAGATTATATTTATATATATGTGCTTACATATCCTTGTGTTTACCCAACAGAACTGATGTTAACAGTGTGTAATTAATTCTTCCCTTCTTTTTTTAATATAAACATATTATTTACAATGTTTTTCTTCTCTCCTTTCTTCCTAAGTTTATCTCATTACGTAGGCTTTTATTGATATTACTCTTATTCCATTTCACCTTCTTATTCCGGCCTTGAATTGCTTATTCGGCTTCAAAAGGGACAGCGCACCACAATATGAGTGTGATAGAAAACAAAACTCCCAAAGAGCCACATGTGTTGCTAACCCCAACAATCGCTCTCTTTTAAATCAACTGAAGTGAAGAAATATCATAAAATACCCTCTCCTTTCCTCTCCAAAGTTGCTCTATATCTCAAGTACAGTTTTAACTCGCCTGGTTCAGATGATTTGCCTAATCTGATTATTATGGGTCTATTAATGGTGAATAATGGCGATTCCACTTGTTGTTGCTGTTGCTAGGACCCTGTCTATTTCTACGATAGATGATTCTTTTTTTCCCATACAATATCCTTTTTATTGTAAATGTCGCTTGTTCTCTTCGCGTTAGACTTTCTTCGTCAGCAGTTTACGTTATATGAGGAAAACAGTTCCCATCACTCCAGCAAAATCTTGTCCTTTTTGTCCTAACCATGAATTCGAGATCATGAGGAGATGCAAAAATTCTATTTTTCGTAATTGAGACTAGATTTTCAGTAAAGCGAGTCGTGCGTAGAACCTAAAAATAAATACTGCAGAAGAAAATAACATATTGAGTTTTCGTTTTACGGGTTCAAACTGCTAAAAAGAAACATAGCAAAACTAAAACAAAAAGCGGAACGCACTGATTAGTAAAAGGCCCAGTTCAACTGAAATATTATCGAAGGGCCTGTAGCTATCTGGGTCAATATTTTCCCTTTTTACCGATATTTTCTTTCTGTCATTTTACAAGTCATTGTTTTTCTCCTTGTTTATATTCTTTACCATTTCGTATAAGTCTTCGATATTGTATGGTATAAAAAAATACAAGTAAATTTATTAGATGATTCAAATTTCAGATTTATTCAGTAGAGGAAAACTATCTAAAGTATACAGAAGTCATTATGATAGAAAGAGAGAAAATAAAAATTTAAAAACTCACAGATTCAGTCTCTTTCCATGGTGCTATATATATATATATATATATATATATATATATATATATATATATATATATATATATATATATATATATATATATATATATATATATATATATATATATATATATATATATATATATATATATATATACATACACACACACACACACACACACACACACAAAATGGTAGGGAGAAAGAGCTGTCTCAAATTCTTTACTCCGTGATATGACGAAAGCACACATATGTTAAGAACTCATTTGGTTAATTTCCCTTTCTGTTTCGAACGATTTTGAACGTCAAATTATTTCCACAGCGGAGATATTTTAATGAACTGCAGTTTTTAACTAATTTTGTTTTGAATCGCATGTTCCCGCTCTAACATCACAAAATCATAAAATTTCAAACGTTTTGAATGCAAAATAGTATATATATAAATTTCTTTAATATGTGGAGTCGGTTTACTTGTTACAGCTTTAACAAACAAATTCTACGCTGACTTGTGACTGCGTGCACCAGCGATAACGGCCAATAAATTGTTGTCCATAAATCTTAAATATGTAAGAGACACTAACGTTCTATAACTTACAAACAAAACAGTACTAGATCTCACTGTAAATGCTGTGTGCGTTATATTTATGGCCAGAGGCATCATCATAACATTATGACTTTACACCCGCGTGGGTCTGGTTTCTGCTGAGGGGTCTGAGTCTGTTCTCTAGTCAATTTGATTCTGTTACCCACGGCATCTGAATACCTATCTTTTCTGCTGGCGAAAAAAACTGCGAAAAGTAATAGTTTTTGTACTATAGCATCTGAAGTGAAGCTCTAAACTTTTTTATTTCCACGCCCCTCTGAGAGTTGGTCCTTCCCTCCACGCCCAACTTGCATCTATGAATAAAATTCCCTCCCAGATTTAAAGGAAAATGAAAAAAAAGAGAAAGAGAAGGGGTCTAAGTACAGTAGAGTAGGAGACTATAGGAAACTAACGTTATAAGGCGATACGTTTGCAGTTTTCATAAACTCCTGAATATTAGTTCCTCACTCTTGTTAAGAGAATAACGAATATAATTAGAGAATTTGTAATTTTTCCCTAGGGCTCGCGCCTCCCCTGGAAATTACTGACGCGCCCCCCAACCCCAGGTTAAGAACCACTGATCTGAGACATTATAATTTCGCAAAATAATAGGAAGGAAAGGAAGGGATGAACACACTGTATGCATCTAACCCGGAAGGCTACGGTTTCGTAAAATTGTATTTTGATTTGTTCACTGGAAACTGAATGGGGCTAGGCTAGAAAGGAAAAAGTTAAGTATATCTTAGTTTAACCAGACCACTGAGCTGATTAACAGCTCTCCTAGGGCTGGCCCGAAGGATTAGATTTATTTTACGTTGCTAAGAACCAACTGGTTACCTAGCAACGGGACCTACAGCTTATTGTGGAATCCGAACCACTTTATGACGAGAAATGAATTTCTATCACCAGAAATAAATTCCTCTAATACTTCATTGGCTGGTCGGAGAGTCGAACGCTGGGCTAACAGCGTGCTAGCCAAGAGCTGTACCCACCCTCCAATGAAGAACTAGGCTAGAAAGGAAAACTGGAGAACACGTGAAGGGACAGGGCAACAACGATTGATGCGAGAAAGTGACGAGAAAACCCTTCCATTAATGAGAGTACAGAGAGAAGCTCGGTTCGGGTATAGAAACGCAATTCTTGATGAAATGATACCAGTTTTGGGTTACCGTTCATTAAAATGGTAGTTCAGTGCGTAATCCTATCATGCTGAAAAAAAAGTACACTCTATACTCGTTATCCATTCTGAAAATTTCATCCGTAACAACATCCCGGTGAAAACCGATACATCAGTTCCTACTTTATTATACGGCCTCGATGCGTGTATGTATATATTTATGTAAGTTAATCGGGAATAATTGCCAAATATATACATACATACATACATACATACATATATATATATATATATATATATATATATATATATATATATATATATATATATATATATATATATATATATATATATATATATATATAGCATTAAGCTACAAACGTCCTTTAATATCCAATTCGCCCTACCTCGGAAATAATATACTTTCATATGTTACCGAAGGGGAATTTTTAGTTGATAATAAGTTCGTCGTCCCGTAGGCAAGTTGGCCGTGTGGTTAAAGGCGTCACTGTAGTCCTGAGATCTTGTCTTCCATGGTTCGAGCCCACGGGACGACGAACTAATTATCAACTAAAAATTTCCCTTCGGTAACATATATGAAAATGTATTATTTCCGAGGTAGAGCGAATTGGATATTAAAGGACGTTTGTAGCTTAATGCTTGTATATGAATCACGATGATGTGATAAAAATTCATTTATATATATATATATATATATATATATATATATATATATATATATATATATATATATATATATATATATACAAATAGAAATCATCAACACACAATCACGTGTGGAACAGAAATAAATTTCTGACTCACGTCGGGATCGAACCCAGGTCTCTCAGGTGGAAAGCAAGGGCGTTATCCACTGGGCCATACAAGTCTAAAAGAAGTTGGAACCTGAGAGCAACTGCACCCAAGGAATTACCTGGGCAAGCTAACTGCTTGCATAACAGCGAGTTTTCCCCAACTTCCCGACTCAGCAATGACCCAATAGACAACATTTCATTCGAATTATCCCTTCTGAGTGAATAAGATAGAAATCATCAACACACAATCACGTGTGGAACAGAAATAAATTTCTGACTCACGTCGGGACCGAACCCAGGTCTCTCAGGTGGAAAGCAAGGGCGTTATCCACTGGGCCATACAAGTCTAAAAGAAGTTGGAACCTGAGAGCAACTGCACCCAAGGAATTACCTGGGCAAGCTAACTGCTTGCATAACAGCGAGTTTTCCCCAACTTCCCGACTCAGCAATGACCCAATGGACAACATTTCATTCGAATTATCCCTTCTGAGTGAATAAGATAGAAATCATCAACACACAATCACGTGTGGAACAGAAATAAATTTCTGACTCACGTCGGGATTTCTGTTCCACACGTGATTGTGTGTTGATGATTTCTATCTTATTCACTCAGAAGGGATAATTCGAATGAAATGTTGTCTATTGGGTCATTGCTGAGTCGGGAAGTTGGGGAAAACTCGCTGGTATGCAAGCAGTTAGCTTGCCCAGGTAATTCCTTGGGTGCAGTTGCTCTCAGGTTCCAACTTCTTTTAGACTTGTATGGCCCAGTGGATAACGCCCTTGCTTTCCACCTGAGAGACCTGGGTTCGATCCCGACGTGAGTCAGAAATATATACATATATATACGATCTCAGAAACTATGGATTAGACACTAATATCTGTTGTTTTTGGTTATTTTTACATGTCACCCCCTTCCTACCCCTTCTCACGCCTGCTTCCTATCGGGGCTGAACTTGGACTTAAAGGGCATCAGGAGTGTCACTATTCGTCTCAGCGACCCCGGAAACTATGGATTAAACACTAATATCTGTTTTTTTCTTTTGTTTTAACATGTCACCCCTTCCCCCACCCCTACCCCACCCCCCTTTGGTGCCAGTGATGTCTTACCCCACAGCATTCTTTCCCAGATAGTAAGTCATATGTATACCAAGTTTAGTTGAAATTTCTTAATGCATTTTAGAGTTATGCTGGAACACACACACATACATACATACATACATACAATCATTAATTTTTCTACATTTAGATAGATATATATTGTATGCTTGTTGGTGCATCTATGTTTAAATGGACGTTTATTCGTTCCTGCATATATGCAGAGAGTACAAACATTTCCTTGGGAATGAATAATGAATGCACTGAATTTCATTAATGATAGAACGTGAGAAAGCTTTCACACTTGACATGAAATGAAAGTTATTCAGATTCAGAGCGCTTCGTAATAAACGCCCATTTGTCATTCAGGAGTTTCCGGCGGAGGGAAGGCCATTATTCAAACGCAGAAAGTAGGACAAACAGATATGTTTGCCGCGAGGATTTCATCACAGACGATAGGAAAATTTTGGAAATTGCCATTGTTATTATCATTCTCAATCTCCAAGTGTGATGGCTAGTTAGAATGCAGGCACCCGTTGCCTTATACTGGTCAGCTGGTGTGGTGGCTAGTGTCGTGACATGCCGCTCAGATGTCGCTGGTTCGCGACTTCCCCAGGGCGATGAAAAAATCACGGGCTCTGTATCATGATCAGTTACTGCTGTAATGAGGGGTCTGCAGTGGAAGTCTGAAACCGACATTCTTTGGAAGCTTGAATTTCAATTTAATGGCCCCCGTGTGCTTGTTCCATGTGATTAGGTTTCATAAAACAAAATAAAAATATAATTGAACTAGTTGAATATGGCCCATGAGTTAATGAAAGTGACGGCTGAGTCGAGGTTCAGGAGTTTAGGTCTCCGGATTTAACTTGAATGGGATTAACATCTTTATATCTTTCACATCGAGAGAATTCCCAGTCTAATTAAAAAATAACATGGGAAATTAAAATAGAACTATTACCACTAATTGGGTGTATTGCAAAACGGTGAATTATATTTAATTGAGAGTAAATTTATATCCTGCTGGGTAAGGTAATACGGTAGCACCACTCGACAGGTTTTATGATATAAATGCCATTAACACGAGAGTTTAAAGGGTTCATTAGTGTGGATTATAATTATTACCAAGTATTTCTTCAATTCACTGATGTCTTTTGATATCAGCGTAATTACCAAATGTGAAATAGTATTGGAATGGAATGCATTTTAATAAGTATCTAATAAAAACGGCCTTCTTATTACGGTATTTCATACATTTTTCGTAATGGAAACTCGTCCCAGTGAATCTAAAGAGAGAGAGAGAGAGAGAGAGAGAGAGAGAGAGAGAGAGAGAGAGAGAGAGAGAGAGAGAGAGAGAGAGAGGTTGTTATCATACTACATGTTATAGAATATGGTAGTTCTTTGGCTGTAGAAAACAAGCCTCCAGATGCAATGTGGCCATAAAAACAAGACATAAACTTAACGCTACAGGAGAAAGGTTGTAGCAATTGGCAAGAGAGAGAGAGAGAGAGAGAGAGAGAGAGAGAGAGAGAGAGAGAGAGAGAGAGAGAGAGAGAGAGAGAGAGAGCTATTCAAGCAATTAGAAAGTGATGCCTTACAGGCCATTTTGTCCTGTAGTAGTTACAGGGTTTGATAAATTCTGTGATTATAAGACTTTCAATCTACGTTTGAATATAAATGTATTAAGCTTGATCTACTTTTTTATCAATGTTATTAATATGCTTCCACACCGATTATACACTTTATATGTTGTTTTTTCAAGCATTGCGTATCAACATATGTTCTTATTCCTTAACAAATGTTGCAGTTCAAGTTATCTTCAGTATAGACGGTTTCTTTTCTTGACTGAAAAAACTTCAGCCGAATGGTCACCCTGGTTGTACATATTGTTTTTTTTTTAACTGTTACAAATATTTTGCTTGAAAATGGATTTGAAAACTCTGTGATCAATCTAAATGTAACTAACTTTTTCCACAACTGTCCTAAAGTTCTCTCTTTCTTTGTTACCAGTCATTAACTTCCTGTTAACAAAGGATAAGATTCGCGATGTGTTCATTTTCATCTGGGAGAGAAAAAAGACAGCTTCGGGGAGCTTCGTCCTCAAGTTAAATTATCTAGGAGTCCCCTGCTTTTGAGTGATCATGTGTCAACAGGCAGTCTATCTCGGAGTCAGGCTTTCTTTATTCTTACTCGAAATCAAAGCAGAAATTCTCTTTCACGTCGAAAGTAAACTTTTCCTACTGAGGGGGTAGTTTTTATTTCCTGAAGAATTTCATTTTTTTTAAAGGATTTCATTTATTTTAAAAGGAAGTATACCAAAGAAGCAAACTTAATTGTCTAATAAAGCACGACACTTAATGAATGCCAGGTTCTCTAGAAAATCATTTTTCAATGCTGGTCAAAAGGGTCGAAAATATGCGCCAAAGTTCAATTAGTTTCTTCAAACGAAAACTCCATGTTCGAATGTCGTGATTTCTTTTCTTCCTTTAATATTGCAATAATTGCATCAGTTCTAAACACTCTGATGTTTATATATCACTCTATCAGCTAATTAAAGCAACGATTCCTTTGGCTTATATGACTCATTAGATGGAACCCCGACTACTACTTTTTCCTAGGATTAAATTGCATTCAGAAATACTTTATATTCATTGGCATGTATGTTTTGAAATACTTTATATTCATTAGCATGTATATTTTGAAATACTTTATATTCATTAGCATGTATATTTTGAAATACTTTATATTCATTAGCATGTGTATTTTGAAATACTTTATATTCATTAGCATGTATATTTTGGAATACTTTATTTTCATAAGCATGTATATTCTGAAATACTGTATATTCCTTAGCATGCATATTTTGAAATATTTTATATTCATTAGCATGTATATTTTGAAATACTTTAAAATCCTTTGCATGTATGTTTTGAAATACTTTATATTCATTACCATGTATACTTTGAATTACTTTATATTCATTAGCATGTACTGTATGTTTTGTATCTCTCTGTAGGCCTGCGCCATTAATTTCATTCACAAGAACTGGTTTCATTTAAATTCCCTGGTAACACCCTGTTTTCCTCTTTCCTTCCTAGTAATTTCAACGTTGGTATCACAAATACGACGAGAGAGAGAGAGAGAGAGAGAGAGAGAGAGAGAGAGAGAGAGAGAGAGAGAGAGAGAGAGAGAGGGCGGGCAAAGGTTCTTAATTAAAAAAAAAAACACTAATTGACATTAGTCCTCGGAGAAAACAGCCTCTCGAGAAGTACCCAAAATGAGAAAAAAACAAAAAGGAGTTCCCTGCTTTTGACTGATCATGTGTCAACAAGCAGTTTTTCTCGGACTCAGGGCTTTCTTCATTTCTTACTCGAAATCAAAGCAAAAATTCTCTTTTATGTCAAAAGTAAACTTTTCCTACTGAAGGGTAGCTTTTATTTGCGGAAGAATTTCAGTCTTTTTTTTAAGAAGTACACCAAAGAAGCGAACTTAAATGATATCTGAATCAAGGCGGGCGAACTAAGTTTCTCGCAGCGTTTGTAGACACGAAAATATTTGCAAAAGATGGAACTGAAACATTCCAGGCTGTAACCAAACAAAGAAGAATAAAACTTCGCTCGTGGTATCCTTGCTAAAGGGACGCTTGATACAACAACTTTCATTTTAGAGATACATATCAAGATGTTTTATCTTCATACGAGAGAAATATTTGTTTATGGTGAATGGAAAATTATCATGGCACTTTCACTTATGTGTGAGAGAAGAGAAAAGTTTAAAATCAGCTACTAAAAAATATTTGTTTTGGTCTCCACGTAAACAGATGTGCTGTTTTTGAAAGGGGTAAGATCCGCTTAATATTCAAAACCTTTAGGTTTCCGATTAGCTTTTAATCTTTGGGAGAAAGAAGGCTGTCTGGATTAAAACAAACCACCTTTGGTTAAACGCGGCGAAAATACTGCATTGCTGCCACAATGCAATGAAGTTTTTCGGGAAATTGCCTTTATGTTTTCCTTAAAGAAACTTGCAGCATTTTTCACCTTTGTGGCAATGTAAAATAACATACGAAGTGAAACCGACGTTATATTATTATTATTATTATTATTATTATTATTATTATTATTATTATTATTATTATTATTATTATTATTATTATTATTATGAAGAAATAAGAAAAAAAATGTAATCCATAGCACGATTCCGGAGTATACGAGGCCATGCATAAAAAGGAAAATTGGGACGATAAAAAGAATAAGGAATAATTGCCGTAAATATCTTAATAACAATGAACAACTTGCCTCTTCTTATTGTTTACGTTAAAACAGAAGCGAACAGCCAACAAATCAAATGTAAAATTGAACCCTATCTTTGTGAAGAAATGCTATGCAGTCAAAAACTTTTGGTCAAAGGTACTGATGCAACTATCTTTGAACAACCTTTTAGGTTAATACCCTTGCGACCGAGTTACATTGAAAAAGAAAATACTTGAAAGCCACATTAACAGATTTTGAATCTTACTCCAAGTAGTTACAGGTAAAGATTTTCTCATTAGTTAATAGTTAATAAATATAAAAGCCTAAAGCAATCAGGTGAAAAATGAATAATGAACAGTATTTTCTTTCACTCAAAATATATGACGCGTTCTCAGTGTTAAGTAACAGCAATCTCTCTGTCATATGACGAGCTCGTATGATAGAAAATGGATATACAGTTATCTTAGTCGGTCACATGTCCGCACATGAACTCGGTACTGCCACCGTAAAACAAGTAAAAAATGCGCCAAACTTTCTTCGGCGCAACTGAGTTTTCTGTACAGCAGCTACACCGTATAATCAAGGCCACCGAAAATAGACCTATCTTTCGGTGGTTTCGTTATAATGCTGTATGAGCCGCGCCCCATGAAACTTTAACCATTGCCCGGTGGTGGCCTGTCCTATATCGCTGCCAGAAGCACGATTATGGCTAACTTTAACCTTAAATAAAATAAAAACTACTGAGGCTAGAGGGCTGCAATGTGGTATGTTTGATGATTGGAGGGTGGATGATCAACATACCAATTTGCAACCCCTCTAGCCTCAGTTGTTTTTAAGATCTGAGGGCGGACAGAAAAGTGCGGACGGACAGACAAAGCCGGCACAATAGTTTTCTTTTACAGAAAACTAAAAAGTCACTACGCTGATATGATAAAGACGTAAATATAACCGGACGATACGATTCCGCCTCCAGCAGTAATTCTTTTCGCTCGAAGGAATCGTTACGGAAAGGTGGAAGTGGAACCTGGATCTGCACGACCAGAATGACCTGTGCGAACTTGATAGCACAACTGAGCGAAACCTGCGGAACAGGACAAAATTTATAACAAGAAATTGTTTCAGCTATTTATGGTGGCACTAGATAACAATCTAAAACATATAGGACTCAGTACTGCCAAGACAAACTTTAAATTTCAGCTCGACTTCCTTTCAACCTTCGAAGTTATTCAGGCGTAGAGATATGCAGCGAACAATGGAAATCATTGTACTGAACCCCTTTCTTTTAGCTTCTATAACATTTATAACAAAAGCTATAAATATTCGTAAAAGAACTGACCCAGTACTCAAATGAGTTTGATGTATGAAATTTGGAATAGTAATAATGATAATAATCGAATCAGTTCCCGAGGCAGAGTACTTACTTAATTTGTACCGTAATGAATAATAAAAGCTGGTTTTAAAATGAGAAAAAAATTTCTACCCGAACGCTAAAGATATGTCAAGATACGTTTCCAATGCCTTTGGCTTACGCTGTAACAAAATGCATGTGACGTCCAAAGTTGCCCGAGGATCAGAAGATTTAGGATATCTCGGGGAAATCCTGAACTTCACGAGCTAAGAAGGCAGCTATCTGTCCAGACAAGGAGAACAGATATCGGCTGTCTACTGACACTCGTAACTTTCACCAACATTTGATTCGGGGTACGATTTCATTCTTTGTTGCTGTAACAAGGAAATATTTTACACGTAAACATAATCCGTCGGGGCAAAACAAGACAGTTCTTCACTTCTTTAAATGACAATTTCTGCTTTTTCTCTGTGGATGATTCCGAAAAGCCACTCTATAAAGAGGAGAAATTCATGAGGACCGTGCTGTTTCCAGTAATGCATAATAGAGAACAAGTAAAAAATGCGCCGAAGTTTTTTCGGCGCAATCGAGTTTTCTGTACAGCGTATAATGATGTATGAAACTTTCAGCCACGGTCCGGTGGTGGCCTGTGTTGTTGGTACCTATAGCGCTGCCAGAAGTACGATTATGATTAACTTTAGCCTTAAATAAAATAAAAAATACTGAGGCTAGAGGGTTTCAATTTGGTATGTTTGATGATTGGAGGGTGGATGATCAACATAGCAATTTTCAGCCCTCTAGCCTCAGCAGTTTATAAGATCTGATGGCGGACAGAAAAAAGTGCGGACAGAAAAGTGCGGACGGACAGACAAAGAAGTCACAATAGTTTTCTTTTACAGAAAAC
The DNA here is from genome assembly GCA_039081455.1 of Macrobrachium rosenbergii. Taxonomy (NCBI): domain Eukaryota; kingdom Metazoa; phylum Arthropoda; class Malacostraca; order Decapoda; family Palaemonidae; genus Macrobrachium; species Macrobrachium rosenbergii. The sequence continues at coordinate 9,046,989 of JANJGK010000013.1, read as the reverse complement.
TAAAAAGAACATTCCTGAAAGACGTCCCTGGACCATCTCTCAAATTTTTATTCAAGCTCGCGAGATTGGTTTTTGCAGAATAATGATCATACAGTCATGTTGACGGCACTTCAGGCAGTAAATTCTGTGCTCTCACAATAATCAGCTTGATCCTGACGCAAAAAACCATAGACCTGAATAGATGAAAGTTCAGGAAGTGTAGGGTGTGAGAGAAAAGTGAATTTCATTTACAGTTGATGCTGGGCCGACTCATAACGCGAGCTTCCCGAAGCAAATTCTTGAGATGTATCCTAGGATTGCATCAGCCACGGTTTTTGTTTATTTTATTTTTTTTTTTTTTGCCATGCCCCTAGCTTAGGTTAGGTTAAATTACGTATGGTTGACAGATTGTAAATTGGGTTTGGGAAACATACTAAGATTATTTTCAAGAAAATTCTATGTTTAGTTTTTAAGATATGGCGTCCCGCTTTTTTTAGGAAGAGGTCCCGGTACTCGATTACATCTCGGGGAAAATGCTTCCCGGAAGTCTCATTGATAGTCCCCATCACAAGATCTTGTTCTGTCTCTCGTAGGTGCATTTTATTATTTGCACCTATGTACCTTAACCTTTATTTTATTATAGTGGTCTAATCCTTATAGTAAAAACAATAAATACATGACATAGGGAACCACAGCCATATTAAGGACTGTGAGAGCTATGTTTCCGCCTTCCTTGTTGAACCAATAATTTGTCTTGAAAAGGGAAACGACTATTACTTCATGATTACTGTGAAAATTAACAGTTATAGATGAAATAAATGTCGATTGCAAAAATCTAACTCAATGCTGACAAGCTGACACCTGTATATCGAGAAAGGAATGTAACTCCACTCATCAAACTGCTTTCACAGGAAATTAAAAATGAACCGACGCCATCATAAAACAACTATCAATGTTTATTGTGAAGGATTATGAAAAAATAATTCTTAATAAAAAAATCAAAACAGAAACTGGTAAAGGGAGAAAGAGAAAATTTTGGAATGTTTGAGGTTGGGCACTGGAATTGGTATGTGGAATTGTAAAAAACGGCAAAAGTTTATAGAGTTTATGTGTACGTGGGGATGTGTGTGTGTGTATAAGATAAGATACCGAGACCAGCAAATCCTTTTCAGGTCGTTGGAGTTTTCAGTTTTGCTCCACTGTCAATGACATTATTTTCAGCTTCTCAACTTTTCTAATAAAGCCATAAAATTAGTCTCTCGATGTTGGGTATTGGAAAAGTTCTCGAAAATATTTTTTCTGGTTTCATATTTGTATATCACTTGAATTAGACAGTTAATCTGAAAAAATATATTTCAGAGAAACAAGTATTGTCGTTTTAGGGTTCTGTAAAAGAAAGCGGTTGAGATGGGTACTTAACTGTCCGTCCGCACTTTATTCTGTCTGCACTTGTCTGTCCGCTCTCAGATCTTAAAAACTACTGAGGCTATGTTGATCATCCACCCTCCAATCATCAAACATACCAAATTGCAGTCCTCTAGCTTCAATAGTTTTTATTTTATTTAAGTTTAAAGTTAGCCATGATCGTGCGTCTGGCACCGCTATAGGTGCCAACAATACAGGCCACCACCGGGCCGTGGCTGAAAGTTTCATGGGCCGCGGCTGAGAGTTTCGTGGGCCATGGCCGAGAGTTTCATACAGCATTATATACGCTGTACAGAAAACTCGACTGCGCCGAAGAAACGTGCGCTTTTTTTACTTGTTTTAATTATTATATTAGACTTCTAAGAAAACACTGACTACATGATAATGTTATACGTTAATTAGCGTTTTGTCTAAGTCAGTTTTATGTATTTGGAATTTAAGCTTCGTATTTTATTCGTCACACGTTCTCGGTCAGTGTCTGCATTCCCGTAATTCAGTCCAAAAATAGGTAAATCGTTTATTGTTATCCAGTAAAGAGTTAATCGCATCAGTTTGATCATACAACAAAATAAATAACTCAGTGAAAAAAACTCATTTTTCCTTAAATTAGGTTATCCTCGATCCGCTACTCCTGTTTTTCGTTTATTACCACGATTTAGATATTGCTTGCAAAGACTGCCTTAAAACTCTCTCAAAAATTAATCTTTATCTCTTAGTACTCTGCACGATCACTTGAAAGTCGTTATGGGAAGGAAAATCCGTTTAAATATAAAAGGGTTAAGCATTTTAAAAATGTTGTTATAAAGCACGAACTCTTTGCCGTCTAGGACACTGTCAAGAAAACAATAGGTCAGTTATTATTATCATTATATTTCAGTAGATGAAACCTGTTCATGTGGAACAAGCACACAGAGGCCAATAAATTGAAACTCAAGCTTCCAAAGAATGTTGGTTTCAACCTCCCACCGCAGACCCCACACTGCAGCAGTTACTGATAATTGATACAGAATCTGTAATTTTTCATCGTCCCAGGGGAGACGCGAACCCGCGACATCTGAGCGGCACACCACGACTCTAACCACTATACACCAGCGGGTCAGCTAGGGATAATAACTTGGAGAGCATGAGCTGCAAAGTGGATGACTGGGGGAACGCACCTCCTATAGTGCAGCAGATTGCTGTAAAAATCGTTCAGATAGTGAAACAAGCATGAAATTTGGCACAAACATTCCTAAGACTACGCTCTCTTAGAAAAGGGCGCTGGCCACCTGAAAATCCAAGATGGCGGCTATTTTTCAAAATGGCCGCCATCTATGTTGAGATTCACTGGTTTGGGAGCATCTATTGGATGGAATATGCCAGTTTTTTTTTTTTAAACCTCGACTTTTAGGTTATAAAAATGTTCCATACCACACATTTTATTGAAAACCCTTACTAAATGAATTGTAACCAAGATGGCGTACAAAATGGTTGCCATAAAAGTTTTTTTTTCTATCCACAGCGCTAGCAGACATAGAGACCAACTGTTTTTATTTAATGGTATATTCATGTGATCAGACAGTTTAACTAATATGCTATTTTCAACTGAAATAGTAATGGTATGGTCACATACAACATTGTGTCTAAGACTGTAACCATAAAAAGAAAAGAAGAGAAATACGGACTAAACGCAACCAATCTATGTATAGGTCTCTCAACCTACACCTTTGAAAAATTCGAGGATAAGAAGGTAGGCATAGCATGACACGTTGGATGCTCAAGCTAGATTATCTACTGAAGAGAGGGCAATATTTATCTAGACTTCACATTTGCAAGTGCACAGAGCTGTGCAGGGAAGACCCAGCTTGTAGCACTTGCACCTTTCCCGACAGCCTGCTTTGCATCCACATTTGGTAAGCTGTTGGCAACTCTTGGCTAAGGGCGAGTTGGTTGTCCAGAGGACTTGCCATGCTTCACCAGACTTTTGCCATCCCCACTCAGCAGGGTTCTCTGGCTGTGGCTGACACTGGGTGGCCTGCCCCCACACACAACCAGCCTGGTACGTAGCACGCTTGGTGTGTTGGAGGAGAGCTCCCCTGGTTGGTGGAATGGCCTCATATGCCCTTTGTTTTCTGGCAAACATATCAAGTCTAGCCTCATCCACAGTGCCAGCAGTGCTGGATCTTTCATACATAAGTATGACAAACCTCTCCAGGACCTTCAGGTCACTCTCTTCCACTCTGAGAGGGTAGTGACTCAGTTTGGAGAACACAGTGGAGGCCTCTGGAAAGATGTTCCATGTCTGCCAGGCGGTCTTCTTGCCCTTGCTCCGGAAGGCTGACACTGTATCACAGCCTGTGAACGCATGGAAGAAGAGCATGCCATTCACCTTCTCCTGGCCCAGAGAGTTGCACAGGTCATGCACAGCAATCCAGCGCAGGCTCTGGCCTTGGCCAAATGCCACCCATAGCTTCTCTAGCCCTAGATTGTGGAGAGTGGAGAAAGCACTGACTGCAACGACAAGAACATCTGTGTCATTTGCTTTAACCGTGATGGTCTTGGCTCCATGTTCTGTGGCATATTTGGCATGGAGAAAGATGCGGGTGTCAGCTTCCTCATGAGAGCACTTTTCCAGTCCCTGAAGACTAGCCTCATGAGTGCTGAGGACAGCAGACCCTTTCGTGGCAATGACAACATTTGTGGCAGACATCTGGGCAACTTTGTCTGCCAGGAACTGGAACAACTCTGTCTTGTTGGCATCGTGTCTTAGGAAATTTCTCAGGTGCAAACTTTAGTTGCTGTCTTTCCTGTCCAGTGTTCTCCTTGGTGGGGTGCTGAAATATGGAGATGCTAGTTCCATGGAAGGAGGTAGTGGCAGTAGTTGCAGATGGGTTGTGGTCGATGTTGTCCATCACTGCAGTGGTGAACAACCCTTTTCGCAGTACTGGGGGACAGACCACACCCTCCTCCACATATTTGCTAACTGTGGCATCTCCTAACTGTGCAGAGACCTCCAGTACTCTGTCATAAGAGATACTGAGGCCATACTGATGTAGCATTTCAACCAGGTTTCTCTTCCTGGTTTTGGCATAGACTGAGAGTCCCATGTAGACTGGGAATGGTGTTTCTCTGTCTTTGGAGTGTCTATGAGTTGTTGCTCCCTCTTTGTATCGGGAGTAGCAGTTGAACTGCATGAGCTGTGCAATGGCCTGGTCTGACTTTGATGCTCCAAATCGTAACTGTGACTTGATGTCAGCCCCATGCTCAACCATCCCTACAAACTGGAGCAGGAGAGGAGGCACAGAATTTCGTACACAAGCCTCAGAAAATGTGCCATCAAACCGTGACTGATGATCAAGTATAGACTTTCTGAGAATATTTGCTGCTTTAGCAATGATAACTGCCTCTGAAAGATCAGATGATTGAGCAAGTGCTTTTCCCACATCCTTTTGAAATGCAAGTAATACATCTCTGCCAGATTTATGAGCCTCAAGTTCTGGAATTTCTGCCAGAAGTTTGTCTTTGAGTCTCGTGGAATTTACACTTGGTGACTCTACACCTAATTGTTCCAGACGTTGTTGGTAGAGGTGGCAAATATCTGCCAGCCGAAATGTGACTGGATCATCTGAACAAAGGTTGTTTTCAACAATGTATGTCATCAGTTCTGACAGAACTAGTGGATACACATCTGATTCTGACTCAGTGCTACCTTGGTCTTTCTCAAGGCTCCTCAGGTAGGACCTTTTTCTGTTGTAGAGGGCACAAAGACAGGCATGGTGATACTTAAACTCCTGTGCAATGACATCCCCACCAGTCAACTTAGCAAGGAGCTTGCCATCACTAAGTATCTCTGCACATTCACGCAATTTCAAGTCAAGGCCCTTAGTACTAGCCTGTCTGAGATCAGATGCAGGTGCCACTTTCTCACAGAAAATGCAAACTTCATTGTCATGACTGGTTCGGCGCAGTTTTGCACGACTAGTCTCAGTGTTGCTGGTCTGGTCATTGGATTGTCGCTTTCTTGCACGGTCCAGTTTAGTGTTGTTAAACAACAAGCGACAGTTCACATGGTATTTTGCTGCATTTTTCCTGAGAGTGGCCTCTATGCCATCACCTTCATCCAGCCTTGCTGGATCCATTATCAGTGGCATTTCATTAATTTCACTGAACATGGGAATGTTCCTTGCCAGCATTGTGTACCCATCATGGTCTAGGACATGATGACTTGGAGGTGATGTCAAGTGCTCACCTCTTTTGTCCTTCTGACAAAGACAACACAAACTCCAGTTTGTTTTTCTACTGCTCAATATTGGATTGGCATCACATTCTGCCATGATTTCACTTTTGATTAAGGCCGAGGGGTTATCCTTTTACCACCTTAAACAAAGCACACATTCCTGTATGGGATTCAACTAGGTTCGGTCTCCCTACACCCAGCCCGATCATTCATCCAGTGCCATTTAAGTCCCGTGTGATCTGTACACCATCCGGGTAAGTACATGAACCATCATGTACAGCCCCCATACCCTTGGCTCGGCTCTCCCGCGCTGGCACATCCTGTCTATTCAGGTGCGGCTATCTAACTATAGCTGGTCTGGGGCTGTTAGAAAGCATTTGGGACACTAAACTAAACTATACTACAACTACTAGTCTAAGACTACAGGATTAGTAAAGCTGGATTAGCTGGCACTGAACCCCATGCTGAGTTACACAGCAGTGATGTCACCAGTGTGCCCTGGTTGTGTGCAGACATACACTCTTTTACATTTATTAATTTTCCTTCAAAATTGATGAGTTATTCGAAAGAGATGGCCTCATTAGGATCTAAAACCACAGAAACCAAGATCCATGCTTAAAACGATAATTGTTGAACGGGCATTATTTCTCATTATAATTATTGTTTCTACCTTTTCTTGGCAGCCATATAGCCCCCATATTTAAAGGTAAACTGTACTGGGAAGCTACAGAAACATAATATTCACAAGAAATAGTATGGAAGAGCTTTACCATATTGCTAGAAGCAAATACATGCCATTCTAGTGAAAAATTAGCCAAAATCTGTCGATACTGGCCGCCATCTTGGAATTTGGCCGCCATATTAAATTTTTTGCGTGGCCAGCGCCCTTTTCTGATAGAGGGAACTTTAAAGAGCACTTGTGCAAAATTTCATGCTTGTTTCACTATCTGAACGATTCTTATGAAATATGCAATTATCTGCTGCACTACTAGGGCAGCGACGCAATAAGCACTCTAAGTATAGTATCATTAACTCGTCTAGTGCCATTTGCACCAGCTGCTTCCAGTTATGATGGGTCCTTTGGTACTTTGGGAAAATAAAAGGGTGACCAAATTTCCACTAAATGTATAACATATTATGCTATCATCATGATAGTGTTTCTTTCATGTCACTGTTGTCCAGACAGAAGGACCTCACTTACGAGCATACATGACGCTCACTATGTATAAACCGGTCGTTTACTCTTCAAATGGTCGGGAAGCCTCGTGAATTCTAGAGAGGGGTTATTAAAGAGAGAGAGAGAGAGAGAGAGAGAGAGAGAGAGAGAGAGAGAGAGAGAGAGAGAGAGAGAGAGGCTAATTCTCACCGGGTAATGCTCATCTTTTGTGCTGGTGGTTTGAGAGCGATCGCCTCCAAAATCGACATGTAGGAGTATTTTCAATATAGCGTATATTTTACGATTATATATTGTTCCAAAGTTATCATAGAGGCCAACTAAAAAACTGAATGTTGCAAACTAAAACTGACTGAAATAATTCTCACGGGAAATGCAACTTTGCATCTGCCTGACTATCCTAACTAATGATGTCGTACACAATTTTTTTTTATTTTCTTACTATGAACAGGACTGAATAAAATTCAATTTATTTCTAATGATTAGTTCGTTCCTATTTTATATAAGAAATTCTGTACCTCAAGATGATTAGATGACATACCGTTTCTAAAAATACTTCTACGCTGACGTGGGTGCCATTTTATGACACTTGCATAAAATAGCAAAGCATATCCACAATATTACCTAATTTATCTGTGTCAGTTATGAATATGCAATAAATTCTGTTATTCTTCAAGTGAGCACTAAAGGAAATTAGCATAGCTGATACATTCGTTACGCATTTTCTAAAGCCCATTCGGCATTCAGTAACAGTATTCTCCAATAAAGCAATCTTTTAAAAGCTTTAACAAGCTTTGTAGAAAAAAAAGTGGACAAGCACTTTCCCGAAAACCCATGAATGGGCCAATAATGCCCCGATGCAAGTGAGTGAAAGCCAACTGAAGATGAATGGTCTGCAATTTGGGTGAAATGAGTGTAATTTCTGCCAAGAGCAGTTTGAATGGAGGAAGCCAAAACCATTTATATTGCACGGATTACATTCACTAGTCTCTTGTGAAATGAATGTAAATTCCCTTTTCTGAAATGAGATAAATAACCATCTTCCAACACAACAATCAAAGACATAGAGAGAAAAATGACCAACAGAAAAATACCCAAGTTTTTGTTCATGAGGTGGTCTTTTGTGACCAAACAGTAATTATTTATTTCGTCAAATATAAAGATGTCTGTCAACAGAAGTGAAACTGCGAATATTATTTAGTGATTTATTACTCCTTGAATTTAAATGTATTTTCAGTAAGTGCCGTTAATTGGCAGTTATCTTAAATAAGAAAATTACTAAGAGGAACATAAGAATCTGCATCTCCTGTTGCTTATCAAACTGGTGATATCTGACCTCACCCACGGCTACTCACCAGTGAATAAAATCACTCCTGCCAATGAATGATCGCACTTATAACATAGGCACTAAACTAATACACAAAATATCGCAACTGTCCAGCGCGCTGTAAGGCAGTAGGCACAACCGGAACCACTGTCTTCTGAAAGGAGAAATGATTTCCTTGAAAACCGATCTTCAGCTCTGACCCAATTTCTCCATAAAATAAATCAACTTTGGAAGATTTTCTGATGAATTCCTCAGCTAAGTTTCATCCAGTTCTGTTCACGGTTCTTCAGACATCATGCAAAAACACACAAAGTTACCGAGAAATGAACTGAGGCGGATGAAAAGGTAAACTCTTAACTTTGTTGACGTAGGTAAGAAAATATGTTATAGAGGGACTGAAGTTGAGACCTGATCTACCGAGAGATGACAAGACAGAACTACAAATATAATATTTTTGTTCAGGATACCAGTATGGTCAGTTTGTCCTCTAACATTGATATCATAAAGGCATCAACATTTCCAGAAGGACATTCTAATCGTCAGATGTGCCCGCTCCAAACGGCTCCCGCTGAGCTGTATGGTTTCCAGATAGCAGAAAAGTAGTTTAGTAAATGGCCTCGGAGACGTCTGTGTCTTTTACTGTCGCTTTTTGTCACAAGCTTAATGAAATGGCCTTTCCTCAGGAAGAGGGTAATGAGTGTAACGTTTCACTTACGGAAATGAACATGTTGACATTCGTGTCAAAATTACCTTGGGATGGAAGCTATGTATCTCAGTTAACCTTCCGTGAAATAAGACAGAGAGAGAGAGAGAGAGAGAGAGAGAGAGAGAGAGAGAGAGAGAGAGAGAGAGAGAGAGAGAGAGAGAGAGGATAACTTTCTTCACATATTACAGGGAACAATGCTGACCGAAGATACCAAAATATCAACCTTCTGGTTCTCTGTAAATCTTTTTATAATGAGGTTGCTACTTCCATACTTTTGTACAAAGACACTACACACACACACACACACACACACACACACACATATATTTATATATATATATATATATATATATATATATATATATATATATATATATATATATATATATATATATATATATATATATATGTACTGTATGTATGTATGTATATATACACACATATATATATATATATATATATATATATATATATATATATATATATATATATATATATATATATATATATATATATATATATATATATATATAAATTATAATCGTGTTACAATAAGTGTGTCTACTAATCATTTTAAGATGATGAGAATAGAATAGCCTCCATCGGACATTTCTTAAAAAGTCTTAAGTAATATTTATTTCCATCAATAAAGACTATACATCTGTCTGATGTTTTATCTATTCACATACGATATAATTTCCTCCAAATGGTCTACAGTTGCATTACTGCATGATCTTTTGCAGCTGGTAAATTTTGCATTATCTACAGTGAAATTATTTCTGAAAAAAAACATTGTGACATCATATCCATTAAGGTGATGATCCTGAAGTTGATGTTAGTAGTGTCTATTATAATGACCATTCTTCTGCGAGGAAGGGATGGGCAACATGGAAAGAACATTACTCATGATGTCAGTTGGAAAGAAAAATGTATGTCTATAAAACTGAAATTTTCCAATGTCTGTCATTTTATGCCATCGCTCCTCAATCATTATCGTCTAAAAAAATGTTTTTTATACATTATCTATACAATGAATGTATTTTCAGTACTTAAATGTAGTGAATTTACGATTACTGCATCTCACGCCGGAGTTGATGATTAATTAAAGTTCCCAGGTGAAGCTACTGGAGCGTAGTAATGGAACAGAGACGGGTAATATATCTGTATCCTGGTCGTAATCCTAACGATATCTGCTCGCTAGTAAGATTAATGCAAAGTCAAGCTCTGTTCCAATTTTGGTTAAGAATGCAAGTGCAAATATAGAATAAAATGTTACAAATTATATCATATATTTGTTTCCCTTCCGCGAATATGAATTCTGTTTGAAGTGAGATGAAAGGGCCATCAATATTCAGTTCAGAGTGACTTATCAAACTCGTCCATTTCAGAATGAAATTTGATCCTGGAGACTATATACTGATAATATGATGAAAATAAATATATATTTTTTTACTATTCAAATATTTTATATAAACAGATTTGTTATTAATGAATGGTCACCATATCACATTAATTTGATATTTTCTGGAGTAAGACCGTTTGCTCCATAAATTGTATTTAATCACATTTTTTTCTTACTTGATAAGGGCATTATAGTAAATTACTACAAAGGAGATTCACAAAGCTTTCCTCCCCTTTGATTCCTACATGTTCCTTTAAAACCACCAATGATGATCTTATATAAGTATGGACACTATTACAAATTATTTTCTTTCACACGATATGAATAATTTCAATTTTACGAGCTATGATTGTATGTAAAATATTCATAAATTCATTCGCTTATAAGCCCTTTACTGATGTCTCCCTAAACTGCTTTTCAAGCTTTCCTTAATTTTCTGTTTTTTTTTTTATGTTGTAAACAGCCACAGAAGATTAAAAAAACAAAGTTGTCTATATTCGTCTATACCGCTTTGTTACAATGAACATCCATACTCTTTTGCTGACTTCAGGAAAAATCCTAGTCTCTAAATCTTAATGATAAATGTAGATGTACCGCGTTTATACTGTTATTTGTATACGGTAGTTATTTCTCGAGAGAAAGAAAATACACTACAAAAATTAACGCCATTCCATAAGTCACAAGAATCTCTTCCTTCCATACATACTACCTGTATATCTTGGCAATCTACAGTAATTACCGCCACCCTCATTCGTTCTAATTTGAGTATTTAGAAAATCTATAAGTTGTATATGAAAAGTTAAACCCAATATTATCATTACTATACAGCTCTCCCATTTTCTGTTGTACATCGTGGATAAAAATTGTAATTTCATGATACCGCTGAGACTGAAAAGGTTGGAAAATGATACAGCTTTTGTCTACTGACAATTTCACTGGTTTTGTTGGTGATGCTTTGACAGCACATTCTGTGGATAAAATTCTGCTACATTCATCAACAGCTCAGTATTTTAGGATCGGATCAAATAGCTTAGTTTGAAAGGATTATGTTTCTACTATTTCCTGGACCTATTACCACAGCTGTAGCATAGATGATGTATGTTCATGAATGAGATCGAATTTGTCGTGACTTGTGCTACTCTACATTTCATTTGATTCATTATCGAATGTATGTATGTATGCATGTTTGTAGGTATGTCTGTAATGTATTTTAAAATGCATATCTGATAAGCTCAATCATCACACTTATACGCATGCACGTGTCTAGGATTAAGGACGACACATACAAATTGTTTACGCCGGCTCCTGTTTCTATACAGAGAGAGAGAGAGAGAGAGAGAGAGAGAGAGAGAGAGAGAATTGTCACTGGGCAGTCAGCCTAAGGAAGGCCTTTTTAAGTCACCAATGTCTTTATGTGACTGGGAGGATGAAGACAAATTACTCCACAGTCCAAAAGAAGTATTAAGTTTTCCAATCTAATTCCAATGGTGGAAATCATAATTATATTCTTAAAAATGGTTACGATGTATACATTATAATCAAAACATATGGGACATCCGCCTTGAGAGTAAATGCAAATGTTTGGATATTTTGTTGCTCCCTGGAAAATGTGACGTGAGTAAAAACCAGAAATTATGGAGTACTAAATTTAATAAAACTGAAATGTTATAGCAGAAACACTCTTTTGTTTCTTTTTGAACTTTAGTACTCCATAATTTCCGATTTTTACTCACGTTACATTTTCCAGGAAGCTGACTGCCCAAAGACAAATCTCTCTCTCTCTCTCTCTCTCTCTCTCTCTCTCTCTCTCTCTCTCTCTCTCTCTCTCTCTCTCTCTCTGTATATATATATATATATATATATATATATATATATATATATATATGTATATATATATATATATATATATATATATATATATATATATATATATATATATATATATAATTTATATATCTCATATATTCCTAGTGATGAAAGTTTCGAGTTTTTTGAAAGACCAGAAAAATATGAATTCATATTTATATTCCATTACTCTGCGAAAGCAATGGGTCCAAAGATTTTATGTAAAGCTGCACTGTTTAAGGATGCTCTCATGCAGTTAGTACTGGAAAAATTCATTGAAATTTTCGTTTATATACAGTAGCACTGGTCATATTATTTTTGAACGTCAACACTATAAAGATTTTAAATTTAAGTTAAATTAGTCGTTATTACTTAATTTTCTCTTTTTGTGTGTCAGCCATACATATAAATATAATTCAAGAGTTTTTTATTTTCTATCTTTTACAGTTTTTAGAAAAACTTAATTGGTATTTTTCACATAAGTAGTAAATGTGATCTTACAAACTCAAAAGCAATGTTCTCGCAGACCTAAAACACATCGCTTATAAATAAATAAATACTTATATACATACATACCTTAATACATACATACAAACATACATACATACATGCAGACACAGATACATTCATACAAGCATATTTAACGTTATTTAGAAAAGAGTTAAAATGATTGCACCTAGAGAAGATATACCACTGAATGGAATTTACTAGGTATAATTAGACACCAATTTGAGAGAGAGTTGAAAAATAAAGATGTAACTTGAGTTTATATGTGCGTTGATTTGTGTAAAGGCAGTAAGCCACATAATGGCAAATGGTCTTATTCATAACCTCCCTTGGCGCAAAATATGGCAATAACACACAAAAAAATACAAATTTACAGCGAGAGAAAAAACTTGTTCAATGGAAGATTTGGAATTCGATTTCCACCTTCATTTTTGTGTTATTTTATTGCATTTAATTTCATTTCATTTTTAACTTAAAGGCCAAGAGCCATAGGAGAGTACAGGTATCGAGCGAGGAAAGTGAAATCTTTTCACAATGACGATTATTAATCATAATACTTTTCTTAGATTAATAACTGCGATTTACCGGGAAAAAGTAAACAATCATAAATCACGTAAGATGTCACTTGAGACCAACTCCTTCGAGTGGCATTGAAATCGTTTTCTTTTTCTATCACTAAAACATGTAACTACATCCAACGACAGGCGGTGAATAAAAAAAAATCCCTTTTACGTATAACACCTTATTGCTAAGTCATTTTGGCAAGCTAAGCTTATCACACCTCCATGTGAGGGAATGTGACATGTGTCCCACTCCTGGAGACGAATGTCACACCATCATCTCGATGTAAGGAAAATCATCTCGCCGTTCCACAGAGATCTTATCCTGAGAGGGTCAGAGGGCAGGATTATGGGTTCATATTTGCCTGATGGGAGTCTGGGAACTGTTTCCCTTCGGGTGAAGGCTGAGGGGGGGGAGGGGTCCTCAGCCACGAAGGTAGGTATTTCGTAACTTCCAAAACTTTCGTTTTTGCTATCCATTTATTAAAGGGCTCATTTTGAGATTTACCAATACCTCCTGAATAATGATATCTTACACGGTGTTTGCAACTCTTCTTTCAGTCATTCTTTATTTCTAAATTTTTACCCAGTCTTCTGTCATTATTTCGGTACATCGTAAAAATAATTATATTAACTTCTTTGCATTACTTTAGTTTTCAATGAACGCTGCAAGTAAGACTTGAATTAACAACAGAAAAGCGTGCACAGAGTTTCCGAAAATTTCCTTTTCACAGAAAAATAAACGGGAAAAAAATAACAGAATAAGAATTTTCTTTCTAGAATATTCCGTGTGTGCAAATATCGACTGTCAGGGACGTAAGAGCAAGAAAAAATAAAACAAATAAAAACAGGAACATACATGAAAGTGAGCATCATGTCTCAGGGAAATGTTTTTCTCCAATTAACGGAGCTGTTGGCAGGAAGAAACCCGCGTTTTTGGGTCATTGCAAGTTTTCCCTTTACCCTCACCATATTCTCTTTCCCTCCCTTTCCCCTTTTTTCCGGTTCAGTTTCTTTATTTCTCTGTTCGTTTCTTTCCTTTTACTAGTTTCTCCTTTTATTATTCAATTTGTAGTGTAAAGGGTTTCGACTAATCCAGGAAGTTTGAAAAGCTAGTCTTAATAAATTGGGTCTACGGAGAGATCAAGATGTCTTCAAATACTTGGAATATGAAGAATGTCCAATATTATTATTATTATTATTATTATTATTATTATTATTATTATTATTATTATTATTATTATTGCCATTTCAACTCACCCCTGAAGTATTTTCCTAAAAAAACTTAATTCTACTGAAAAGACATTCATATGCCCCTGTTCATATCAAAAGTCATTCATGTTCTACGCCTGCATTTCAATATCCTACAAGGAAGAGAGAGAGAGAGAGAGAGAGAGAGAGAGAGAGAGAGAGAGAGAGAGAGAGAGAGAGAGAGAGAGAGAGAGAGAGAGAGAACTCTGCATTCCATATAACGTAAAATTTATAGTGTGGCGTGGCTGTAACAGAAAATCCGCTGGAAGTATGTGGGTTTACAAGAAACGTAAAAAAAATCATAATTTCCAGTCGCATATAAAAACATCACAATTGACAAAAATTACGTAAATGACATTTGTCTTACTGTATATAAATTAGTCGGTGCAGTTGCTCTTCCCCAAAGTAGCAATGCCACATACTTCCTGATGATTCTTAACTAAATGTGTAACGTAAAACTTCTCCTACATTTAAGATCTATTTTTTGTGTCCTGTTGTGAATGCAACCAAGAACTGCAGCAACGATAAAAACAATCGAGTTTCCTGTACAGTGTATAATCGAGGCCACCGAAAATAGATCTATCTTTCGGTGGTCTCGGTATAATGTTGTATGAGCTGGGACCCGTGAAAATTTAACCACGGCCAGGTGGTGGCCTATCCTATATTGTTGCCAGAAGCACGATTATGGCTAACTTTAACCTTAAATAAAATAAAAACTACTGAGGCTAGAGGGCTGCAATTTGGTATGTTTGATGATTAGCGGGTTGATGATCAAAATACCAATTTCCAGCCCTCTAGCCTCAGTAGTTTTTAAGATCTGAGGGCGGACAGTAAAAAATGCGGACAGAAAAAGTGCGGACAGAAAAGAGTTCGGACCGACAAACAAATCCGGCACAATAGTTTTCTTTTACAGAAAACTAAAAATAGCTTTCCACGCCAGTCACTCGAATGGCGTGCTGCTATTTCAAATATTTCCCCATTTAAACTTCGCCGCTCTAGCAAGATTTTTTCTGCTGTATTTTTTATTTATATCATTTATCAAATGTTTTCCATCCCCAACTCAGTTCCAAGGTATTTTGTGAACAATTTATGCATGCTTAACGTATGAGTAAAACGTGAGTACGGAAAGCAAAATTTTTATCATTTCTTTTGTCACCTCTCTTTCTCTTAATCTGATGCATTTTATACATGTAAATGAAGGTAATTTGTGCGTAGACAGAAAATTATTTTATAGTTTTTAAAAACCATGTTTCTTATAGATATCCTCTGTGAACCTCTGCAGCAAACTATTTGTAGAATGACTGTGCCAGCCGCATATTGAAATAAATTTCAATTTTCCCGTGAATGCGTTTGTGAATCAGCAACAAAATATTTTCCTTATATCCATAGCATAAATCGCAGGCAGAAAAAACCTCGCAGTAAAGCAATTCATTAAAAAGAAGCATAAATATTACTGGACAGCCGTTCACCCAGCCAAACATATCACTGGCTGTTAGTCATTTATTCAACTGAAATACGTCCATATCATGACAATATTTGTTCGCCCCGAATTACGAAACATACAACCCGCGGTCTGAAGTAGTCACACCAATTTTTTTATTTTTAAATTTTTTTTTTATTTTCGATGAAGTGAACGTGTCCATTTTAAGGGTGAGAGGATTACGAAGCTGGAATGTGAATGCATTTTACTGTGCCATTCCATATATGAAAAATATTCACCAATATTTAAAAAACCACTGAAAAGTACGGAATGGTAAAACTGCATGCAGGCATAGAAATGGATTATTAGCTCAGTGAAAGCAACGTGATTGCAGGTGCGTGTCCCGACTCAGATTGAGAGAGAATACCTAGTAATCCTCTCCCTTTGTTTTCCTATAGAGATCGTTACTCCGGTCATTTCCCTGGATTCAGTAAATCATACAATTATTCAATGTGGAACGTATATGATGCATTTAAAAAACGACATCCCTTTTTTTTTTGGATAATGTCAAGTATTAAATATTGAAAATGGTGTTTCCAAATATTTTTCTTTGGAAAACTGTATATTAATCATTCTCATAAATTTTGTCCACATTAATTTACTGGTGTTTAGCTTTTGCATCACAAAAGAGTTTTTTTGACAGAAAGGATATTAAAAACGGATATTTTAATTATCAATTAAGAGAAATACAGAAATTTTGCGTACATGCAAAGTCTTAGTTTATCCAAATGAAGTCTTTCTCTAACGTTATCCCGAACCAGAACCTTTACTGAATGGCTTTCGGGAGCGTAATTATAGTTCCTCATGAAAATTTCACAGCTGTCAACACACACACACACACACACACACACACACACACACACACACACACACACACACACACACACAGCGAGACAGACACAAACAAGCAGTCAGTCAGACAGATGATGTTAAGGTATTGTGCCAAAACAGAGACGTTCACTAAGAATGCTGTATTAGTCAACATAAAACACAACTTTGGTGTCTTCCTCTTTCTTTATTACGTATTTCCATTTCCCTTTTATAATGCACGTGATAATGTCTTTCCTTTACATCCTTATTATATAAATATTACAGAACGTCCACCCCTCTTAGCACTTTTACAAAACCCACTTGCGAATATGATGGATGAAAATGAAGAAGTGCGTTCAGAGTATGAAAACTTAAAAATGACACCTATGAAAAACTCGATTTGTTGTATGTTTTTGGTGCTAAACTCTTCCTGGGTTTGATATAAATAACGATAAGAACATATTTTCGTATTGTATGCTGATGCACTGTGAACAAACGCGATTACTCGTTAAAATACAATAATCAGCATCTTTATACCTAATGTGTGTTATGATAAATAGAGATGAAATGATTCAATGAATAGGCATTATACAAAACCGAGTGATTACCGCATCCTCAAATGATTTGTTTCTGATAATTGCGATAAGAAGGAGGTAAATATGTAAAAGTCATATTATCGCCTTCTGCCCGTGACGGAAGCGAAAGCTATGATATGAGCCAAAAAGGGAATGAAAAGAACTTTGAAAATAAAATTAAATGCAGAGAAAATATTCATCAGGAACTTACCTGTCTCTCAGCGCAGGTCTCGGCTCAATCGTTCTTTCGGTCATCCTGTCTTTAGCTTCCTCCCT
>JANJGK010000013.1:9001329-9028892 GCA_039081455.1 Macrobrachium rosenbergii | reverse complement strand
TTAAAAATTTGAAAGCGCTTGGTACTGAACTTCTGCCTGTCATTTTCCTGTGGTATTCGCCAATATATATATATATATATATATATATATATATATATATATATATATATATATATATATATATATATATATGTATATATATATATATATATATATATATATATATATATATATATATATATAGTTGTAATAGCTATAATTCGCTCTCAAATTCTACATATATAAAATATTTATATATATATATATATATATATATATATATATATATATATATATATATATATATATATATCTTGTATGTCAATAACTTGAATTGAAATTAACCTCTCTCTCTCTCTCTCTCTCTCTCTCTCTCTCTCTCTCTCTCTCTCTCTCTCTCTCTCAGGGAGAGAGAGAGAGAGAGAGAGAGAGAGAGAGAGAGAGAGAAATCAATTTCCATTCATGTTAAATGTATCTTGAATCATTGGTTATGGGTTTAGGGTTAACGGCGGCTTGGCCTTAACCTAATACATGGAGATTCGAATCTCACCTATAAAGGGTTAGCGTTTCTTTGTATATTTCCCACTGAAGTTTAATGTTTACCTTAGCAATGTTTGTGAAAATTAACTGCATTAAAATGTCGTTGTAGGTTTATTGCCCAAATCCACTCATTTTATACAAAATGGCTCATAGACTAGAATTAGCAAATATGACTGGATTTAGTTTCCGGACAAAATGTAAGGATACAACGAAAGGAAATATTTCTTAAAATCAGTTAGGTGGAAAGAACATAGTATGTTTGATGCTTAACTTTTTATTTATTTAAAACAGTTTTCTCTCAGGCACAAATTAAACTTTGCAAAACAGAATCCAAAAAGTGTCAAAATGATTTACAAAACCATCAATCAGCCCTTTGATTTAATCTCACAATAATGTAATCAAGGTCGCTGTTTTGAAGGCTAAAAGATGATCAGTTGTTTAAAAATAAATTAGATGTTTAGGCTTACACTCTTTACAAAAAAGTAATGAATCTCCATTCATGTTGCAGTGACAATCCTTTAAATCATTATCTTGCGCGCAGTCTGTGAATGAGGCACTATTTCCCTCTTCTTTTATGTCTCCTCCTTCTGCTCTTCCGCCCGGAGCGACACGTTCTAATTATCTGGCCTCTTGTCGTCTTGGCATATTCCTCTTGTTCATCATTTACGCCTGCGAGCTTCACTGATCCATTACTGAAGCGGTTTCGTATCAGAACTATTATCTCTATCCAAGCGATAAGAGTGACGGAGATCAAAGCTGCCATGATGAGAAACATTACTAATTCTTGCCATGGTCCTCCGGGAATGACGACGTCTACGTATTTCTGAAGGCAATCAATCACAGACAACAAGCCCTTCCGACCTAACAGTTCCTCCATAGAGAGCTCACGGAAGCCACAAGGAAGGGGAGCGTCAGGTATAAATTTCCCGAAATAAGGGATTCTCCTGAGGTATCCTCGAAACCAGTGAACATCCTCATATCCTTGCTTGGCCTCTTCCAGAAGTAATCCCAAATCTTCTTGCCTCCACCAGGTTGCAGTTATAGAAATGAAGTGTGGAATCCAGGACAGGACTCTGCCAACAGTTAGTCTGTAAAGTATCTGGAGAATCGTAACTATCATGTCTGATAGTTTCGACGTAAGACTCTCTTCTTAAATCCTCTTCAATTCATCGTTGTTGGGGAAAATTTGAAGAAATTTTTGACGCATTTTAAAACTTTTCAGAAGAAAATAATAAATTTGCACGTTTTACATCCATTATAAATTATGTACATCGTGCATTTTATGATTGGAAAAATAAATTGAAATAAAATATTGCAATGCGCAGATTTTTCTGTGCATTACAATATCTTATCACATTTATTACATATCTGAGATCTAATTCTAATCTCTAAGCATTAGTCCCAGTATATTTCAGATTAGATGCCCATCATAAAATTTAGAATGATTGGGGTTTTAAAATGGATCACTGCAAATGATACTTAGTCAATGGCCATTATATTTCTTACTTAATGCATTCTCTTGGTGTACCATAATGTTTGTGCCACTTGCGCAAAGTCTTTTCATTATTTCAGGCAATTAGTCTATCCATCTGTTTATCGTTCTGTCTATCTGTTTATCTATTTTTCTATCCCACGTAGAAATATATATATATATATACAGTATACATATATATATATATATATATATATATATATATATATATATATATATATATATATATATATATATATATATATATATATATATATATATATTTCTTGCATGCCCATATCTAATGAGTCCAGATAACTTTAACTTTAATCTCTCTCTAGAGATACATTTCAGTTCAAGTTAAAGGCATCTTGACTCATCGGTTATGGGTTTGGGGTTATCGTCGACCTAGCCGTAATCTAACACATGGAGATTCGAATCTCACCTATAAAGGGTTAGCGTTTCTTTATATATTTTCCATTGAAGTTTAATGTTTACCTGAGTAATGTGTGTGAAAGTTAACCAAAATAATTTTTTTTATTGGTTTATTGCCATATATATATATATATATATATATATATATATATATATATATATATATATATATATATATATATATATATATATATATATATATATATATATATATACATTGATAAAATGTAAATATTTTACTTAGGGTAATTTTCTTTTTCTCTTTCCCGAAAATTTCAGTAGGTATTGTCAATCAAACCCAAAAATACGCTACGCAGAGTTTACATTCGCCCAGATCAAATCCTCCTATTCTTAAGACACACTCATCCAATATCGTTAGGAAATAGGAATTGTAACGATAGGGATTAACTCTCAATCAGCGTTTTATCCAATCAAGTTACGGGGTTGCGGGAAAATACCTACATATAAAATATGATGGAGAGGGGATCGTGCATAGTTGATCAAAAAGAAGTAGCAACTAGTGAAGAGAGAGAGAGAGAGAATCCTAACTTCAACAAACATCCATAATCATTATTGATGAGTTTTAAAGAGCTGTAATTTTGTTATGCTCGCGTAACAGCCTTATAAAGGAGAGAGACAATGCAGTGTTGATTTATATGATTAGCCGCAAATAGGTCTAAATAAAACGTTCATGACGAATGCAGATCACACAAAAAAAAAAAAATCCTGTGAATGGCTCGTTCTTGCTACAGATGGATGAATTGTGAAAGCGCAAGGATGACGGTCAGAAAGTATGAATTTGGAACTTAAATATAAAATAAAATAAATTATATAAATAAAATATAGTTATTGCAATATGATGGGAAATTCCGTTAAACGAACTGTTTTATGTACTTTTCTGTTATATACCCTTTGCTGAGTTTAAATGTTAAGCAAAACAACTGCTTATCTCAGTGCACTTGTAAAGTAAGTTTTCCTTCATAAAAATAGTGAAAAAATAATAGATCTGTAACATGGTTGGATAAAGTAACCTGAATTTTTATAAATGAGCTGGAGGCTGAGTGGCAGCGCAGAATATTGAGACAAATAGAGATGGCATTTGTACACAAAACTTTTGTCTCTCTAGGATCCGTTATTTTGCATTAAGGTAATCTGTGTTAGGAATGTTAATTGTCTTCGAATTTGACAAGGCGGAGTGGGGCGGCATGCGAGAGATTATAATTATCATCCAAATGCATTAACGCCATGTATGATAGTATCCAACACTGATAAGTATATGCATTAATTTCTCGATCGATGCAACTTAACCGTAAATGTAATTAAATAGCAAAGCATGATTATAGCGTCTAGCTTCATTGTTTCACATCTTCCGTCGCAGATAAGCCACTGAAGCGTTGTATGTGGAACCTTCTGCGAACATTCACAATATAACTGGATATCTTGATAAGTAAACGAAAGAAATCAGTCCGCAGTTTCTGGAAAATAAATGTTTGATAATCGTTGATGAAAATGAAGATTTTGCAGCATTTTTCTCGGAAGTCAAAATAACCATCATCGAAACAGAATTTTCTGCTATGAACAACAGAATAAAATTGATGCACGCTCACATAAGAACTTGATTTTTTACTCTCTCTCTCTCTCTCTCTCTCTCTCTCTCTCTCTCTCTCTCTCTCTCTATATATATATATATATATATATATATATATATATATATATATATATATTATATATATTTATATATATTATATATGTATGTATGTATACACACACTCACATATACATATATATATATTTATATATATATATATATATATATATATATATATATATATATATATATATATATATATATATTATATTATATATGTATGTATGTATACACACACTCACATATACATATATATATATATATATATATATATATATATATATATATATATATATATGTATATATGTATATATATATATATATATATATATATATATATATATATATATATATATATATATATATATATATATATATATATATATATATATATACTAAATTCATATTCGGTCAACGTAAGGACATAATGACCTGATGAATAATGAAAAAAACCGATGGCTTTGCAACTTCGCTCTTTTGCCAAAAGATATCCCAAATTCTGACGTAATTCCCCCTTTCCGTGAAATATGAACCTTCGCTGCATAAAAACGACGTCGTAAATTTCTCTATGGAAGATGGGGTCTATAAGGAAATGATGCGAGTTTTTTTTTTTCTATGTAGATGATATAGGATGCTATGTCTGATGAAGTATATGTGGAACTATTGCGTAGAATAAAGTACAAATGGAGCTAGCGTGTAAATGAAATTAGGTTTCAAGATTAGATTGCACGTATAAAAGTGTTTTGTTAGAAAATTAACTTAAAGGTTAGAGGTATCTAATCAAATCATTCTTTGACTATTACTCAGGAACGCTATATTTCAGCGTGTTATTCATGGTAATGAAAGCTGTTTTTGTTGGAAAAGAACGATTTTATTCTGTTCCCCTTGGCACCTTCTTGAGCTAATGTTATTAGCTTTATCTGAATTTCAAGATTTATATTCTGCTTCTTCTACTCTCTTGCTATTTTAACTTTGTTTGTAACTGCTTACGTATTGTACCTGCTTCTCCAATACGCAAATTTTTACCTCGCAACCGAGGTCTCAGTAACTCTAGATACATTAAGATTTTATTGTGTGATAAAACAGGGTACGTGATTAAACCTAAAATTTCCATTTTTGAAAAGAAGTCTATATTATATGCATTACTGGTGGCATTTAGTTTAGTAGTTTGGTAATTAATATGGTGGCAAAATTTAAACTTTGACTAGGATTTTACTTATATTTTTTTTTCTTAAAACACGTAGGTTAGGAATCAGTTCAAAATAACTATGGTACTTTAAGCAAGGAAAAGCATTTTATATACATATATATATATGTATGTATGTATGTATGTATGTATATATATATATATATATATATATATATATATATATATATATATATATATATATATATATATATATATATATATATATATATATACATACACACAGTATATGCATATGTATATGTATGTGAGAGAGAGAGAGAGAGAGAGAGAGAGAGAGAGAGAGAGAGAGAGAGAGAGAGAGAGAGAGACCATTCTGGTGTCAAGAAAGATGAAAACAGTAAACAATTCTCGTCGGATTCTAATGTTCCTTTGCCATCAGCTTTATATAAAAAATCTAGAATATGTAGTAACTACACACAGTATACGTTACCTGGTAAGATATTTTCTCCCGTAAGGACATTGCTTGTCTTTCCAAACCCCGTTTCTCCCTTGTTAATTAACTATACTTCATACATTTGGTTATATAGGGTTGTTTGCTTTGCCGAGGTGTTAATAATTAATTTCACCCTTGGCCTACTTACCTGTGTGCGCAGTTCTTAAAAGTCCTTCAGACTACAGGCGTTGCTGCATTCGGATTTAGGGACCAAGTTTCTTTTGTCATTTATGATTAAGTAGCACATAACCATTTTTTAATGGTAAAAGAACACGGAAATCCATAAGAACGAGATGAGTATGTCTGGAAGTCGGATTTCATCGAAAGTTCGAGGATTAGATGGAATATATTTTATGCATTGCTTGAAACTGGTACCAACTAAGATTAATGAAATCTTTGAATTTTTTTAGACCCCAAACAAAGGTTAATAAATATTGGCACCAGGTAGAACCGAAAGTTTGTGTGATGCCTGAATGTCGGATGTCTTCGCTTTCACTTTAATGTGTTATATTCATTCATCATAGTCATTATCATTATTTGGACTACAGTACCCATAGGACAACTAACAGTCATACTTACACAAGAGTACAAAGGGATAACTGAATGCTTTGATACAATGAATAATCATATTTGTCATCCGGAAGGGAACAAACTTCACAAACTTACCATACGGCTTGGAGCTAGATCCTTAGGGATAACGTTTAATGGAAAGTGTGGAAGTTCTACTTCCAGCCTTCAAAGTTGGACTATTTTTCTTTCTGATACGCTTTGCAAATTAAGCTTCCATAGGGATTAAAGATCACATTTAAGTTTCTGTCTACCACTTTGTCGTTGCCTTAATGTAACGAAAATGACACAGGCTGATGATTTCCAACTTCACTTTTGGCATGAAAATTTGGTCCTTTTGTGACTATAGCTAGTAAACTTGTTGAGCAATAGTTGGTGGTTGTTCCTTTTAACTTTATACAAAATGAGAGAGAGGGAGAATCTTTAATAATGAAACCTATAGGATTTGCAGTAGCCTCTTCTTACGAACCAAATTTATGTTGTTTTCTTTGGGCTGGTATGCAAAAATCGGAATAGTTATGAGAAGCTGTTTTCGTTTAATTTTTGTTTTTTTCGAAGTATCACTTTTGGTGTGATGACTGGCGAAGAGGTCATCTCGTCTGCGAGTATAATGATTGTGTATATTGAGAGGCTAATGGGTAGAGTTATATGTGAAAGATTCGTTTATCCTTCCATAAAATGAGGGAGAGTGAGAGAAGTCGGAACTTTTTTATACATCCCACGGGGTTTTATGGCTTATTTTACTGATATTCTTCAGTCGTATTTGTAATGGGACTAATTTTATACTCAATCTGATCCTGCTAATGAAATGTTTTTACCTAAGAATTCCATACAATTCGGTACTTTGAGAATGAGTTCTAATTATATCTTCATGTCAAAAGTATTGTATATTTCACGGAACTATTTGTAGCAGTGATTTCGACTGTTGCACTTACACCATGTAATCTTGACAGCAAACCATTCATCATTCTCTAATGACCGAAATTCTATCCTAAAACATTTCTCTCGCTCTCTCTTTCATTTTCTCTTTTTCTTCAACTTCCGACAGACAGGCCTGAACAAAGGTCAATTTCGCAGCTCGTAAATCTCAACGAGAAAAGTGTCGGATAACTTTCTAAGAGGTGGCTGTTGCTACCCGGAGGACCACGCATGAGTGTTTGCCATTTTTTGCTATTACGATAAAAACATAAATAGGGAAGAAATACATATGCATGCATATATATATTATATATGTATATATATGTGTTTATATATTTATTTATTTATTTATTAATATATATACACATACACACACGAAATATATGCACATATGCTGAGTGAGAGATGATTAGTATTCCTGTCAGAATCATCTTATTCTGTTATTTGTTTGCATTCAAAATTAAAAAAAAAAAAAGAATAAGAAACCGAAAGCAGTAAATTCAAGACATCGAGAGACTGACGTGGAAATATAAAATTTCGATTCTTTCTGCTCATTCACATGATGAATGCTTTTAGATGAGTGGCTTCCCACGATTACCGCTTATAGCATAATGTTTGAGCCATTGTATCGTAAAGAGTACGGTTTATTTCGTTCACAGCAAGGAATGACGTTGTTTAATTTTTTTTTGGTGTCAAAAGCGTGGGAACTGCAATACTATTTTGTTAAGGAAACTAGTTTTTGTCTTTCTTATATTTAAACTCAGTGGAACACGGTGCTAAATTAGAACACCCATTTAAGTGGCTGGCGAAGAGGTTGATTAATTATCGCAGAAAGGACTGAGTGTTAATGGCTCTAGAGATAACCTTCTACCCTATTCCCCGGCTATGAATATCAAACTAGGGGAAATCGTCCTAATCATGACATCATTCAGGCCTCCTCAACCTTTTGATTTAACAGAAGAGGAAATTATGCTGAATATGACATTATGAAGTAGAATTGCTGTTAATTTACTTCAACAAAAAATTCTGCGCTTACATATTCAGGTGCATTACTTATTTAATTACATATAAACATTCACACTTGTATACGTACAGTGATAACATTGTGTGTTGGATGCTGTAATCTTAGTAAGAATATTGACTGGGAAAAAATTACCAACAGGAGATTAGGTCTGCATGTAGGTTAAGTATTTTACATGTACTAAAGGGTGATATGGTAAACTGGCGAACTATAACCGCCAAGGTATCAAATTGTAGACTGATGACAGGTGCTAAACTATATTGAACTTAGAGCTTATCTTTTATTTATTGGAATATTGTTCATATATCAAGTTAATAATTTAAGTCGATGTATAAAATGGGCATGGAGTCTTCAAATGGTACCTGGTTTTGCATAAGGAAAACAAAGTAAAGAAGATACTCACGTCATAATACTCTATCTTTGAACCTAAGTACGAAAAAGAGGATATTACTAACAACATGAACAGAAAATGAATTTCGTTATTGTTTTCAACAAAACGAAATTCTGAAGTTTCTCTGTTACTTAGATTTTTCTACATGAAAGTCAAATGACTTTAAAATAAATCCTTAACATAAAGAGCGTTCTCGATTAGACTGCTGGAAAAGCCTGTGTGGGTGAGAGTGAGCGAGACAGGTAGAGAAAATATATGATGATGCCAGACTTGTAGTTCCACTCAGGTGGCCTCAAGAATGCATCGTCAAGGTCCTGCCATTTTCATCACATACATAGTTTGATGAAGAATCCCTCTCTCTCTCTCTCTCTCTCTCTCTCTCTCTCTCTCTCTCTCTCTCTCTCTCCTCTCTCTCTCTCTCTCTCTCTCTCTCTCCTCCGTGTGCTGTGTTCGACCATAACTTATCTTTGATATTCTTCATAAAGATTCTTCTTTACTATGCACTCCTTGTTCACTGTTTATTCCCTCTTTCTGTGCCCTTCATGTTTGATGTCTTTGAACTTATTGTTAGTTTCGCTTTCCCCTCAGCGCCACGTAAAATATCCCTGTATCTGACTTTCATCTTTGTAAAAGCTTTTTCCCACGAACTGTTTTACATCTGGGTCTTTATCATGATTGTTTGCTTACAGATTTATATATATATATATATATATATATATATATATATATATATATATATATATATATATATATATAATATATATATATATATATATATATATATATATATATATATATGTTGTTAAAATATTCATCTGCAGTATGATATTTTCGTCTTTATAAAATGTACATTGTTCCCTTCATATTTTTCGTAAATAAATCTCATGTCCAGATATTCATTACCTGAATCAACTTATCGCTGTGAAACACAAATTCGGAGTTATTGTTCACTTATCACTGATTTGTATTCGTGAAGTGGGTTATATGCATTCAAGCTTTGTAATGGTACTGTCAATTTCTGTAAGTTCATAGTCCTTTAATTTTCTGTTCGAGTTACAGGGAAAACTTAGTTTTGATATTTCTTTGGTTTAGGTCTATCCGTCAGTGAATAAGCTCCAGGAGACTGTCGAAATATGTGAAGTATATTTGCCATTTCGTACTGAATGGTATTATGAGAGAGAGAGAGAGAGAGAGAGAGAGAGAGAGAGAGAGAGAGAGAGAGAGAGAGAGAGAGAGAGAGAGAGAGATGAATGTAAGTAGGCGAAACATCATCAAGATAAGGAAATGTTTACAGCTTACAAGTACATGTTTTGTAAACCTGATGTCACATATCCAAGCAGAGGTAGGTACAGCCTAAATGTTCCCATATGCTTTCTCTATTTCCCAAAAGAATATATCCCGTTTTTAAACTGTTCAAAGAAAATTTAAATTTACTTTCAATGTAATCCGTAAGGAACACTTCAAATTTTCATTGTGTCCTGAAATATTCAGGCACATTTTTTGAACAAGGAGAGAGAGAGAGAGAGAGAGAGAGAGAGAGAGAGAGAGAGAGAGAGAGAGAGAGAGAGAGAGAGAGAGAGAGGCGGTAGGCAAATAGGGAAGCTTCCTCATTAAATTCATTTCAACATAGTTTTAATTACTGATCCCTGTTCATTTATATGCTAATTAAGTTTCCCACAGCAGGAGGCAGATAATGGCAATATCCTTGAACGCTTCGTAAAGTACCATATTCGGCTGAGCGTACAGAATTGTATCTTGTATAATCGAGTTAATTCAAAGTGAACATCTTGGAAAATATGTAACGTAAGATACGCTCACATAACTATAAAATGTAATTAGTTATTTGCAGTAAATCTGGCAAATGATGAAAATGTCTTCACGCTGGTTAATGGTGATAAAATGGCTTCATTTTTGTGTAATAGTAAAAGCAGTGTCACAAGATGTGCATGGCATGTGGTTGTGTAATCAAAACAGTTTCGATTCCTCATTCATGTGCTTGTGTCTTTAAGCACAACCAGTGCATTTCAATGACTTCTAGTATTATTGCGTGCATTTAGCGGTGTTAATAGCTTGCGATCAGTGTAAGTAAATTGTTATTAGGTCTTACATGAGAAAAGAAGTAAATATTTATATCTAAGGTAGCTTTTAGGATAACCGATTTTAGGCAGGCTAACATTCTCATACGTTAATAGGTATATATATATATATATATATATATATATATATATATATATATATATATATATATATATATATATATATATATATATATATATATATATATATAGAGAGAGAGAGAGAGAGAGAGAGAGAGAGAGAGAGAGAGAGAGAGAGAGAGAGAGAGAGAGAGAGAGAGAGAGAGAGAGAGAGACATCGTTCATTGATCTAATTTCTGTAGCATATATAATCTCTCATTACTGACCTTATTCCCTTTAGAGTGTGTTTACGATTCCCACCGGCGAAGAGAATATCTTTTTAATTCCCGTTTAGAACGTCAAGGTTTTCAGTATTAAGAATAATAAGAAATGAAGACATTGGGGACTTTGTTGTAAATGCATAAAAACATGCATACATGAAGAAATGTATGAACGTGTACAATTTGCACTTGCATGTTTTCCCTGGAAGCCTCAGGTATTAAAAAAATATAACTTACTGAGTTTTGTTAATATAAACTAAATCAATTTAAACAACAGGAAGTCCTCTCTCTCTCTCTCTCTCTCTCTCTCTCTCTCTCTCTCTCTCTCTCTCTCTCTCTCTCTCTCATGCTTGCCGACACTGATTTTAAGACTAGAAAATTATCAAAAGTTGTCCCCCCTGATAGATTTTCATGGATCCTCTCTAAGACTTCATTTTCACTCTCTCTTTTATTCTTAATCCCATTTTCTTTTCAATAGGATTCATTTTCTTTCAGTCTCAAATCCCCACACCCAATGGTAATCCTTTTCCTTTTCCGGAGAATTTGGAATGTGGCGAGTAATCTTTTTCCTCGATATGCTGAGGTTTTTTAGGTTCTCCTTTTACATTCATGCGTAAAATTTATTTTTGGGGGCACATTAATTGTTTTGTAATCGTGATAACCACAATGCCCTCTTAAGACTATGAAGTTCTGACGTCCCTTGCAGGATTCGAACCCTCAGACGGAGTATCAGAACAAAGTCACGTTATCGAGCTGACCTCGTTTTGATACTCCGGATGCCGGTTCGAAATGACCAGTAGATTCTACATATTTATCGTTTTGTTCATGTCTCCTAACTTTTTCTTTGTTAATTTGCAATATTTTTCATTTGCCCTTTAAATAAACTCGGAATGCTGTTTTATAATAATAATAATAATAATAATAATAATAATAATAATAATAATAATAATAATAATAATAATAATCCGCAGTTATATAGTAAACTATATTACGATAGTTTACTATATAATTGTGGATTTTTATTAGAGAGATTGTTTTTCACGAGATTGTGAATATCTTAGCAATAATAATAATAATAATAATAATAATAATAATAATAATAATAATAATAATAATAATATAATAATAATAATTATTACTACTACTACTACTACTACTACTACTACTACTATTATTATTTTTTTATTAAGAATTCCAGTGAAGTTGAATAACCTGCGATCTTTTTTCAAAAAAACTAATAAAATAGCCAGCAACAAATTCCAAGACCTAATTGCGATGTTCTGTTCCAAGACTTCATGGCCAAATTACCGAGCTAAATGTATTCCCCGGCTCAGAGAAACACAGAACTTCTGATTAGCCTTTTGAGTTTACCTGTTAAACTGCTGGCTGATTCGTCATCTAAATGCTATTAGTTGTAAAGCTATTTGCCATGCTAATTGAAGCTGCTTTCGGAATACGTATAATTTTGCAAAGACTGATGTACAGAATATCTATCTAGGTCGTATGGAGATGAAGTTTAGTTCATCACATGAATTAATGCATTCATTCTCATTTTCTGTCATTGAACGTAGAATTCCATTGTAATAAGTTATAATCTTTATAGGTGAATTCAGTGACTCTTCTAAAGGCATCTAAAACGACATGTATAAGGAATGATATAATTTTCTCCTTGAAAAATAGAATTAACGGAGAACTCTAGCACTTCCATACTGAAAAACTATAATTGTTTCAGTTATACAAACAAACGCGTTTAGGCAGCATTGGCCATTTCAAAAAAATAAAAATGCCCAAGTTTCATTAGCATCGCACTTACCGTTAAAAGTAATGTCATGAAGAGGAATCCTCCAGTATTGTAACAACTAACCTTGATTCTCTAAAATATATGTATATAAATATACATATACATATACAAACCTATCGGGAAATATATCAAAGAAAGACAATAACTGAGAGAATGGATTACTGATATCCGAAAATATCAGGCTTCATCGTAAATACTTTCAATCCAGGTACAGTACCAAGACGTACCAAATGGGGAAAGTTAGGGAAATTTGCCGAAAGTTGTTTGAGTTACAGGAAGCTTACAAGTTCCTTGTTAGCATCACTAGAGAGGTAATTTAACTTTTCCAAGCTCGCACTGGTACGTTGTTGCTCCCCTCCCCCCCCCCCCCCGCCTCTCTCTCTCTCTCTCTCTCTCTCTCTCTCTCTCTCTCTCTCTGTATGCACGTGTGCATATTTGTGAGCTTCCGTTAGTTTTTCAGTATAATTCAGGTAAAAATAGATAAGTTTATATTTGTATTTGTATACGATAATGGTGTGAAACAGTCCCCTAAATATTTTTATAATATTTAATGAAGTGAATGGTTACATGAATCCATAAAGCATATAAGAAAATCACCAAAGGTCAGCCATCACTTTTCTATATCGGTCCATAGTAAGACAGGATACATATACAGAGCTCGAATCCCGTCTAACAGGAAGGCCATAATGGAACGTGGCCAAGATTATAAATGTGATGGATGCTGCTCCTGGAAATGATGACTGACAGGAATGGGTAAAAAAGCAACAGGAAATGAAAAGGAAGAGGAAATGGGGGAAATGGAAGTCCAGGAGGTATAGCATGAGAGAAACATTGAAGCAACAGATGGCTTATTGCGACTTGTGTTTAGAAGAAAAAATCGCATTTACACCCTCATATTTATGAATGATATGTTAGCATTACCTTATATTGAAGACAATAATCTTATTATTAATTTAGTTCTGTATTTCACTATATTTATATTATAACTATATTTGAATTAAAATTATCGAGTAAAACCTAACACCATATATATATATATATATATATATATATATATATATATATATATATATATATATATATATATATATATATATATATATATATATATATATATATATATATATATATATATATATATATATATATATATATATATATATATATATATATATATATATATATATGTGTGTGTGTGTATATATATATATATATACTATATACATCCTCGGTATTGTTATTATTGCTATTATTATTAATGTTAAAATAAATTAGAAAAGTGGCTGGAAACAATACAATTAGTTTTAATTTAGCTTTATATTTATCTTATAATTATATTCGCATTAAAAGTTTTGAGTAAAACGTAACCCACACACACATACATACATATATATATATATATATATATATATATATATATATATATATATATATATATATATATATATATATATATATATATATATATATATACATACACATACACATACACACACACACACACACATATATATATATATATATATAGTATATATATATATATATATATATATATATTATAGTCGGCATTGTTATTATTGGTATTGTGATTATCAAAAAGTCTTCCTTCCACTAATTTAGACGAGTGGCTGACGCAATTTTTTCTTTTATTCACATTTTCAGAGTACTTATGATGGGTTTAATAATTAATTATTGACTTAGGATTTCATTTCATCTGATTCTATCTTTTGTATATATAAGTTAATATAAGAGGGAACATGAATTAAGATACTGCATTTGTATTATTACCTTATAGGACACTGAAATAATAATTTTACAATATCTATGAATCCGCATATTCTTAGTTCTGTGAAAAACGCAGCGAATACCACAACACAGACAAGTTTACAATAGGAAGCTAAGCACTGAATGCAAAAATCAAGAATGTATCCTTATGGAATAAAAGTATTTCTTCTCCCGAGAAGCTATTAGTAAGCTTTCATGCAAATGAGACCCGTTTTAAAACTTTCCAAGCGAAGCGAAAGCTCATTTATTATTTCAGAGGGAAAGTTTATCCCACCTATGACGTCACAGCCAGCAGCGTTTTGAAACGATGTGCGTATGCACTAAAATTAACGGGATGGAATTGTGCAATAAAATTATCAGACACTAAGACTGTCGAAGATGTTGTCGGTTATTCTGCCTGCTTTCAAGGTTTTAAGTGTGCATAATTTTAAAAAATCTTACTCTTAATTAAATATTACGTATGCAAATCCACTTTCTAAACTTAATACACTGCGATAAACGTCGAACCGATTACTGACTCTTATGATGAAAACCTTGAACATACTGCGATCACGCCATTCCACGTAGAAAAAACTTTACTTCAAAGTAAGACCCTTGCATGATTTTTTTTAGCTATTCCTGTAATAATCCCTAATACAGTCAAAGTATTTTTTCACAGACACGAAAATATAAGCCATTTTTATAATCCCAGACATATTAGAGACTTATCACGTCTCATTTTTTACTAATGGAGATAAAAAGTGTTTACAGCATAACTATAAGTAAGGAAAAGAAACTATACACCATGCACGTGTATTATACAAACACATACGCTTTGTATATGGTATGTCAGTGATAAAATCAGTTACTAAAGCTAAATAGCATGTAACAGTTGTTGATGATTATCTCTCTCTCTCTCTCTCTCTGGAAGAGTAATGGTAAAAATATTCCCTGGCATACGTGTGTGCGATTTTCTTGGGAAATACTGCATTTGTTATAAAAAAGGGAAAATACTTTAACAAGAAAACCCCTCCAAGTTTTTTCTCTTATATAGATTGAAAGATTTGACCAGTCTTAGATTTTACGAGCGCATTATAACTTTTATTGGTGTCATAAGGATCTTGTCTTGGTGCCAAATGGACTGCCATCACATCTGACCACAACTTTGTGGTTCTGTCGCTTTTCTGCTGAGAAAGAAACACTTTGCAGCCTAGACAACAAACTTAATATTAAAGAATAAAAGTGAGGTAACGTACTGATAGCCATCGTGCGATGAAAATGCATTTTACTTTACTTAGCTCTGAATTATCACTGGTCTTTCTAAACAAAGACCGTACCATGAATGAAATTTATCCTTCGAAATAAGATAACATTTTGAAGGCCTTAGATTAAGAAGTTTTAAAAATGCCTTGAAATCACTTTGACCCTTGTGACAGACAAAACGAATATCTACATTCGAGAATTCCTTAACTTCCTGAAAATATTCTTAGAAATAGCTCGATAGGAAGCAGCATAGAAAATTACCAATGTTTTTCAGCAATACGATAAAATCCTGAACCAAAAATATCAGTAATTTATTTTACAGCACAAGAGATCTTGAACTAAACCCAGATCTGATAAGAAAGAAATAATATAATTTAATAAGAATCTCCACGTTTCTAGCCCAACTGTAAGATGATTCGAATTTGTGGGAAGACGTTCTTGAGAAGAAAAGTGCACCATATTACAAGTTTATGCATTATTCTTTGTAAGACTCATGTTATACGATATCTGCAGCTGACCCCTGTATTTCCTTGACTCAAATTCTGTCATAAAGAATCTTCGAGTTAGTAGATAGCGAACCCGATCCCGACAACATGTGCTGCTCGCCTGTATTTCATCAAATAAATATTGGATAACTTTCTGAAAGAAATATTCTCGCTGGCAAATCATTTATATCATAGTTATAAGTCTGTAAACAGACATAGTTCTTGGTTTGTATTATTTTTCTTCAATATACAGTCAGATTCTTGTATATATTTTAGTTATAAATCTGCAAACAGACATCGTTCTTGGTTTATATTATTTGTCTTCTATATACAGCCATATTCTTGAATATATTTCCTCAATAACTGTGGTATTATTCCTGACCCTTTGATCACAGCAGACGGCATTACACAGCGTCACCTGACGAATTCAAACTGATATAAACAAGATATATGCTGCTTTTGTTCTGAATAGACTATTCAGATGGGAGTTCTGTTGCTGTCTTTCATGATAGCAAGTTTGTGTCCAGAATTACCTTGCGGAGGTTCTGGACTCCTTGGCATTCAAGCGGTCTCGGAAGTTTAGTGATTTCCTCCTAAATCTCTTGAGAAATATAGTTAGTTACCATCGAAGCTCTTACTTGACAAAATAAAATTTGTCTTAATGATCATCTACAATCCATGAAAGATGGTTGTCATTGCATAGGAATCTCCATAGACCATTAGTGCATTGAAATTAACATTTCCTTTTAATTTCCACGCGATCATTACCAAATTCACTTTGAAATATTTGAAGCATGAAAAATCTGTGCAGGAAACTGCTATATTACCGACGTCTGCTACATGTCGTTATCTTTTAGATTTCTGTTTAATTTTGTGATAGACGGAAACTTATGTGGAATGCCTGAGGAAATGATTATACTCGATAACTGTGTAATAATAAATTTGGAAGTCTTTCCCCATATTGAGATTGATTACACCCTGCAACACGTAAAAGATTCCGGATCATGTCTCTGATTCTCTCAAAATCAAATCCAGCATTTAAACCCCTTTTGCTTGAGGCTGATTCCCTTCACCTGAGCTTTCTTGTTCTTTGGGAATGAAAAGCTGTCCTCATAAGCTATATACGAATATCATGAGAGAGAGAGAGAGAGAGAGAGAGAGAGAGAGAGAGAGAGAGAGCATATGTAAAGGGCAGTCATGTGAAACCACCAGCTATGGTTAACCTATTAGTGTTCTGTACGTCACTAAAATTTGGGTAGTCAGTTTATTGGAACTTTCTTTGCATGATACTCTGAAATAGTCCTGTTTGGTTCTTCCAGCTTAAATAATAATGATGATAATAATAATAATAATAATAATAATAATAATAATAATAATAATAATAATAGTGTATTTGGGCAGCTATAATATCCAGAGCTCATTCATAGTAAAATTACATTTTTCATGATCTTTCAGCATTCGTTTATTATGACGAGCTGCAGTAAACAATCATGCGCTTACCTTGCATAAACATTTTGTCCAAACACTAGGAAAACAAGTTACATCCTAATGCTAATTAGCCAAACAGCCACGTTGTTTTTCCGAGTCATGCAGCGTGATATTCTGGATGGTCAGCTTCTATCTATTGTCATTATGATATGCATTATTTGGGTAAAAATATCTCGTGAGCTTTAATTAAGATTTAATTATAAAACAGACAACTCCAGTGGATATTAATAATGTAGATGAATATGAGAAATAATCTGCTGGCGAGTTTTCTTGGAAATAAATAAACAGTGAGGAAAGAAAAATGAATAAATAAATACCTTAATTAATTAATTAATAAAAATAATATTCATCATTTGCCTGACCATCGAATTCACTCTGGTCGATCACGTATACATTTATTAGTAAAAACCTTCAGAATAAGTGAAATTGTGGTAGTTAGTTCAGATAAGACGGCCTTATGCAAGCACTGCC
Organism: Macrobrachium rosenbergii; assembly: GCA_039081455.1. Lineage (NCBI taxonomy): Eukaryota > Metazoa > Arthropoda > Malacostraca > Decapoda > Palaemonidae > Macrobrachium > Macrobrachium rosenbergii. The sequence continues at coordinate 9,010,591 of JANJGK010000013.1, read as the reverse complement.
CTTTCCGAACGGCGTCAAATAAGTGTAGAAAGGGGTTAAATGGCAAAGAAACCTGAAGTGGAACCGTGGACTGTTATAACTATGAAGAACCTCGTAGTCAAGTTCATTGCATGAGGGACAGAGAACAGAATGTCCTTTGGTGTTATGAATAAGTTTCTCCATGAAGTCGGAATAATAGGCTATCACCCAATAATTAGCGATGATATAATAACCTTAGAATATTTCATCATTACCATTCATGATTCCTTTCACATAAACATTGCTGTTTTCTGAGTGCAGAAAACATTCTCAAACTAAGTTATATATCACAAGGTCTGTGATGGAAAAGAACAATATTACTTTGTAGGCAAGTATTCTTAGGTTCTAAAACCATGTAAAAGAAATGGTTAACCTGTTCATGTAATTAAAAGAATAGAAAATATGTGTAAAGAATATTAGCATGATATACCAAGCTCAGTGTTGATTTTGCGAAGTCCAAACAGGTCTCTTTGAAGATAAAACATGAATTCCTTTCTCATGTAAATAACGTCTCTCATTTTGGGACCCTCTAATTAAAATAGGAAATAGGAAACAAATCATTGTACTTTTTGGTGTTTCCAGAGTACGTGATAAAACTTTGCGGTAGAGTTTCATGTATTTTTTTTAGGGTCGTACGTGTATAAAATAGAAGAAATATCCAACAATGGATAGTCGTATAATTGCTGATTTAGCTTTTTGAATATAATGAAGAGTTGATTATGAAAACATATAGAGATTGTTGTATTTATTGTTATTTTTTAGATATTAATTTAATGATTATTTCTATGGAAAAAAAAAAAGGAATTTGTTCATCTTTTGCTGTTCATTAAGTGAATATTGTTTCAGATCTCATCACAGAACAATATTCGCTTTATTGCTTGTGTGATTTTTTTTTTTTTTTTTTTTTAGCACATTGGTAATTGTAAGTCCCTCGACGACTTCACTTTTCTATGAAAATATGAAAAATGTGTTTCAGTATGTGTAATGTGACATGCCACTTAACAGTGACCACTCGAGCTTCTTGGTATAGTAATGCGCCATCTAGGGTAACCTCATATTATTCCTGTCATTTTACTGTTGGTCCTTGTTCCTACTTGTTTTCCTGAAGTTGTGCGGCTATTTTCTTGAAACTTGGCTTAGATAATGCCATTTGACCTCCCTTCCTAACGGCTGTTGCGTTCAAAAGGTGAATAGATAGATGTTTATGATACAGGTTTGCTTATATAGAAAATATTGCAATTCTAGACAGAATAAAAAGCGGCTATTATTTCAGTCGATCTCCTGAATCAAAGTTCATACGCACAGTATACATTGCAAGACTCCAAAACTAGGAGAGGCCAAGTAAATCATTGCTTGCACAATTGTTACCTTATATGTACCTTATTTCATTAACACGAGTATTTCAATGCGGCGTTCCACAATGCTATGGGGTTGTGTGTACGTACTTGTATCAACACCGAGTCTTTTTTTTTCTGTCACTTCAAAGGGAGACGTTACTTTTCTCAAGAATGTAACTCTTCCCGTAAGGTAATTCCCATATGTCTTGACTTTACTGCTAAAGTTTTCCGGGAACGCTACAAACGCCTTTCGATGTTTCCTTTCTGTATATACCTCTTCTTCCTGGCGCAGCCAGACCTTTAAATTTACAGTGCTCTATGTAATAGAGAAATGATGTTCCTCTCTGGTGAAGACGAAGCCTCCTCGCGGGGTGTATCCTGTTCTCTATAGAAATGGATTCTTATGTAAGAAGAAACAGTTCAGAGTTGGTAGCTTACCATATAGTCTTTTTGGTTCCGTTTCTATGTTGCTTAAGAAAATGTCACAAGGAAATATGAAGAAATAGCCGAATTATTTGTCTGTGAGTGGTGTCCCATATGACGATCATAAAATTAAGAATGGTAGGGAATTATTTATTTGATCAAATGTAAGAAAAGTCTTCTAATTCTGGTTTCTTGATATGAATCTAGCCCCCACCCCCCTCCTCTCTCTCTCTCTCTCTCTCTCTCTCTCTCTCTCTCTCTCTCTCTCTCTCTCTCTCGATGAAGCAGACAGATGGATGTAACAGTACCATACTTCTGGTTGCGATGATTTTGATATTTAAATCGTCTCACACTGGCAATACAGGTTTACATATTCACCCTAGTTATTCATCAGTATACTGTACATCATTCATCTTAAAGATGATTGATATTAAAATATTTCATATAGCCTAGTAGGTATATTAGGTTACGTATGCGATATACTTACGAATAGCATTCCTTATCTCCATATTCCATCAAAATAACTGCTTGCGAAGGGGTTTGTAGTGCATTTAGCCTTCCAGTTGTGAGCCAATATAGTTTGTCACATCGCAGCTCTGAGCTTTGACACCTGGGAAATGAAGGTAGTGCGAGCGTGAAAGGTCTTTCCGGAGGCATCAGCACCGATTTCGTCATCGAGGAGAATCCCATTTGAAAATCAATGACTGAAATTAAGGTATGGTTGACTGTGACGCCTCTCTCTCTCTCTCTCTCTCTCTCTCTCTCTCTCTCTCTCTCTCTCTCTCTCTCTCTCTCTCTCTCCCAACACTTGGTGTTTAGAATATTCAGTCAGTGGAAGAGAGGTATTTAGTTAAGAAAACATACAATAACTCGGATATATCATTACTTTTGAAAACGGGATTACGTAATAACATAGACTATAGGAAAACATCAACGAATTGATATATGCTACCCATGAGCTTTATTATGCGCCCAGGTCAGGTTAATATTGCGTCCCTATATTCATCAAGATGCTGAATTTACTGTAGAATATATGTATGTACAGGCCAATAATTTACTCTTGTGTGTTTGTGTGTGTATGTATGTATGTGTGTACACAAGCACATAAAACTTACACGTCGAGAAAGAGCAAGAGAGAATGAGAAGAGGGTACGGAAGGCTTTCGTTATCCAAGTCATCCCGAGTTAAAAGACTATATTTTTCGTATGTATATTTCCTTTGAGGACCGTTTGAATTTATTGTTTGAATATATTTATTGTTTGAATATAAACATCCCAGTATTAATGATCAGCCATTAAGGTCGTATATAAGCGTTTTTCCGTCATTTTCATAGACCAGAGCACTGGTCGAAGTTTTGAAACATGGAGCTCCATTGGCAGTAAGTGTCAAGTAAATTTCACTAACACCAACAGACTAGACTTTATGTACAACGAAACAGAGGGCCGTAGCGATACTGTAGGAAGTACAGATTTAGTGCACGGTCGTATTCGGGTTTTAGCTATTGAATTTCGATATATATGGAAATATCCAAGCGGTTAGTTTACCCCGTACGTTGTGTGGTTTATTTATCTATAAATTTTTGTCACACATGCGGTTATACTTTGTTGCTTTGTCAGACTCCCCCTTTTGCATTCTATAACACTGCGTGCATGCATGCATATATATAAGTGGACAATTTACTAACGTATTTGCTAAACCGCAGCTACTATAGGTTCCATATTAAGATTCAATGTGTGTTTAGAGCCGGAGTTATACAAACTACAGTTATTATTATTCTCGTAACTCACGTGTTAATGATGTCGCATCAGCAGCGAGAAACCAGAGTTCTCTTGGATTCATCACTCCTTTGTGCCTCTGTCGACCTAAGCCGTGAAACACCCGTCAGATGGTCAGTTGACTGTGATGCAATTTCATCCCCAAACAGAAGATGGCCCCTACCTCAAGCGCGCTTGTGCACACACACGTACACACACACACACGCACACACACACAGGAATTTCACGTTGTGACACTTTATTCCAACTTTTCGCAATACGTTATTGGATCTTCAGGGAATTTTTACAATAGATAAAAATGAAAAGTAAAAAAAAACTATGTATATACAATTATTTGGAAAATTCAAAATAATAAAAAAATTTTAATAAACAGATAATGTGAATTTCCTGCGTGTTCCTTCCCGCCTCCATCTGCTTTGTGTGAGTCTGCCAAGTGGCCTCCCAATAATTTTGGCTATACATATACATACACACACACATTATATATATATATATATATATATATATATATATAATATCTATATATATATATATATATATATATATATATATATATATATATATATATATATATATGCACATATAATGTGTCAGACGCGCCCGGCCATATGCATATGTGTTCGTGCGTATTTGTAAAAAAAAGTTTTCAATATATCTTGGATCACTCATAGAATTTATTGATTTATGTGACGGTGTTTTTTATTTTAAGAAAAGTGTAATTGATTAACTTGTATGAATGGCTTTTGTTATTTAGTCCTTGATTTATTTTGTTGGAGATAATTTCTTCGACAGAGCAAGGAAATATCGCTGTGAGAGGGAAATATTATATGCGCATATATATATATATATATATATATATATATATATATATATATATATATATATATATATATATATGTGTGTGTGTGTGTGTGTGTGTGTGTGTGTGTGTGTGTGTGTGTGTGTGTGTGTGTGTGAGAGAGAGAGAGATAGAGAGAGAGAGAGAGAGAGAGAGAGAGAGAGAGAGAGAGAGAGAGAGAGAGGGGTCGAACATCATTGCCGTTTTGGATATCCATTAAATCGATTTTAAAAAATTCTTTAGAGGAGATAAATTGCACCAGTTTGAGCGAACCTCCATATTTCTTCTCATACCTCATCTCTGATTGCAATGCGCTTAATGACCGCCACCATCAGCAGCAGAAATTGCAATTCTGTTTAACAACTGCAAAGTTCGTAAGTCAATCAGAGCATTGCGAATTCTCTTGTTTCGGTATTCGTTTCATTGACTACCAATTTCGATGCAGGGTACGCTAATGCTTGTAAAAAAGTAATCCGCCAAAGTGATCATGAGGTTGATTAAAAAAAAAAAAACAGGAGTCAAATCGTTCTGTAAAATGCATCATACCAGTGTCGTCATTCTTTTGAGGAATCATGTAATATATAGTGCTATCCTTTCTACACGCATATACACCACACAAGATACAGATTAATAAAAAATATATATTTATATATGTGTAGGGGTTTAAAAGAATTGGGAGTAACATAGGTGAGGTATTGGTCAAGTGCTATGTAGCTGAAGCAGAGATGATACTGATAGTGAAGAAATCTAGTAATATATAAGAGAACCAGTAAGCATGCAGTATAGCATTCAACTTGGGGGGGCCGTCTAAACAAGCATTTGTGCTTCCCTTTTCCTTGATTCAGATTGTCTGCCGTTAGCAAAAAAAAAAAAAAAACAAAGTATGAATGTTTTTCATGTGAAATGATACTTAAAAGCAGAGCAGATCTGATTTCACACCAAGTAAAATTGCTTTGTAGTTAATGATCTATAGCTAATTCTCTCGTGTACTAAAGAAGTTTGGCTGTTTTTACTCTCCCCTTCATAAAAATATTAATTGTTAGGAGATAACAGACGTGGTTTCAAGAATATAGTCCCAATTATGTTAAAATAAGCATTAAAACCAATTCGCATTATTACAGAAAAATGTGTTCTTACCATCAAACTTTTTCCACGCTGCCAACCTGCGTAACACGACAATAAATCTCATTGCCCTGAGGAAAGTCCAATTTTTCCTATAACTTTTACAACGTAATAAGGATAACTAGCAAAAATTCTTGTTTACGGAAAAAGTTCTATTATTCGAAGCTTCTCGTTATAGTCAATATATATATATATATATATATATATATATATATATATAATATATATATATATATATATATATATATTATATATATATATATATATATATATATATATATATATGACTATTTATCACATCACCCGTGATTCATATACAATCAGGAAGCTACAAACGTCCTTTAATATCCAATTCACTCTACCTAGGAAGTAATATATTTTCATATATGTTACCGAAGGGGAATTTTTAGTTGATAATAAGTCCACCGTCCGGTGGACTTAATTATCAACTAAAAATTCCCGTTCGGTAACATATATGAAAATATATTACTTCCGAGGTAGAGTGAATTGGATATTAAAGGACGTTTGTAGCTTTCTGATTATATATATATATATATATATATATATATATATATATATATATATATATATATATATATATATATATATATATAATATATATATATATATAAATAATCAATTCATGTCTCGTTTAATCATATTATGTACCACATTCAAGTTATAAGATTCTTCGTTACTCGTCAGAGGTTCGAACGGCACTTTTATAAATGAACACAGTCCAAATACAGTATTTATGGCCTAGGCAATTTACCTCCGATGTATCTTTTGTCGGTTTATTTAAAACCGACTCGATTTGTTGAATTGAAAATCAGCTTGACCGAGTGGTCATTTTCTTAATCGTCTTACCAGTTAAGGAAAGTCAACCTGGTAACATTGTGGAACTTTTATAATCCCCTTCGTGTAAAAGGCATTTTCATAAATATTCATCCTTCTCTTTTCTTATTTTAATGTTTATTCTTTTCTTTTGTTTCATAGTATGGTTGAAGGATGACCCTTTGTCTTTTTCATGCTTCACTGAGCGTTATCACCGAGTCAAGTGCGAAGATCAATAGAAGACGAACGGTCACAGAAGTGATAAACATACATGATATCCAATATACTAAATATCGTGAATAGATTTTGGAAAGAATATTTTAGTAGGTAGTAACAAAAATAGACAGAATAAAAAATGGAAGAATAAGAGGGAAACACTAAAGTACTAGAGCTATCAAAGAAGGCCCGGGAAAGAAGACTGCGGTGGTATGGGCCATGTGATCAGAACGGATAAGACATATGTAGGGAGGATAGTGATGAAGATGGAAGTGCCTGGTGGGAGAGCGAGAGGAAGACCGAAACGAAGGTGGATGGATGTAGTTAGAGAAGACCTGAGAGACAAACAATTGACAGAGGACGATGTGTTTGATCGAGCCAGGTGGAGGAGAGCTGTCAGAAACATCGACCCCACATAGAAGTGAGAAAAGATGCAGAGAAACAAGAAGAAGAAGAAGAAGACGACTCCGGTTTCTCGGCTAACATCTCAGTGTTTATCGAAGGAACATTAATATCCTTCCAATGGAATGAAAATTATACCTTACTTACATTTTTAAGATCTTCAGTCAATATGGCTGAAGATCATATTAATCACTTATTCGAAATGCTGAAATATTGACGGAGAAACCGGAATGTATATGCGGAAATATTCTTTCAAAAATTCATTCATTGTATTTTGTATATCGAATTTCCAATAAGTTTCTATATCAAGTCTGTGACCTTCGCTTCTAAGTGGCCTTCGTTCTCGACTCCCTGACGGCAATCAGTGAAGCGTGAAATAGAGAAAGGGTCATCCTTCAACAATAATATGAGACCAAAGACAGTTATAATTTTCAATGATTTCATCAAATTCATGTTTTTCCCCATACTATATATATATATATATATATATATATATATATATATATATATATATATATATATATATATATATATATATGTATGTATGTATGTATATATATATATACATACATACATACATACATATATATATATATATATATATATATATATATATATATATATATATATATATATAATAAAGTGTTACGGACACATGAGGACACGTGTACACGAAAGCTCATACACTCACATATGCAGTCAAGTTCGTTAAATTAGTAGAAAATTCAATCTACTTAGTATTGTACCATGTATAAAGGATTTTTAAACTTTACATTCTAAACGTCAGTAGCGTGGGATACGCCATTCAAAGATATGAACCGGCCTTTTTCATTCCGAGAAATGGAGCCCCCCTAATATGAGTAATGGGATACCAAGAACCTGAATACACGCCCAGCAGGATATTCATATTTGATATTCAAATAACCTGTGCGTTTCTTTATTTTTCTCCTATGGTTTCCATTTCTTATAACATTAGGTTTTTGTGTAAAGTTATATCAACCTAAGAGTCATCCCGCTCTTGTATGTACTAGAATCATATAGAGATGATGCATAACTGTGATTTGTTTAAGAAAAGCAAGGAGAGAAAAGACACCTCCTTAATTGCCTTGTATTTCTAAGGCAACAAAAACAAATTTTATCTGGCTTTTATTCTTGCAGATTTAAGCTTTCTATATGTGCCTTTCTTCGTCATCAGACTACCATCGTTTAAAAATAAATAAAAACATAATCTTCATGATCTAAGCATTCATATAAGCATTACTTGATTATAAATCATTCATGAGGCTATTACATTCAACTATCTGTTGCTCTTATCTTTACTAATCAATAAATATTGTGCGACATACGATCTTTACTTCCTGGTGAAACCAGTAAATCGCTATTTAAATGAATTACATTCTCAGGCTCCAGGAACCTTAAGAGATAATCCCTTATCAATGGTGAAGCGAATCCGAGACTGTGAATACTTTTGTCGGAAGAAGATTTAAAACCACTGCAGTTGTTATCGCCCCCCCCCCCCTCCCCTGCTACCGCTTATGTTAGCTTGCATTCCGAACATTTTCAGAACATCCAAAGGTGGCTTTTCTCGTTTTTCGAACCTGGGGACAGTCCTTGATCTCCAGTTATCGCCTCTAGTTACCAAATCCGCGGTTATCATCTGTAGCCACCATGCTTACCTGCGTCTTGGGAGCTAGCGACCTTAACACCAGTGCCCACTTTTGCTGTCGCTTCTTTTAGCTTATGGAACAGAACACGTACTCACTCAGCATTCACATTGGAATCTCCAATTTGACAAATTACCGGCGCATTTGTCAATATACTTTGTTGTTGATACGTTTTTATGAACCAAAAAAAAAAAAACAGCAAGAAAACTGTAGTGGAAAGTACATTATTAAATGAAGCTTGTTCTTTATTTCGTTTTAGTCCGAGGATTTCCACGCGCAGATAGTTATGTTTATGCCTGCGTGTATATGTATATTCAACCCCAAAAGAAATCTTTGATCACGGGAAGAAAATGGCGATTTGAAGGAGCCTCGGGGGGGAAAAAATTTATTTCCAATTGCCTTTTTCAACTCCTCTCAGATCTGATTGACTTGCAGATGAGATGAGATGAAATTTAAGGATCATTTCATGCAAAGGGGACATCCTGAGTGGACAGTGATACTAGGAAACCACCGTCATAATTCCATAGGAAGCTGGTGTGTTACACAGATCACTCGTTCTCTTAGCTGACTGGCTGAATGATTTATACCAAGCTTGCGTCACAAAAATGGTCTCGACAACGATTTCTTATTTAT
>JANJGK010000013.1:8976024-9001229 GCA_039081455.1 Macrobrachium rosenbergii | reverse complement strand
TTGCTGTGAACGAAATAAACCGTACTCTTTACGATCCAATGGCTCAAACATTACGCTATAAGCGGTAATCGTGGGAAGCCACTCATCTGAAAGCATTCATCATGTGAATGAGCAGAAAGAATCGAAATTTTATATATCCATGTCAGTCTCTCGATGTCTTGAACTTACTGCTTCCGGTTTCTTATTCTTTTTTTTTTATTTTGAATGCAAACAAATAACAGAATAAGATGATTCTGACAGGAATACTAATCATCTCTCTCTCAGCATATGTGCATATATTTCGTGTCTGTATGTGTATATATATATTAAATATATAAATATATATATATATATATATATATATATGTATATATATATATATATATATATATTCCTTCCCTATTTATGTTTTTATCGTAAAAGCAAAAAATGGCAAACACTCATGTGTGGTCCTCCGGGTAGCAACAGCCACCTCTTAGAAAGTTATCCGACACTTTTCTCGTTGAGATTTACGAGCTGTGAAATATCTGTATAGACCCTGGTGAAATTGACCTTCGTTCGGGCCTGTCTGTCGGAAGTTGAAGAAAAAGAGAAAATGAAAGAGAGAGCGAGGGAAATGTTTTAGGATGGAATTTCGGTCATTAGAGAATGATGAATGGTTTGCTGTCAACATTACATGGTGTAATTGCAACAGTCGAAATCACTGCTACAAATAGTTCCGTGAAATATACAATTCTTTTGATATGAAGATATAATTAGGACTCATTCTCAAAGTACCGAATTATATGGAATTCGTAGGTAAAAAAACTTCATTAGCAGGATCAGATTGAGTATAAAATTAGTCCCATCACAAATACGAGTGAGGCGGTACTCTAAGATTGTTTACAAAGACGGCTTATGATCTATTGGCTGCGTCTCAACGAAACTGAAGAATATCAGTAAAATAAGCCATAAAATTCCGTGGGATGTATGAAAAAGTTCCGACCTCTCTCACTCTCTCTCATTTTATGGAAGGATAAACGAATCTTTCAAATATAACTCTACCCATTAGCCTCTCAATATACACACTCATTATACTCGCAGACGAGATGACCTCTTCGCCAGTCATCTCACCAAAAGTGATACTTCGAAAAAAAAAAAAATTAAACGAAAGCAGCTTCTCATAACCATTCCGATTTTTGCATGCAAGCCCAAAGAAAACAACATAAATTTGGTTCGTAAGAAGAGGCTACTGCAAATCCTATAGTTTTCATTATTAAAGATTCTCCCTCTCTCTCATTTTGTATAAAGTTAAAAGGAACTACCACCAACTATTGCACAACAAGTTTACCAGATATAGTCACAAAAGGACCAAATTTTCACGCCACAAGTGAAGTTGGAAGGGATCAGCCTGTGTCATTTTCGTTACATTAAGACAACGACAAAGTGGTAGACAGAAACTTAAATGTGATCTTTAATCCCTGTGGAAGCTTAATTTGCAAAGCGTATCAGAAAGAAAAATAGTCCAACTTTGAAGGCTGGAAGTAGAACTTCCACACTTTCCATTAAACGTTATCCCTAAGGATCCAGCTCTAAGCCGTATGGTAAGTTTGTGAAGTTTGTTCCCTTCCGGATGACAAATATGATTATTCATTGTATCAAAGCATTCAGTTATCCCTTCGTACTCTTGTGTAAGTATGACTGTTAGTTGTCCTATGTGTACTGTAGTCCAAATAATTGTAAAGACTATGATGAATGAATATAACACAGTAAAGTGAAAGCGAAGACATCCGACATTCTGGCATCACACAAACTTTCGGTTCTACCTGGTGCCAATATTTATTAACCTTTGTTTGGGCCTAAAAAAAATCAAAGATTTCATTAATCTTAGTTGGTACCCAGTTTCAAGCAATGCATAAAATATATTCTATCTAATCCTCAACCTTTCGGTGAAATACGACTTCCAGACATATTCATCTCGTTCTTATGGATTTCCGTGTTCTTTTACCATTAAAAAGGGTTATGTGCTACTTAATGATAAATGACAAAAGAAACTTGGTCCCTAAATCCGAATGCAGCAACGCCTGTAGTCTGAAGGACTTTTAAGAACTGCGCACACAGGTAAGTAGGCCAAGGGTGAAATTAATTATTAACACCTCGGCAAAGCAAACAACCCTATATAACCACATGTATAAAGTATAGTTAATTAACAAGGGAGAAAACGGGGTTTGGAAAGACAAGCAATGTCTTTACGGAAGAAAATATCTTACCAGATAACGTATACTGTCTGTAGTTATTACATATTCTAGATATTTTATATAAATATGATGGCAAAGGAGCATTGGAATCCGACGGGAATTATTTACTGTTTTCATCTTTCTTGACACCAGAATGGTTTCTCTCTCTCTCTCACATACACACACAAACACATACATACACGAATGCATATATATATATATATATATATATATATGAAATTGCTTTTATTTGCTTAAAGTACCATAATTATTTTGAACTGATTCCTAACCTACGCGCTTTCAAGGAAAAAAAAAATATAAGTAAAATCCTAGTCAAAGTTTTAATTTTGCCACCATATTAATTACCAAACTACTAAACTAAATGCCACCAGTAATGCATATAATATAGACTTCTTTTCAAAAATGGAAATTTCAGGTTTAATCACGTACCCTGTTTTATCACACAATAAAATCTTAATGTATCTAGAGTTACTGAGACCTCGGTTGCGAAGTAAAAATTTGCGTATTGGAGAAGCAGGTACAATACGTAAGCAGTTACAAACAAAGTTAAAATAGCAAGAGAGTAGAAGAAGCAGAATATAAATCTTGAAATTCAGATAAAGCTAATAACATTAGCTCAAGAAGGTGCCAAGGGGAACAGAATAAAATCGTTCTTTTCCAACAAAAACAGCTTTCATTACCATGAATAACACGCTGAAATATAGCGTTCCTGAGTTTAGTCAAAGAATCATGATTTGATTAGATACCTCTAACCCTTAAGTTAATTTTCTAACAAAACACTTTTATACGTGCAATCTAATCTTGAAACCTAATTTCATTTACACGCTAGTTCCATTTGTACTTTATCCTACGCAGTAGTTCCACATATACTTCATCAGACATAGCATCTTATATCATCTACACACGAAAAAAAAAAAAAAAACTCGCATCATTTCCTTATAGACCCCATCTTCCATAGAGAAATTTACGACGTCGTTTTTATGCAGCGAAGGTTCATATTTCACGGAAAGGGGGAATTACGTCAGAATTTGGGATATCTTTTGGCAAAAGAGCGAAGTTGCAAAGCCATCGGTTTTTTCATTATTCATCAGGTCATTATGTCCTTACGTTGACCGAATATGAATTTAGTATATATATATATATATATATATACATATACATATATATATATATATATATATGTATGTATGTATGTATATGTGAGTGTGTGTATACATACATACATATATAATATATATATATATATATATATATGTGTGTGTGTATATATATATATATATATATATGTGTATATATATATATATATATATACACAGTATATATATATGTATGTATGTATATGTGAGTGTGTATACATACATATATAATAAATATAAATATATATATATATATATATATATATTATATATATATATATATATATATATACAGAGAGAGAGAGAGAGAGAGAGAGAGAGAGAGTAAAAAATCTGGTTCTTATGTGAGCGTGCATCAATTTTATTCTGTTGTTCATAGCAGAAAATTCTGTTTCGATGATGGTTATTTTGACTTCCGAGAAAAATGCTGCAAAATCTTCATTTTCATCAACGATTATCAAACATTTATTTTCCAGAAACTGCGGACTGATTTCTTTCGTTCACTTATCAAGATATCCAGTTATATTGTGAATGTTCGCAGAAGGTTCCACATACAACGCTTCAGTGGCTTATCTGCGACGGAAGATGTGAAACAATGAAGCTAGAAGCTATAATCATGCTTTGCTATTTAATTACATTTACGGTTAAGTTGCATCGATCGAGAAATTAATGCACATACTTATCAGTGTTGGATACTATCATACATGACGTTAATGCATTTGGATGATAATTAAAATCTCTCGCATGCCGCCCCCACTCCGCCCTTGTCAAAATTCGAAGACAATTAACATTCCTAACACAGATTACCTTAATGCAAAATAACGGATCCTAGAAAGACAAAAGTTTTGTGTACAAATGCCATCTCTATTTGTCTCAATATTCTGCGCTGCCACTCAGCCTCCAGCTCATTTATAAAGATTCAGGTTACTTTATCCAACCATGTTACAGATCTATTATTTTTTTTCACTATTTTTATGAAGGAAAACTTACTTTACAAGTGCACTGAGATAAGCAGTTGTTTTGCATAACATTTAAACTCAGCAAAGGGTATATAACAGAAAAGTACATAGAACAATTCGTTTAACGGAATTTCCCATCATATTGCAATAACAATATTTTATTTATATCATTTTTTTTTATTTTATATTTAAGTTCCAAATTCATACTTTCTGACCGTCATCCTTGCGCTTTCACAATTCATCCATCTGTAGCAAGAACGAGCCATTCACAGGATTTTTTTTTTTTTGTGTGTGATCCGCATTCATCATGAACGTTTTATTTAGACCTATTTGCGGCTAATCATATAAATCAACACTGCATTGTCTCTCTCCTTTATAAGGCTGTTACGCGAGCATAACAAAATTACAGCTCTTTAAAACTCATCAATAATGATTTTGCTACTTCTTTTTGATCAACTATGCACGATCCCCTCTCCATCATATTTTATATGGAGGTATTTTCCCGCGACCCCGTAACTTGATTGGATAAAACGCTGATTGAGAGTTAATCCCTATCGTTACAATTCCTATTTCCTAACGATATTGGATGAGTGTGTCTTAAGAATAGGAGGATTTGATCTGGGCGAATGTAAACTCTGCGTAGCGTATTTTTGGGTTTGATTGACAATACCTACTGAAATTTTCGGGAAAGAGAAAAAGTAAATTACCCTAAGTAAAATATTTACATTTTATCAATGTATATATATATATATATATATATATGGCAATAAACCAATAAACAAAATTATTTTGGTTAACTTTCACACACATTACTCAGGTAAACATTAAACTTCAATGGAAAATATATAAAGAAACGCTAACCCTTTATAGGTGAGATTCGAATCTCCATGTGTTAGATTACGGCTAGGTCGACGATAACCCCAAACCCATAACCGATGAGTCAAGATGCCTTTAACTTGAACTGAAATGTATCTCTCTCTCTCTCTCTCTCTCTCTCTCTTTCTGAGAGAGAGAGAGAGAGAGAGAGAGAGAGAGAGAGAGATTAAAGTTAAAGTTATCTGGACTCATTAGATATGGGCATGCAAGAAATATATATATATATATATATATAGATATATATATATATATATATATATATAATATGTATGTATACTGTATATATATATATTTCTACGTGGGATAGAAAAATAGATAAACAGATAGACAGAACGATAAACAGATGGATAGACTAATTGCCTGAAATAATGAAAAGACTTTGCGCAAGTGGCACAAACATTATGGTACACCAAGAGAATGCATTAAGTAAGAAATATAATGGCCATTGACTAAGTATCATTTGCAGTGATCCATTTTAAAACCCCAATCATTCTAAATTTTATGATGGGCATCTAATCTGAAATATACTGGGACTAATGCTTAGAGATTAGAATTAGATCTCAGATATGTAATAAATGTGATAAGATATTGTAATGCACAGAAAAATCTGCGCATTGCAATATTTTATTTCAATTTATTTTTCCAATCATAAAATGCACGATGTACATAATTTATAATGGATGTAAAACGTGCAAATTTATTATTTTCTTCTGAAAAGTTTTAAAATGCGTCAAAAATTTCTTCAAATTTTCCCCAACAACGATGAATTGAAGAGGATTTAAGAAGAGAGTCTTACGTCGAAACTATCAGACATGATAGTTACGATTCTCCAGATACTTTACAGACTAACTGTTGGCAGAGTCCTGTCCTGGATTCCACACTTCATTTCTATAACTGCAACCTGGTGGAGGCAAGAAGATTTGGGATTACTTCTGGAAGAGGCCAAGCAAGGATATGAGGATGTTCACTGGTTTCGAGGATACCTCAGGAGAATCCCTTATTTCGGGAAATTTATACCTGACGCTCCCCTTCCTTGTGGCTTCCGTGAGCTCTCTATGGAGGAACTGTTAGGTCGGAAGGGCTTGTTGTCTGTGATTGATTGCCTTCAGAAATACGTAGACGTCGTCATTCCCGGAGGACCATGGCAAGAATTAGTAATGTTTCTCATCATGGCAGCTTTGATCTCCGTCACTCTTATCGCTTGGATAGAGATAATAGTTCTGATACGAAACCGCTTCAGTAATGGATCAGTGAAGCTCGCAGGCGTAAATGATGAACAAGAGGAATATGCCAAGACGACAAGAGGCCAGATAATTAGAACGTGTCGCTCCGGCGGAAGAGCAGAAGGAGGAGACATAAAAGAAGAGGGAAATAGTGCCTCATTCACAGACTGCGCGCAAGATAATGATTTAAAGGATTGTCACTGCAACATGAATGGAGATTCATTACTTTTTTGTAAAGAGTGTAAGCCTAAACATCTAATTTATTTTTAAACAACTGATCATCTTTTAGCCTTCAAAACAGCGACCTTGATTACATTATTGTGAGATTAAATCAAAGGGCTGATTGATGGTTTTGTAAATCATTTTGACACTTTTTGGATTCTGTTTTGCAAAGTTTAATTTGTGCCTGAGAGAAAACTGTTTTAAATAAATAAAAAGTTAAGCATCAAACATACTATGTTCTTTCCACCTAACTGATTTTAAGAAATATTTCCTTTCGTTGTATCCTTACATTTTGTCCGGAAACTAAATCCAGTCATATTTGCTAATTCTAGTCTATGAGCCATTTTGTATAAAATAAGTGGATTTGGGCAATAAACCTACAACGACATTTTAATGCAGTTAATTTTCACAAACATTGCTAAGGTAAACATTAAACTTCAGTGGGAAATATACAAAGAAACGCTAACCCTTTATAGGTGAGATTCGAATCTCCATGTATTAGGTTAAGGCCAAGCCGCCGTTAACCCTAAACCCATAACCAATGATTCAAGATACATTTAACATGAATGGAAATTGATTTCTCTCTCTCTCTCTCTCTCTCTCTCTCTCTCCCTGAGAGAGAGAGAGAGAGAGAGAGAGAGAGGTTAATTTCAATTCAAGTTATTGACATACAAGATATATATATATATATATATATATATAAATATTTTATATATGTAGAATTTAAGAGCGAATTATAGCTATTACAACTATATATATATATATATATATATATATATTGGCGAATACCACAGGAAAATGACAGGCAGAAGTTCAGTACCAAGCGCTTTCAAATTTTTAATTACACATCGCCGTTGTGCCCCGGCGTTATTTGAATCAAAACGTGAAAACGCTTGGTACTGAACTTTTGCTTGTCATTTTCTCGTGGTATTCGCTTATATACTGAAATCACGTGCATCTACTGTGATTTTTAAGCTATATCATATATATATATATATATATATATATTTATATATATATATATATATATATATACACACATACATACATATACGTTTGTTTATATATATATATATATATATATATATATCATATATGTATTATATATATGTATATGTGTGTGCGTGTACACTCCCCTCAACAGATGAAGATAAATTGCTAAAACACTTCACGATGGTGAAGATGAGTACATTTCAATTTAATTTTATATCAGAATTAGATAGACATTTCTGTAAGTTATAAAAGATTCATATTCTCTCCAAATAACCGAAAAATACATTGAACAATATTGCAGAATGTAAGAAAAATACCGAACTTGAGACCTCAAGAAAGTATTAAAATATTTGTCTTTGGAAGTGAAACATCTCTTGAATTCAGTGAGGTATCACACTAACCACAAGTTAGAAGGCTTTTCTGGAGTTATAAGTTATAACTTTGCATATCAATGAAATCTGTATAATTAAGAGTTAAAAGAGGATTCGCGGCTGATAGCTAAATTTAAGATATTCGAAGACCCTTGGTACCGGCTGTTAATAATACTTGAGAGGTGCTATGATAAATATTATCGAAAAAAGTGGTTTATGTATGTTTTATCAATTCTGTCGTTTTACTCAAGTAACGAAATATACTCCATAAATAGTAGTGAAATAAGGAAATGAAAGGAAAAATAAAATGCTAGCCAATAGGTACATCATTCCATTATAGCATTATAGTGCAAGACAACAAACAGTAAAATAACGGATAGGTAACTGAAATGACAAACAAAGAAAAAAATGACAGCAAGACGAATCAGGGCAAAGGAACTGAAGAAAAGTAGATTCAATTTTCGGCAGTTATGAATCCAGTGCCTACTCAGAAATAATTCTCACATCAGAAAAAAATACAATCTTAATGATGTTAAACTAGCTAAACATGCAGATTTTTTAATTATAACAGATGTGAGGATCCACATGAGAGGCATTATCTCCCATAGGAAAGCAAGTATTAAACAAGAAAAAATGACTTTCACTAACAGCAGAACAAATGAGGTAACAGTTTATATAAGAAAGTACCACAAGCAGATGGCACTTTGAGAGAACTAGATGAAGAGAAAGACTATCTAGAATATTCAGACAGGCACTATAAGCACGTTGATAAATGGGAAATAATTTACACATACCTTCTAAAAATAATTACATAAGTAATCGAGTCGCTGTATAAGGAACCATCGCGGGCTGATAACCAAACGCTATTGACTGTAAGGGTTAGGAAAGAATTATACAAACAGTGGTAATGGCTTACCAAATTCCCTCCAATACCGCAGTCAAATGCACCGCCTGCCTCGTCAGTGCCTCCCGTAGGCCTTTGGTTAATAACAAGCTCTTATGCCGTAAGTCCCCAAGAGAACGCAATTATTGACTCAAGCTTTAGTAACTGCCGGCGATGTCTGTCAATATCTCTCTCTCTCTCTCTCTCTCTCTCTCTCTCTCTTCAAACACGTAAACTGCAGCTGGTTGAGGTGTAAGTATTATTATTTGAAAAATACGTACAAAGGTATTCATACTCTTGTTTATTTTTCTTTTAATTTTAATCAGTTTTGTTATGGTGTCAGAGTAATAGCATAATTTTACGTGACATTCTGAACGTTCCTTTTATTGTCCAGATTGCCTTCCTGTGCAAAATGATTCTAGTTAAACATCATGAATACAGATAAAGAGAACATTGACTGCACAACTCCTGGCGCAGAATGTGAACATTTTTTTCATACTTGGTGTAACATTAATACATTAGGAAGTGAACCGAAACTGACTGGTAACATATACCAACTGGATTGAATGTATTGCTCATTTCTTCTTACAGGAAAAACAATTGTTATTTTATCTATATTTAAAAATACAACTTAAAAAAAAAACGTTACAACGTGCGTACAATCTAAATGCTTTTCTGCTGAATTTTCCAAAAAGAAAAAAAAATGTTTTTTCTTCGATATCATTCGATACCACAAGACAACTCCGTTAATTTGCATTTAAATTCTGTTTTACTGCAAATTTTGTATAAAGTAAATGTTAACTGCCACTATTTTTCAAGTGATTAACTATGCGAGTATACTTTGACTGGAGTCATTCGGTAACAGTCTGAAATAGTTTTTGGACAACAGAAATTTCAATACAAACAAATAAAACGAAACCTCATCAAACACAAAACCCTTCAACTTCGTTGGCTGTTGGAGTCGCAAGAGGAACTATTTATTCAGGAAAAAGTAATTTTTTTTTATCCGGCTACAAACCACTCAAAAAAGCCTAGCAGCTAAAAATAAGAACATAGCCCACAGTGTAACTTTTTCATCGATTAACTAAGCCGTTCCAGAGGGAGAGACGTAAATAATTTGGATAAACTTCAGCCATTTCTCAGAATTTTTTCCTCCCTTAAGGTATTCCATGTCTTTTTCCTCATTTTTGTCAAGTCTGGTGTCCCATTATTTTTTTCTACAGGATAAAAAGTTCGAGTGAATGTACTGTAATCGAATCAGATATGTTCTTTTTTGCATGTCCGAAATGCTTCCTGGAAACAAGATGGAAAGAGATTGAAAACTGAGATTCATTTATGGATTCTTCTTTAATTTCTTTTAAGAGAAAGAGGGAACGTACCATCCACTGCTTTCTATAGCTGGAAAAAACTAACTTTTTGTCAGTATGTATATTCTTTATTTACGCAACTGGCTCTCTGAAATTACCTGAATTATTGCTTACTGTTTAAGAGATAGATAGATAGATATATAGATAGACAAATAAATCAGGAAACGTCACATGACTCTGCATTGTTTATACGACGGCAGTGGCCAGCTAAAGGAAAACATCAGGAACGAGCATCAAGCTGCCTGAAGAGAAATGGTTCCGACATTCCTCACATCGATATGATGGCCAGATTCAGAATGTCTTCCTTCCGGTTCACTGAAAATGTGCCGCAGAATTATCGTCCTTCCCACGTTAAACGATCGCATTTAATTACGTTCTTGTATTGCATATATGGAAACTGGAAAGTATCAAAATATTATTACCTATAAAACAGTCACATTACAAAGTACAACGCATTTCTAATCTAAGTAAGTTTCCCTTTTACTTATACAATCAAGGAGGTAACGACGACAAGAAAAATAAAAAAGTTAAAGTCAGATCTCCACGAAATTGCCGTTTACATCTGCAGCTCATTGATAGCCATAGACGTCAAAATCAGCTATACATTGGATTCCCCAGTATTTAAACGATTACCCTTGGGTAATTCTGTACGATCTGGGGCGTTTAGTTTATTCTTCATTAACTCATATTATGTTATCGAGGTGGTACAGCTAATTATATTCCAGACGTCACCCACTTTGCAAGTATTCTGGTCAACAGCATCTACAGGCAAATTTTAAGATAAAATCACAAATTTCTCGCCGAGCAGCAAACAAGGAAATAAAATCTGAATCTATAAAAATCCCTCTTTGCTGAGTCTATCCTTCTTTCCTTTACTCTTCCGCTCTTTCCTTCGTGGCTGTACGAGAAAAAAGCCATCAAGCTGCCTGTGTCATCGGCCTTTGTGGAAAAAATTCCAGTCCAACTTAATTTAAATTCACCTGCAAAGACTTCGTTGAAAAGCTGAGTAATATGGAACGCTGCAGCAAAAGCACAGACACAAATAAATCACGTGATAGGTACAAGAAAAATTAAGATTAAACAAGTGACTATCAAGAATATGATCCTTACCATCCTTTGCGGGACCGTGAATTGAAAATATAAGAAATTCGGTAGGAGTTTCTCGCCAAAAAAAGCCTCATACTCTTTTCAGTTCGGTATGCCTTGGAGTGTGGTTCAGTTGCTGTGCGAGCAAACGATCAGACGAATATGTGTTTCATTAATTAAGTATTAATATGCATAAACCAATTAATGCTGAAGGTGAGGCAGATGCAGTCGGTTATAAGCAAAATTCATCTCTGTACAAAATACTTTGATGCATAAGAGACCGTTTTTTGTATACAAACAATAATTTTTAGTATCGCAATCTCGTGAGGATTATTCTACCCCTCTTTAAGTCACTTAATGAACATAAGCTGATTCCACCACTCTCGTCTGCAGGTTGCTCCCTCTTTAGAGTTACCTTTCATTTTCTGAGGTGAGGCAACTCCTCTAATACAGGTGGCCAGTTTGTTTTTATTACATCCTAATCTTCTTCTAATAACCTACTTAGAACGAGGAAAGAAGACGTGAAGTGTTTGACTTGATCATTGATGAAGTACTGATAATCTGACCTACTCAGCCATTTTCGAATAATGTTCCTTTTCTTTATTTCTGAGGTACCAAAAGTTTCAGGCAACGTGGCGATTCCCCTTTTTATAAGAGATGTCAGGATAAAAAAATTATAGGAAAACGGAAGTAAACAATATTTTAAGGCCAAAAGAAAAATGAAAAATGAAAAGTGTGGGTGTGGAGATGTGGATTAGTACTGTCTGACTGGTCATTCACAGTAATCAAAAGTTTAACTCTTGTTTCATCTTCAATTTTTGAATGATAAGGACTCAAGCAGAGATTACTTTGTAAAAGAATATTCCAAAGTGGAAAGAATGGGAGAGATACTACTCCAGTCAATATATATATATATATATATATAGATAGATAGAGAGAGAGAGAGAGAGAGAGAGAGAGAGAGCATTTATTGGTTGTCATTCTGAGTTTTCCCCGGCAAGCCAGGGTTGGTCAGCTAGTATGTATGTATATATATATATATATATATATATGACCTTGAATTAAAAATCCCGTACTAAAAACTGGACAATGAAAATTATGCATTTGTTTATTTTCCCCATTCAAATACGGCCGGCTTCATATCAGAAGGAACATTAAGTTACCCTCTCGATTTCCCCTTCCCTTCTCTGATCAGGGAAGGGAAGGAAAGGCTCCGTTCCTGACAGGTGTCGCTGTTGCCAGAGAAAAATCGCTTCAATTAACGTCAAGGGATTAATTCCTCGTGACGGCCATGAGGCAGTTTCAACCGAGTCGTCAGTTTCAGGAACACCTTCATTTCTATCATATCCTTCTTCATGAAGGTTTTTGCAAAGGTGGGAAAGATTTCCGCTGAACTATTACTTGGACATAAAAATTATAAGACTGATAATTAGTGATTATAATAATAATTTTCAATGAATATTTTAGCTTATATTTCTAGGATTTTTTCGATGAAATGTGACCAGAGAGAAAGTACGTGTACCATACTTTTACAAAACACGGAGGTTTTTGATCTTTTTGAAGTATGTGGTGTGAAGCAATTAAGTCAGATATGAACATCTTTCCAGATCTGATGCATCTAATGAAAAATAGACAGGAGAGTTTTCACACGCCGTCAACTTATGTATGAGCATTTTTCTGACTAGGAAACAAAAACAGTTAGGTTTCTTTTTCTCTTTTCCTGTCACACGCATGCACCTGCACACACGTACACACACACACACACACACACACACACATATATATATATATATATATATATATAATCTGGGTGTGCCAGCGTTGGTGTGTGTGTGTATGTGTGACAGGGAAGGAGATAAATGTTGTTGTTTTTGATTAAGCTGGTTTTATGCCAGCATAGGCTCTTGCTCATAGAACAGCCCGTAAGAAAGGAGATAAAGAAATGCAACTGTTTTAGAAATGCAACATGTTAACAAGGAACAACACTACACAGTTCCTACTGAGACCAGGACATGAAAATCTTCGGCAGGTTGAATTCCTCCGTCATCACGTCGTGAGGAACACATAAGGAGGAAGTGAATAATCAGTTCTAGTCTTTCTCAAGTTTGTCCTAGAAAAACCAAATCACGTTAAAATCACAATTAGGTATGACTCTGTGCCTTTCATCTGAGCAAATAGATATGCAACTTATATTCCTTGATGTCATCATTATCCTACCTATAACGATTTCCACAAGCACACGCTACAGTCTTTAAGGTCGTTCAAGAAGATAAAAGAAAGTTTTTTCAAAAGGGCAGAAAATTTCTAGCCTATTTGCCCTGATTATCTAACTTTTATTATAAAGTTATTTTACTTTTAAAGATATCATGACAAAACCTCAGACCTCACCTGAGAGTCAAAAGTAGGTACACAAAAGTAATGCGGTCTATACCCTGAAGATATGCACTGATTCTTGAGGAGCGTTCCTTTCCGCTTCAAGGGATTGGACACTGAGATGATCTGGATAAGGTACCTACGCGGACATTGTTTACATGAACTGTATATTGGCGTTGGGTTTAATCTGGGGTCTAGAACCATATTTAAGGAAAGCAGTTTTCTTTCTATTTACTGAGGCCCCTAATGTCACCGTGAAGCTTAGACTGAATATTAACACGACAAATTTTAATTACCGTATCGATATTATTCATCTCTCTTATGTGTAGGAACTGAGTTATTCATGAACAAAGGAAATATCTTGAGTTTTTTCTCCAATTGTAACACTCCCCTTAACAATGACTGAAATATGTGGGTTCCTGCAAGGCTATGGGAAGTTTTGAATAAGACAATTTCTCTGTTACGAGGCCAGCATAATATGCATAGCTACTCACATGAACTGCATAAAAGGATTTCATAATAAACAATTTGACACAATGATACAGTTAATCTCAATAAATCCTTAGGACAGAATTTTCATAATGTAAGTCCCTGAGAAATATGATAATAGAGAAAAATTATACCTAAACGACGGAGTACTAAAGGGGACAACTTGCTTTCACATTAAGATCTCCACTGATATATTATGAAGGCGAGAAACCCTGCCGTTTTTAAGAGGGTGGGAGGCATCATTCTACATGCACGTTCTCACACATCTGGATAAGAAGAAAAGTTTCTGCACGTAGATACTGAAGACCATTGTAAAGAAGAGTACATAACAACAACATGCTTAAATGATATTAAGCTGTGAACATCAGAAATACCCTTGCATGTCTAAATGTAATTTCAGATCAGATTATTCATAGGACTTTCTTTAATAAACACTAAAACGATATTCGTCATTCTAATCCCAGAATGCCTATGAAGAGCCACCAATCACTAGAGTGGATTGTTTGATTTTAAATCCTGATAAAAAAAAAATCTTTCAGTAACAGAAAAACCGGACTCATATTATTCAAAACAATGTCTTGCTATTTTACACTGGAAGAGCATCTCCTGGATTAATTTCAATTTCATCGTCTGACACCTAATGCGTTAGGTTCCGCGAAAGTAAGACAATGCAGAATTTGCACTGTCTCTTAGCGAGATGGAGTGGTGTGGGAGCTGTGTTTTTGTGCGATTTGATATTTTATCATATAGGCCCCCGGACAAATACTAGTAATAGGAAAAGACAAAGTCCTTATGACCTGCAAATAACTGTCGTTACTAATAAAAGAGTGGCAATGTCCTGGAAGATTAGAAAGAAAAATAGTGATCTAGACACATGATTCTAAAACAAATTCTTTAACAAAAGGAAATGGTACGCTTTGAATGAGGTTTTGGAGCGGTAACTAAACCCAGTTGGTAGGCTATAGTGGAGTAAAATGATGGCAAACATTGAGGTAGCGTTCTCTCTCTCTCTCTCTCTTTCTCTCTCTCTCCCTCTCTCCATCCAATCATTCCTTTAATATTTCTTGTGCGCACACAATACATATCGCTCCATCACTACAAGACTGTCGTAACTCAAAAATTTGAAGTTTTGAGTTACATAGCTCACAAGATTGCCCATTTAATTCTGCGTCTTTTGGAAATAAAGTCGTAAGTCTAAGTGCATTTTGGCCGAGAGATGGCGCTGGGAAGATTTTAAGTCTAAATCAAATATCGGTGCAGTTTGTGAAAACAGTGTTGTAAGTCAGTGTTACATTGGTAGTTATAGAGGAAGCATCATTTGAATTTTGTGCGAGACTGTTGTAAGCAGGTTTTACGCCTCTTTTCAGTTAAAGTGAGAGTTCACTAGTGGAACCCTATTTATCTAATTATGATAGTAAGTTTTGTTGCTTTGGGTAAAATTGTTAAAGTTATAGGACTTTGAAACTTTAAAACGCTTCTCCTGAAAAATCAAGATTTTGGAGTTACGACAGTCTTGTAATGATGGAGCGATATGGTTTATCTATACCATCATTTGTTAAAATGTTACTTTTCGACTATGTATGATTACATGATTTAATATCGTTCATGTGCTTCTCATTTCCTGTTCCTGTTTCTTCTTTATCTGTGATATAAATAATTTCTTAACCTTGAAATGAATTCCCGGGTTCCCTGGATAAAGCAAATTTGTCTGCATCGTGATCACTGTTTTTCTTGCAGGCAATCTAGGAACTTATATTCTTGTACAAAATTCATAAATCTCATGAACATTACCAGTTCTCTCTTTTTTTTTTTAGAGGATGCGAAGGGAAAAATAATACTACTTCAAGAAAACGATATCTTATTTTGTTTGCGACGCCAAAAGGAATCAGTAAATGCCAACTAAAGAAACTCTGTTCCATGGCAAGGAGTTTCTTTTAATACAACACCGGAGATATCCTTAGTTATTCACGTAATTATGATATTGTTGAGCGTTTTCGTCTCTCTTATAAGATTTTTTTTCATTAGGCAGCCGACTTAAAGCTACTTTTGTGTGATAAAAATTCAGTCTTCCTCCTGTCTGTTCCACTTTCTTCTCTTTATCGAGCCTTGACTAAAGAAATGCATCAATTGCCAACCGTAATGATCTTTATATTTAATATGCTTACAATTTTTTATGCATTATCTGTCTATCCGTCTATCTTTCTATCCACCTATGCAGTGCATTTAATTTCGCAAATTGCAATGAGCGCCATCTCTTGAAAGATGAAAAATGAATTTCTGATTCCTTTGATTAAAAAGGAGCACCGCTTCTCAAGAGATAATTATTGGATCTCATCAGCATTTCTATTTCGTCAGGAGAGTTGAAAAATGACAGGGGAAAATCAATTAGCTCTTTTCATATCCTCTTCTCAAGTCTGATTAACACGAATGGGTCATGCGCAGTGAAGACTCCATAAGCCTGGTGCAAGAAATTGCATTCTCTCTCTCTCTCAATATATATACACACGCATATATATATATATATATATATGTGTGTGTGTGTGTGTGTATATATATATATACATACATACATATATATATATATATATATATATGTATATATATACATACATATATATATATATATATATATATGTGTGTGTGTGTGTGTGTGTGTGTGTGAGTGATTTCCCTAGATGACCTGAATTTCGTTCAAAATTTTCTTGTTATATTCCCTTTCATTGTTATATCTCTGATATGACGCAACCTTATTTGGAAAAATTCAGCTAATGTAATACACAATATATATGTTCTATTAATTCGGCCTTCAGTTCTTTGAGCCTAGAATTCCAAGTAAAAACAGGACCTTACCAATTCCATTTGTCGAATACATCGTCATAAACTCTGACAATATAAATACATAAACATAATCTACTTTGAGAAAGTCAGCTTACTATACCTATTTCTCTTCCACTATTACAAACCTTAAAATTATTTGAAATGCTGTATTTATTTCATATTAATATTTTCATGTGAACACAAAATAACAACAAAGAAACTACCGCGGAACAATGCCGTTCTTTCTTGAATGGGCGGTTAACTTACACAGGTCTAATTCACCAGTATCTTGTATAAACCTCAGAACTTTTCATACATATTTTTAATTTTCGTAACACATATGCCACACAATTCCTTTATAATTCTGTTTAATATTCGAGAAACTATTCTTCCCTAAGGTTTTTTCTTTATAGAAACTCCTTTTACTTTAAGCACCGTCCATTTTTTTTTCATTTTTCTTTATTCTTTATTCCCTTTCACTGTTCACATTACGCCCGTGTTTCATTACTTTCAACATGAAATCTCATATCCTTCTTTTATTTTACACGATTTTTGTTTGCCTCTTTGATTCCGCTCTTTTAATGTGTCCCGCCAGGAAGATCCACATTTCATTTCCAACCATTCCATTCAGAGATTAAATTTCAGCCAGGTTTCTCTCTCTCCCTCCCCCCCTCCCTTTCTCTCTCTCTCTCCACTCTTTGTTTTCAAATATTTTTGTATCACATTCTGATCGCATATTCGGAATCAAGTGTGTGTGAGCTTTTATCATAATAATTTCTTCTGTAGTTGCTCAAGAAAAAAAAAAAATTCCTGAGAAAAAACAAAGTTCCTCTGGTCCATTAGTCATAAAATAACATGTTCGACCTTCTCACTGAAATGAAATATATTCAACTGAAAATCAAGGAAAAACTGAGCATAATTCCCATTTGGTTCTTAAATAAACTCACTTGTGTTAACTTATATTATTTATGTATCTTATAAGAAGTATATTTTACACAAAGCCAAGATTTAATTTAAACATAAATAACGACATTAACATTAATTTTTGCTTATCAATTCAGAAGAAATGTCTACGATTTTTTTTTTTAGATGTTCCTCTTTCTGTTGTTTACAGGCTTTTCTATTTGCGTCTTCTAAATAAACCTGATCGCTAATTTTTCTTCCTACCAACGTACCCAATCCACAGAGGCAACAGCAGGAAATGAATGCAACTAACAAAAAACATCAGAATCGCCTTCGACCACCAGCGGTTGTTCTAAATACCCCTTGGATACCAACAGCTTCTGAATCCAACCCCTTCGGTCGGATCGGGGGCCATTCCAGAGGGAAATCCGAACCTGATAACCGGATTTGAATTCCTAATGCCGCGGCCCTCAGAGGCATTTGCAGATGCAGGGATACCAGAGGCAATTCCCTCTGGGCCAACCGCGATACCGATGCAAGAAAAGGTAAACACAGCAGAAAAGGAATTTTCATGGCATTTTCACAGCCGTGAAATGGCGTCGTTATTCCAATTTCATGAAAAGGTAAACATGTTTGTTGGATCTCGGTACTAACAAGCCTCAATTTCCGAAAAATAACCTTCTAGCAAAAATAAACTGTGTTTGCGGTCAGGGGCAATTATTTTTATGAGTACACAAGAAGGAAGTGAGATTTAAAGAGAGAGAGAGAGAGAGATAGTTTTATGTAACGTGTGTTTACAGAACAAATATGAGAAGGCATGCAATATATATATATATATATATATATATATATATATATATATATATATATGATTTTACATTCTTGGAATAAATAGTCCACTTATACGTTGATGTAACATTACTATCTGGGTATTTGAAACTTCAACTGATTCATCGTTAGCAATATCCTTAAAAAATATGAAAAAAGCAACAGTCGTAATAAGAGCACTCATCGCCATCAACACAGAACTAATTAGCAAACTAATAATTATAAGTTTGTACTATCGCATACGTAAAAAGGTAGATTTAGCGCTGGTCATTCTCCCTTCCTGGCAGACATAACCTCACACTTTTGTTAGTCAGCGACCAGGAATCTAAATTAATGTCAGTGTTTCATGACTTGGATATAATATCTGTGTCTGTCTCAAAGCATGAAACTGAGTTAAAAAGAACAACTGAGAGAAACTGTATAATACGTTCATTTTTGGTAGCATGTGCGTATGTACTTATCTCTGTGTTTATTTTCTAGTCTCGGATTAAGAAGTGTGGCCCTTCTTTTGTTAATAATATTCTTAACCATTACATAATTAGACAATATTCTTGATTTTTCATAATTGCCTTCACGAAGTTATGGACGTACAGAAAACATGACATCTGACACTTCGCACTCTCCACTATTTGTTATAAAAGGGGAAATAATTCAAGATTGTTTTTGCGTATTTCTTGCGTTTCTGTGTCCTATTGTCTTGATTAGGTAAATAGAATGCTCGAAGAATAGAAATGTCCCCTTTTCTATTATTTGATTGCTACAGTCGATTTTTCTAGTTTTTCAATTAATTTTCCTCCCCGATTCTAAAGAAAATAACTTCTTTGAAATTAATATAAATTTACTTTGACTGGAATGTGTTTTTCTTCCCATCCCCTTTATAGTATCACGAATGAACGAGTATTATTTCCCCTTTTGTTACATTTTATCTAAAGATAAAGGGAATCTTGAATTTCCCTGCACTCCCCTCGGCCAGATGCATTACGTAATGAATAAAATTTTATTTCATTTGGAAGCGGTTAGGGTGAGGGGGGAAAGGGTATCAAAGAAAAATAATAATATATGTTAAAATTATAAGATTAAACAGACAACCAATGCGATAGATAGATAGATACACAGATAGATAGATAGTTAATTTACATTTTCATGTCTGCGCAATTTGGAAGCTGAGACTTAAATTTCGTTTTGCAACAAAAGGCATTTCCTATAGAGCCAAAAACTAATCATTGATATCTATTGGACTTTCAACAGAAAATTCATGTCCCCTGTTAATCTAAAGGTATTAACTATAATCAGTATTTGAACTTGATATTCGTGATTTCAGTAAATTTCTGTCAATCAGAGGATCAGCCCTTGTTATTGAGTACAAAATTATTTGCAGTCAGTGTACGTAATTTGTATCAACTGTTTTATTGCATGAAACGAGTTATTATTGCAGATTCCTACTGAACAAACTTTAGCGAATAAACTGATGTCATAATATGATGAACATTTGGAAAGTGACAAGAAAGATAGATCTGGTATTTTGTAAATAAGGGACAATATTACAAAAGTATGAAAAATTTAAGCTCAGATCTGGTTAAATAATACTTACAAATGTTTCAATCTTATCACCTTAGGTTTTGAACTATCTGGCAACTCTTCGTTGTGAATCAAGGTATGAAAAAATAAGGTTATCATGGAAGGAGCTATTATTGCAAATTCCTATTGAATAAACTGTAGCGAATAAAAAAAGTATGAAGTGGGATGGTGAAACAATTTACAACCGCAAATATCTCCGAGATAGACTAGATGAACAAACGAGCATTAAGAAAAGTGGACAGTAAGAGCAAGAATAAAAATAAGTAAATAAATAAACGGAGAGGTCAGTGGCAGCAAGATACCCTTGCTATGTCCAGTACATATATGACAAAATAACCAAGCTGATATGAGCGACAGAATTGTGGTCAAAGTTCCTTTTGGCAAAAACCATCCTTAATTAGGTCCCTCGTAACATATTAGAATTTAGAGTGTATTGACAAGGAAAGTCACTTTATGGGGTCGCCCCTTTGATATAGGAAGCTGAAGAGGGAATGAAAGTAGCTTTTTGGAAATAAACACATTATTAAAGAATGAGAGAAAACCCTTTTACGAATATTACTGAAGTAGGCAATTCAAATGATTAAAAGATACAGTGCAGTAGACTTCAGCATGTGTATATTTAATAAGTCAAAAAAAAAGTAATCAGGAAGTAAGCATAGGTTTTCAAAAGGGAAAAAGATGGAACTGAAATTTCTGTTGTAAAAGAAATATGGATTTCACAGAATTTGAAATTTTTTCTTTATAAAAGAAAATATGCTTTCAAGTCAACTATTTATCATATAAACAAGGCAAAGAAGAAAACAAATGATTCCAGTTCCAAAATCCCCACCGTTCCTGAAACGTAGTATCTCTCTTGGGAGTATTTAAAAAGACCAGCTCACGCACTTGAAAGACATCCCATGAGAATTTCGCATTCGATGCTACTTTCATCCTACTCCGTTCTGACCTTAGTTTTTCCCGACACGTCGCTCATTGTAATTCCAGCATTTCGTGACAAGTTATGGGGGGCAGAAACTTTCGAAGACAGCTGAAAGTCGAAAGTTGCGACTTGGAATGGTAACACCAGTTGACAGAACGGAGGAAAGATTTCAGAAGTTTCACCTTAGGTCATGACTCTATTTGTATTGTTCTATTTATCTTTCTATTAATATCCCATATAGTAACTAGACGCTGGGTTTTAGTTTTCTGTAAAAGAAAATTATTGTGCTGGCTTTGTCTGTCCGTCCGTACTTTATTCTGTTTGCATTTTTTTCTGTCCGCACTTTTTCTGTCCGCCCCCAGATCTTAAAAACTACTAAGGCAAGAGGGCTGCAAATTGGTATGTTGATCGTCCACCCTCCAATCATCAAACATACCAAATTGCAGCCCTCTATCCTCAGTATTTTCTATTTTATTTATGGTTACATTTAGCCATAATAGTGCTTCTGGCAACTATATAGGATAGGCCACCACCGGGCCTTGGTTAAAGTTTCATGGGCCGCAGCTCATACAGCATTATACCAAGACCACCGAAAGATAGATGTATTTTCCGTGTCCTTGATTATAAGCCATAGCGGCTGTACAGAAAACTCGATTGCACCGAAGAAACTTCGGCGCATGTTTTACTTGTTTTTATTATATATTTCATAATTATCGACTTATTCAGTCCCAACATATAGCAAGAATTACCGCATTCATCGTTTCGACTTGTTAGGTATTGTTACGCCGGAATGCTTGACTAAGTAATGCAATCACTTTTCCAGCTGCTAAAAGCTTATGAGGACTGAAAATGTCATGATGATAAGAAATTTTCCACCCTTATTTTCTTAATAACTATAAAATATCAAAGTCACTGCTTTGTTCCCCAAATCTGTTATGTCCTGATTTTAGAGAGCTCCCAGATTACTCAAGTAGAGAGTTTATTTACATTTCTTTACTTTTATTTCCTTTTAATGGTTACGCTATGACTTTCTTATTTTTTCAGCTTCAACATAAAGATACGATAACAAAATGGTCACATGGCAGAGCATTGGACTCTAGGAAATGAATGGTGCGTATTTGACTTAAAGCGATATCACAACATGAAATCCTTTATCATACTGGAACATCCTACAACAGCTGCCCAAAACATGCTCTTAAATTTTTCCACGAGGTAAACATAAGAAGGATGAAAATCACTGTCCGTTCCAATGTTGCCATAGCTAACTAAATCATTTTAATCACTTTTAACTGAAATTGGTGAATATGAAGATCATATGGTAAAAATATTTCTTAAGAAAATAGAATTTTTGTATATTGGGCAAGAGACGTTCACTTTCAGGCTCAAGTTATAACTAGTTTTATGCTAAAATTATCATTATCAATTATCACCTTAACTCAATCCCCAAAGTTCCTTCATTCTTTTTCTAACATGTCTTTAGCACTATACTCCCCTATGCTCGTCAATTCCTTCCATCCTTCCCCCACCATTAATTTTATTCTCTCCTTCTTCCTCCAAATTTGCGAATAAGTGAAGTTTGTTGCCAAGCGAAATCTTCCGAAATACTCACTCGGAAGGTTATTGCAAATTGCTGTTTTCGATGCTTCCCGCTCTGAGGAGTCACAGGTTTATTTGTGACTTTACATTTTCTCTTATTTCATGCTTTCATTTTATTTACTGCAAGACTCATTACTTTTTTCTGTATTTAAAGTACTTAGCTGTTTAAAGAAGGGACATAAACGCTCTGTATGTCTAAGCGTACAGATGATACCTTTTCTTTAAATGAAATATGTTAAGAGAATTACTAAGTTTAAGGATTTTCGTTTGCGAAATATTGAATGCAGTTAGTAAAGGCAACAGAATGTTTCAGTTATTTTACTAAAAGCCAAAGTAAAGGGTTAAGGAATGATTTTTCTAATGGTCATATCATGAACAATTTAATAAGATCTTAATTTCAGTTTCGTTTTATCATCTGTTTTTATGCCAGCGATTTCGATAAACATGTAGTAATACTACTCGACAACTGTAATGGTATTTTGCCATATGAACGCCACAGACTATTCTGGAAAATCAAGAGATGACAATGGGACACTGAGGAGTAAATATAAACCATTTACTAGACAACTTGAACTATTTCTGCGAATGACTCTATCTTGCTGGAAACTCTAAAATCGCGGAATCTCTCAATAATGTTACCTTAAAATTCTGAACAAAGCCAATTATTAATGAAAATATCATTTAGAAAAAGGAGAAAAACTTTGCTACAACGCAAGTAAAAAGAGCAGAGATAACTGACATCAACGGAAAAAAACAGGCAGTCCCATGAGAAAGCTTCCTTTCCAGAAATGAAAAACGTTGTTCCCCTTTGGGGATCCCGTATTGGATTTTACCGTCAATACACAGTAAAATCTTTAGGGATGCAGCTTGTGGAGCAATTTTTCCTACCGTTCTATCTTCCTCGCTGTTATTTTTCCACTATCCGTTATCTACAGTAAGATTAAATTCCTGACAAATATTTGACCCCTGTCTTCTTTTAAGCTTGATCGATACACAAGAAGCTCTCTGCACTTAAACTGTTATCCAACTTACCACCCTGCTTATTTTCGGAGACCCAATTTTGTGTCCTCGTGGCGTTATTCTTTATCTGAGCGAGCGAAACTGAAAATAAACACTGCCTGGGAAACGCCGTTAGCGCTGGAGGAAAGGCAAAAAGGGTCGGAACCCTGGAAAATATTTTGAAGCAGCGAATTTTTTATTCTCGCAGCAAAATATGTCGAACTGGATTATTAGGAGGGATTTAGTTAATTACTGTTGTCTTCAGTTTGATTTGTTATTGGATCCTATACAAAGAAACTCCCTCCAAAAGTCATTGAAAAAAAAAACACATTTTCAATGGACACCTGGTGAAATTAACCATGTAAAAATAATTTTTTTACCCTTAATACGGTTAAACAAGAGAGAGAGAGAGAGAGAGAGAGAGAGAGAGAGAGAGAGAGAGAGAGAGAGAGAGAGAGAGAGAGAGACTCTCTTCTCTTGCTGTGAAGGAATATTACATTGCGTGTTAATGGAAAATGGCTATTCCGATATCTTTCTCTTTTGTAAAATCTTATTTCCAGTTATCCTTTTATCCTTATTTTTTTATTGCTATGTACTTGCTGTGCCCAGTATATAAACAAAACTTCCCATCATTCTTGTGCCCGAAGGGTAAAAAGTTACGTAACCTGAAATAAAATAAAATATATGAATAAAAAACGCTGAGCTAGAAAATGTGATAAGAGCTTTTGAAAAGGTCAAACGCTGTTTTTTCATAAAACGTAACGCGAACAATCAAAATATAAAAATGGTATTCGAAATCCAAGAGGGGAATAATTTTTTTTTTTTATAAAATGTCATTAAAATGACTGGATAAACCGACGAGATCCAATCTCGTAAACGGTAGTGAAAGGTGCTAAATAAA
This sequence comes from Macrobrachium rosenbergii, assembly GCA_039081455.1. Lineage (NCBI taxonomy): Eukaryota > Metazoa > Arthropoda > Malacostraca > Decapoda > Palaemonidae > Macrobrachium > Macrobrachium rosenbergii. The sequence goes on along the minus strand of JANJGK010000013.1, from coordinate 8,976,494 downwards.
CTAGGATTATTTGCCTTCAACGCTGTCCTTATGCATTTCAGCAAATTAAGCTCCGGATAATTACATTCCATTTTTGTCTTACAGCATCAAATGATACAAACGACTTTCTAAAACAAGAGTTCACTCGGAGGATAACAATGACAGAGATCTTTATAACGGAATTCAAAATGGCTTTATCACAAAACAAACCGAATGAAATAAATGGCATTATATAAAAAGGGAGAGAACACTGTTGACGCACGATTTTGCTTACATAACTTTTGGATACGGGATTTGCCCGGAGGGGGATAGTACCGTCGGTGCACCTCATGTGGTGCACTGTAGGCATTACTTAAGGTTCTTTGCGACGTGCCTTCGGCCCCTAGCTGCAACCCCTTTCGTTCCTTTTTACTGCCCCTCCTTTCATATTGTCTTTCTTCCATCTTACTTTCCACCCTCTCCTAACAATTGATCCATAGTGCAACTGCGAG
>JANJGK010000013.1:8966024-8971024 GCA_039081455.1 Macrobrachium rosenbergii | reverse complement strand
GCTAATTCAGGAATCAATGTTTTGAAACAAAAATTTTCCCTAAGCCACAAAATTAATTTTAGGCTATCAACATCCATTATTCAAAACGAAGGAAGGTAAACACTTTGGTAATGTTGAATGTGAGATACGAATTTAGGAATGCAGTGAGGATAAACTAAGATGGTAAAGCTACATGTAGACGGTATATAAGTAAATTTTAGATTACATCATAACAATGCTGAAAGTGACCAAGCTGTACACACACACATATATATATATATATATATATATATATATATATATATATATATATATATATATATATATATATATATATATATATATATGTATATATATATATATATATATATATATATATATATATATATATATATAATATATATATATATATATATATATATATATATATATATATATATATATATATATATATATATATGCGCATATATACATTAGCAATAGCTTGATCAACTTCAGCGTTGTTATGATGTAATCTAAAATTTACTTATATACTGTCTACATGTAGCTTTACCTACACCTATAGTATCTTAGTTTATCCTCACTGTATTCCTAAATTCTTATCTCACATTCAACATTACCAAAGCAAATAAGTTGTGTTGATTATTTTGTCTTTATTTTCCATGATATTTTACTTCGTATAAGGTGAAAGATTGCAAGCGGGTATTACAGCAATTTCTTAAAAGTCTTTACCTAAAAAATGCCTACGGATTGCAAATAAGTTATGTTGATTATTTTGTCAGTGAAATAAGAAAGTAAACTAGAAACCGAAAACAATATTAATGATATACTGTATATATATTACTAAAAGGATCTCATTCAAACTGGATGGTATCTAATGGAGTATACCATCCAGTTAGAATGAGGTCCTTTTAATAATTCTACTAATGCACAGAACAATTGTGTATGTGATAAAGTTTATATACATACACACACACACACACACACACACACACACACACATATATATATATATATATATATATATATATATATGTATATATATATACTATATATATATATATATATATATATATATATATATATATATATATACTGTATACAGTATATATATATATATATTATATATATATATATATATATATGTATATAGTATATATATATATATATATATATATATACATATATTATTAATATTGTTTTCGCTTTCTAGTTTACTTTCTTATTTCACTGACAAAATAATCAACATAAGTTATTTGCAATCCCGTAGGCATTTGTTAGGTAAAGACTTTAAGAAATTGCTGTTATACCCGCTTGCAATCATTCACCTTATACGAAGTAAAATATCATGGAAAATAAAGAGTCCGTTTCATCACAATTTCTTGAATAAATAATAAAAAAAACACATAATTCTTGCTGAAAGGTGAATCTGAATATATGCACTTGGACTGAAAATAATGGTACACCTAATCTAAACGGAGAGAGAGAGAGAGAGAGAGAGAGAGAGAGAGAGAGAGGAGAGAGAGAGAGAGAAGAGAGAGAGAGAGAGAGAGAGAGAGAGAGAGAGAGAGCGAATTATTATAATGAAAAATTACATGCTGAAATGTATTGCATAAATCAATATGTTCCTTTGTCTAAATATATATTTTCAGGCGACAAAGGAAAATGAAACATGATGAAAAAGAACGTTAGAGTAAAGGGTTAAAACTGGAAAATCAGAAGTTCATTAAATAAGATTAGACGCCTCAGAAGAAATCAAGCGACATCAGATTAATGCTAAATAAACGGAAAGTGTGTAAAAATGTAAAAGTGTGTGAAAATATCATGGACAGAAAGGAAAACTAATGAGCAGGTATTAGAGAGAGTAGGCATTGAGAGAGAACTTTTGGCTTCAGTGAGAGGTAGACAAATGCGGTTTGTGGGTCACATAGTGAGAAGACAAGAACTAGAACATCTCTCTCTCACTGGTAAAATCAATGGAAGTCGGCCAAGAGGAAGACCTAGACAAAAATATATGGATGGATTGGTGAGAATGACTGGAGGAAGAATGTCTGCAGCTCAGTTGCTGCAGAGAGCCAGAAATAGAGAGGAGTGGCGAGCCATGATTGCCGACGTCCTTGGGGATATGGCACCTGGATGATGATGATGATGATGATGTGTAAAAATGGATGCGTGGAGCTGTTACGGGAAAAGTGAAGTTTGTGGTGCTGGAAGGAAGACGTTTTTTTTTATGCTCGTAGAGGGAAAGAGAAGACTGTTTATGTTTTGTGAAAAGTGGAAGAGAGTTTTCTAGTTTATTTGTAACGAATCTTTGACTTACTTAACGGTTTATAAGTAGTTACCACTATCATTTTATGCGAGACGGCTGTGGTCGCTTCCGAAATCAGGAGGATCTAATTAATTAACCAAAATGCTCCAAGTTCACGCTAATTAACATTGTTCATAAGTACTACAAAGACTTTCATTGGCGTTGAATATGGAGAGAGAGAGAGAGAGAGAGAGGAGAGAGAGAGAGACGAGAGAGAGAGAGAGAGAGAGAGAGAGAGAGATTCACTGGTTGATTGAAATCATAAAAAAAAACAGATGATCATTCTGACTGTCTGAGCGACTTACATATTGTTAGTTGCCAGCAGAGTATCACAAAAAATTCATTTTGAATTAAGAAAAGAATAAGAAAATCACTCTCAGCAGATAGGGTAGAATGAAATATTCACTTAATTTCTTAAGGACAAGAAGTGTGTTTGTTCTTTGTTCCTTATTTTGCCAGTGAAATAAGAAAGTAAACTAGAAACCGAAAACGATATTAATGATTATATATATATATATATATATATATATATATATATATATATATATATATATGTATATATATACACATATACATATATATGTATATATATATATATATATATATATATATATATATATATATATATATATGTACATATATACATATACATATATGTATATATGCTTCAAATCTTGCTTTTCTATTTTTCTATCTTGTATTTGAGAATCATGAATTTTAATATACGGACAAAATTAGGATGAGTGATCTGGAAAAAAAAAAAACAAAGCATTGATAATATACACCAACGAATGCTTCGCACAGAATTACAGAATGTAAGAAAGTATTAATTTGATTGTACATGAACATAAATAGACTGTTTAGTATTTTCATAAGAATATAATGAAACGTATAAATGAATTTCGACCAGTAAAACAGAAACTAGGGCTGTTAAATGTGCAATTCACCTCGTCACATAAAGATAAGTTTAATGTAATTCTAATGACAGAACTGTTTTTACAGATATCCAAGAGTAAATTCCAATCGAAAATCTATAATTTAAAAGATGTAAGCAAACACACACGTTTGTATAATATATATATATATATATATATATATATATATATATATATATATATATATATATATACATATATATATATATATATATATATATATATATATATATATATATATATATATATATATATATATATATGCATATTATACAAACGTGTGTGTTTGCTTACATCTTTTAAATTATAGATATTCGATTGGAATTTACTCTTGGATATCTGTCATTAAAATTACATTAAACTTATCTTTATGTGACGAGGTGAATTGTTTTACTGGTCGGAATTCATTAATACTTTTTCTTATATTCTTATGAAAAATACTGAATAGTCTATTTATGTTCATGTACAAGCAAATGAATACTTTCTTACATTCTGTAATTCTGTGCGAAGCATTCGTTGGTGTATATTATTTATGTTTAGTTTTTCATATCACTCATACTATTTTTGTCTGAATATTAAAATTCATGATTCTCATATACAAGCTAGAAAAATAGAAAATATATCACAGCAGCTTTTTTCAAGTCATTAATAATGGCGCAACGTTTATAGCTAATGCCCGGAAACAAGTTTATAGCGTTAGTAAGCCCTATAAGAAAAAAGCTAAAGCCTTGTTAAATAATATCTGGTGTTATCTTTCTGACGAGAACCAGCATCTTCAACTAGCTCTGGAATCCGAAAGAAGATATAATCATACTGGGAAATCTTTGTTATAATCTTTTAGACACCTAAAGGTAACTAATGTCGCTTTCAACTACGCGAGAATTCCTGACACGGCATTTAGTTAAAATGTAATCATTAGTACAATAAACCAATAAACTAACTGTGGCATCGGGATTATATTGTAAATCAAGTTACGGAATCTTACACATATAAGACTGAGCTATTCGTTATAATTATTGTAAAATAACTTAGTACAATTACACGTCTGACTGACCAACCATTAATCGTCGTTTACCCAGAAAAACTTCCCGATTTAAAATGAATTCTTATATATTTCTTGAAATCAATTCCGCAGATAAAACAAACATTATTTTCACAAATTCCTTCAGCACACGGAATAACGATTGACTTGAAATATACCCAAATGCCTTTCAAACATTAAACATACATCCGCAGTCATAAATTTGAATATCTGATCAAATTCTGCAGCATACGCTCAAAATCACAGACGCTTTCATAGAATCAGCCAAATTTTAAAGCAAAGTCCCTGTACCCTTAAGGACGTTTTTCAGAGAGTCGTTTTTCTTCATGGAAAGAAGGCAAGCAAGATGCATTGCCTGTCGATAAGCCAAGCCTGCGTTTTCCTTTGTGGTGATCAGTCCTTGAAAAATGTGGCCGTTATTTCAGCCTCAAAGGTAATGTTTACCCCATACTGAGATCTCGCTATCTTCATTCTTCCGTTTTTAAGAGAGAGAGAGAGAGAGAGAGAGAGAGGACGAGAGAGAGAGAGAGAGAGAGAGAGTATATATACTGCGCATGTTCTTTCAAAATACCTCGATAACTGCGACGCCACCTTATATGTAAAATAAATGATTCCATTGTTTTCAATAAAAGATGTAACTTTTGCTGAACCAAGCGAAATAAATATGTGTAAAATGTAACTCCGAGAGCATGGCTAGAGAATTGTGCGTACAGTCCCACAGCGAATGTGCAGATAG
>JANJGK010000013.1:8951881-8959381 GCA_039081455.1 Macrobrachium rosenbergii | reverse complement strand
TATGACGATTTCATATCTTTTTATTCTCACAATCGAGAATTAATAAGAAATTGTGTGATAGAATCCTTTCTGCACGCACATTTAGAGCAAAGACCTCTTATTGATCAAAAAAGTGTTATTACTGTAAAGTTCATCATAAAGGAAAATTAAGAAGTTTTGACTTAGAACCAATGGAAATCAATTTTCATTATTCACATTTACTCAGAACCTATTTTCTTTAAACATAAGGGGGATGCAAAATCTTCTGCATGTAATGCAAAACAAACATAATCAAATTTGTGCCACTGTGGTAATTTTCTCTCGATGTGGAACGCAAGAAACTAATAGGTTACATTTCAAGTGAGAAGGTGCAGTTCCTACGCACCTGGTTCATGGCGTGAAACCATATCGGTTTTGCAATCAGTAGCCGCGGTTCCCATTCTTTCACGACCACCTGATTTTCTTCGAATAATAAAATGATCTGGAATCCTTGCCAAATGAGCCTCATTTACTTCAGCATCGCAGAGTACAAAAAAATCGTTTACTCTTTTGTGCATGATAGAGAGAGAGAGAGAGAGAGAGAGAGAGAGAGAGAGAGAGTGCAAATTGTGTTGTGCCTTTTGATTGATTTTTTTTCTCAGTTTTTTGTCTGATGATTCCATGTTCTGTGATCTGTTTCAGGCGTTTCTCATCATTTATTCATCATTAAAGGATTCGTTGTTAATCTGAATCAGAGGGATGCTTTTCCATGTCTCCTCTGTGGGTGACAGCTGATGTTTATTTCATCATCTTAAACAGACTGACCGAGTTATTTTTGAAGGATGAGAAACCTTAGATTAAGACCAAATGTTGCAGCTCGGCTGCATACCACTGCCCTAAAATGGAAGACTGCAGTATCTGCAAAAATACAAAACTGAGACAAATGGTAGATACCGTACTGCAGTTCTCCCTTGATTAACTACTGATTTTGCAGATATTGCAAATGGGGTCCCCTAAATACTGGTGGAAGGCACTGAAGAATCATTCTGAAACTGCAATAACTGGTGTATTTGTGCTTCACGAGCCCAGCAGGTGGCATATCTCAATTTCGAAAATTTTGCAGGTACTGCAGTTTTCCATTTTAAGGCAGAGTAGGCCTTCACATGAATATAGCGGTTTTAGCCTTGTTACATCATAACTACATCGTCTATTACTAACGACGACTTCAACAGTAATTATTACATTTAATGATCCTCTGACTACTTCTGTTTTATCTTCCATCCTTGGAGATTCAGGCAATTTGCTTCCTTCGTGCTTAAGCTGCAACCTTCATCTCTACTCTCCCATTTTCGTATTTTTTTTGTGACTGAACTGGATTAGGTCAATGGATTGGCTATTACAAGGGTATTTGAGTGAAAGCAGACTATGTAAATGGTTTATGTTATTCGGCATTTGAGTATCTCTTTTGGTAAAACGAAAATAAAAAGATAAAGCTACCTAAAAACTTATTCGGTAATGAGTCAAATTCAACGTACACTGCAGCATATATATATATATATATATATATATATATTCCCTAAGAAACGAGAAGGAGGAATTAAAAAGCAGTATGGAAATGAAGATACACAAAGTTTACAGAATGTAGTCTTGAAGATATGAAAAATGGTAATTAAATGGATACTGTTGGGGAGTTTTCATAGGTATCTATAAGTGTCTATTATGTAAGGTGAGAAGATTTAATGAGTTTTTATCTTTTAAGAAATATAACAACTAAAAACTTGTTACGCATAAATGACCCTGACATTTACAACGCAGATTTTGCGTACAAAATCTCCGAAAATTTGATTCTTGCTTTAAAGGTAATCATCATCATGCGACACAGATAAGGGTGAGAAATGGAAAAGATAATTAATTAAAATAACAAGCCTAGAAGCCAGACGTACATTACGTAATGGTTTATCCCAACATGAGGCGCAGTAAGCAACGCATCATACGCCAGCAACCTATCGAATTATTCTATCTGCGCCATCCACAGTAGATGAGCGGATAGACAGATCAGCAGTCTGAAAGCCTCTAACACAACTTCATACCTTCCATTCCATATAGCAGATCGCACAGTTTGAAGACAGAACTGAATTGAATTGAATATAGAATTTGGACCGAAGGCCAAGCACTGGGACCAATGAGGTCATTCAATGCTGAAAAGGAAACTGTGAGTAGAAAGGTTTAAAAGGTGCAACAGGAGAAAACCTCCCAGATGCACTAAGAATCAATTGTTAGGAGAGGGTGGAAAGTGGATGGAAGAAAGAAAATATGAAAGCAGGTACAGTAAAAGGGGCCGAGGGCACGCTGCAAAGAACCTTAAGTAATGCCTACAGTGCACCATGTGAGGTGCACTGATGGCACTAACCCCCTAAGGGGGTGGGGGAGGGGGAAGACAGAAGGATGGGCGAATGAACGGACGGGTGATAATGCATTTACTTACACACGCCGATCAGCTTGAATGTATGTTCATAAATAACATTGCCAAGATAAAAGAAATTGGAACAGCTAACTGGCTGTAATAACATAACTATAATCCTCCTTGCTTTTTCTCAAGAGTACAATACAGAAAGAAGCAACAGTATAACATTTTTTACTATTCGTTACTTTGAAAAAAAAAACTCTTGAACGTACTGAATTATTAGTTCAAGTGTGGCATTTATTTTGAGCTTTAATTCATATTTTAACTACATGAAATTTCTGACATTTTCCATTTCTTCTGATTTCGTTCGGGGCCTTACCAATTATAATATACACCTCAAAATTCGAGGATATAAAGAGATTTAATACAATTAAAAGAACAACTAACTTTTCATTGTAGAATGTAGCAAGGTTTCTGTTATTCTGCTGCTACCAATATATATGGAAAAGGAGCCAATCTCCATATAAATAACTTTTCTCCGGATACATTTTTCCAGAGCTAACGGAGTAAAAGCCTTTTTTTTTAACGTGCGTCAACGACAGTAATTAAGAAGGAAGTACGTCTAAGAAATTTTCTTAGATTGCTTTTCTTCTGAGAAATTGCCGGATTTTTAATAAATGTTTGAATTTTTTTTATAACTGGCGAAGATTAATATGATATTTAGAAAAAGCAAGTTTTTATTAGAAGAAACACCAAACCGATTTTGCACTGACTTGCAACAAAGTTTGTCAGAGAGTCTTATCACACTAAATTACCACCCGGTCCCAAAAAAAAAAAAAAAAAAAAAAAAAGCATTTAACTTCAGTCAATGCTAGGTGAAATAGCTCTTCTGCGTTCTAAGTTTATTAATTAGGGTAGTGTAATCTCAGCAGTTCTTATTCATTCTATTGATTATTGGCGTTCATTGTCTCTCTCACCTCGTTCTATGCGCCTTTGCGATAAGACTCACCTTTAAAGGAATTAGTAATCCGGAATACACAAGAATAAAATTGGAAGATTAGTAGTATTCAAAGATATATTCGCTATACTGCCATAAAATATTTCTGCTTTTAGGGAAGAGACGGGTTGATATTAATAGTAAGTAAAGAACCTGATCTCGGCAGGAATATGTGCAGCAGAGTCGATTTCAACTCATGTTCCCTCAACGAGCGAACGGTCAAGTCGACTCTATCACTGTATCTAAGCCACAAGTTTCATGTCGAATCCTATCATGGGCAATTATTCCCACTGTGTAGTGAATTCGATCTCAAATGATATTTGTGGCTTAAAACTTGTGACTATATAAACATATATATATATATATATATATATATATACATATATATAATGTATATATGCATATATACATATATATAATGCATATATGTATATATATATACATACAGTATATATATATATATATATAATATGTGTGTGTGTGCGTGCATGTAGCATGCCAGAACTCAACAAATTTTCTATAAGACAGATCAAGAGACAAATCCTTCGGTCTGATGTTTAATCACCAACCCAACGCAACCGTTTTGAAATTATCAAAAACTAATATACATATGAAATTAAACAATTTGTACAGACATAGTTTCTCCTCGGAAACTTGATGAACTCTTAAAGGAAAGATTGGGATTGCATTTTTCAATAACAATAACAATACCGGAAATATAATGAATTATGATTTCCACGACATAAATAAAATAATTAGCACTATAATGCAAGGCATAGAACTGATGTAAGGATTTGCAAAAGTATGAAAAGTAAAAAAGTAATTTACTTCCACTGATGATATCGACAATCTCACAATTCATCACATTTCAACACGCCTTATTCGGCCAACATGATTTTCCAGCCCAATCTCGAAATATTTGGGATCGTCTTCCGAATTTTCCGATACGTATGAGTTTCCAATTTCCAGGAAGGAAATGGAATTATATCCTTGGGTCAGAAAGTAATTGTCAGCCGAAAGCGCGTCTGTGGTAATAACGATAAAGATGGAATGATTCTGCTGCGATTACGAGACTTTCATATTTCCCAAGTAAAGATTTTCCGTTAAAAAAGACATTCGAACTGAGTCCTGCGCTGTCGAAAATATTTCTGTGATGTAAGTTTCATTGTGAATGCGAAACTTAAATCTCTCTCTCTCTCTCAGCATGATTATTTTCAACTCTTTATCATGACTTTTTTTTCTTCAAAGTAGTCCTTCCCCCTTCGGTTTTTTTTAGTTAATAATAGATTTAAATTAAAGCTCGTCATTGTGCTTTTCCCTTCTATATTTTTAAAGGGTCCCCTCTTCCTTTATGCTAAACGATTGACATTTTTGAAGCGTGATTTTGATGTTAGGCTTTGAATTATTTTCTGAATTATTATACCGATGAATATCAAATCTTCAGAACATAACTTAGTGATGGCGATACTCATTTGGGTGATCCACTATAATTTCAACTTGTGAACTGGGCACAGATGTCCTAAATAATACAATTTGTTATTAAATTAATCAGGAAATAACGAGAAAAAAAATGCTATGTAGACTTGAGGAATTATTAGTAGCAATAGTTTTAGTAATAATAATATCAATAAAAAACTTTATTTTATTAGTATTAAAAATATGTATGTGACGTATATTGTTGAAGGAATCAGTTAAAAAAGTCATGAGTTCCCTTGATATATAAAAGAATGGAATATGACTAAATGTTTTCAGAGCCTTTAAACGAACCACTGCCCACGAATGAAACTCTCCCTGTAGAGCAATTACTCTTGGATTCCGCGTTACAAAAGAGCTCATCATCAAATAGCACTACACACCATTTAGCGGGGATATAGCCTATTACAAATCGTGAATTACCCATTTCCTGTACTTCTGTGGTAACCCGTTTTCTGTTTTACGGTCTCAACAATCATGTACATCTTAGAATTAGTTCAGGGTTAAACTAAAGGATATTCAGAGAGAGAGAGAGAGAGAGAGAGAGAGAGAGAGAGGGGTTTGAAAACTGATTAAGTTGTGAGATATTCATGCTTAAGTAAGGTAGGTAAAAGTTTTTTAGTTTTCATTCTTTTTACAGCTTTACGCCCAATTCATTGTATTAGATTCAGCAGCCATGGATTCAGATACTGGATGTCCATTCACGAAAGTTTTCCGAACATAATATATGAACGGACGTGATTGTATTTCCTAACGAAGAAATTTCTTTGCTGCCTAAAGCCAACCCTACTCTCTCTCTCTCTCTCTCGTCTCTCTCTCTGTCGTCCCTTCTTTTATATGCTGTTATATAAATAGCAAACGACAAAGAATAACGTAAGTTTCCCTTAACTATTCTTTCAGGTTCATATTTTTTTATATGAAAAAAAATATAAAAAAAAAGGAGAAGAGGTCAACATGGAATGTTGACCTCTTCTCTTTTATCAAAAGAAACTTGTCAAAACTGAAGTGCTCAGTAAGAGAGAGATCATAAAAGCAATTTGTTTCCTCACACTAACCACAAAGCCAAATTCCGCAAATAAATTTGCTCTATGAATTGAGCATCTAAAGAAAATTGCATTTTTTGTGACGTAAATAAAATTCTAATGAGCCATAAAACGTATATCGTTAAAAAAATATATTGTCTATTGGCTATTAGTTTTTTTTTCTTTTGGTAATGATGCAGAGAATATCAGTTAACATTTTCGAATATAAAGTGACATTGCCAAAAAAAAAAAAAAATAGAGACGTGAATACAAGGTAACCAGAAAGGCCAAAATTTACGTACAGATTATTTTCTGAACAGTTAAATTCAATTCGAGGATATTATGTTATGGTCACCGTCTGATTCTCTGTAATAAAGATTACAGAATCCTTCAAAACGTAATGTAACCTGTATTAATGCAAAAGAAAAAATCTACTAAAATCTATGTATAATATATTTCTGAGAACACAGTGAAATTAAATGCAGCGACCTTGATCATTTTCAGATTAGAATCCGCTTACTAAATGCCTCTGCAGATTAGAATCCGCTTACTAAATGCCTCTGCAGATTATAATCCGCTTACTAAATGCATCTGCAGATTAGAATCCGCGTACTAAATGCCTCTGCAGATTCGAATCCGCTTACTAGATGTCTCTGCAGATTAGAATCCGCTTACTAGATATCTATGCAGATTAGAATCCACTTACTAAATGCCTCTGCAGATTAGAATCCGCTTACTAAATGCCTCTGCAAGGTGGACGCATCCAAACTTGAGAGAAATCAGCAAAAGGGAAGCTTTCCTTGGAGGATTGTGGAACAGTTTTCATGGCAATATCACTGATGCGAATAGTTATGAGCTAAGTACAATGAGCCAATGCCTGCTTTTCCTGAATATACTGCTGTTTCTGTTTATCTACGCATAAATTCAGTTGGGTTGATTTATATTTGGTAGAATTTTACTTCTTTATCTTTTTTTATGTTCTTTATTTTTATAGTGATAGTTGTCACAATGCATTCTCTCATTTTTCTACGATATCCATAAAGTTGAGACGCTGTCTAATTTGTACAAATTACCTTATGAAAGGAAGGGTTTTTTTATGGCGTGTAAAGAGATGAATATCATAAAGTTAATTTGTCATTTTTTGGTGTACGGGAAAATGATCAGCTATTGTATTTGTCAATAACACTGATGTAATCGTGTATTTCTGTTAGAACCTCGGTACTGAATTGACTGTCTAGTTTTCACAATAAAATTGCTTATTATATATAAAAAAGAATTCTACGCGAAACGGTAAGACCATAACGAAATCTGACAGGAAAAAAAGTTGTGTACTGAACCGAACATAGCGGATCCTACTCATGCAGAAAGGCAACCCTTCAAAATGAAAGGTATATCGAACTTTAAAAGCAGGGATAAAAATATGTTGAAAGGGTTTCTGTAGGCAGGATGATGGAAAAATCTTTTTTTGTTATGCAGGTCGAATGCAACGGCGTTTAAAGGAAAAGCAGATTTGAAATTGCGAAATTTGGTTAAAAAAAATATATTATTCCTCTTTCCGCCGTGTGCTCTTCCGTAATCTCAGCTATTCAAGCTTATTATAACTGGACATATTCGTCCGCATATTTTGAAATATTCTCGCTCAGGTT
>JANJGK010000013.1:8871881-8949381 GCA_039081455.1 Macrobrachium rosenbergii | reverse complement strand
AGAGAAACCGTAAAACGAGTTGCATTGATTCTCAAAACATCACTGGTTATGAAGAGTTCGGGAGTTTAAAAAACTCAGATAATACCAATACATGATATTGTGTACTTTACGTAAAGAGGCACACTCACTAAGTGCTTCTCACATTAACAAGAGGAAAAACGGGGGAAAGTCAAAACAAACTCTAAAACAGTGGTTCTTAACCTTCTTATTACCACCCCCTTCTAAGAGTTGGTCCTTCCCTCCACGGCCCCCCACCCTTTGCATCTATGAGTAAAATTATCTCCCAGATTTAAAGGGAAATGGAAAAAAAAAAACACAGAAAGAGAAGGGGCCTTTTTACTCTTTTGGAAATGAATTAGTGAGATAATTGATACTGCTTCTTAGCGACTCTAAGAATAACGAATATAATTACAGTATTTTTAATTTTTCCCTTAGGGGGTCCCCCCCTAGGAAATTGCTGACGCCCCCCAGGTAGAGAACCACTGCTCTAAAGGGGGAAGGGATGAAGGATAAAGTAGTCTTTGTTAGTACCTTCAAGACTTTTCTAAGAAGCTTTTAGCAGATAGCCGCAGGTCACTCATTGTCAGGACTGAGGCAAAACTCACAGGCCTGCCAGAGAAGTGTTGGGAGTTTTAATTGGCCTACGGCGGGAGTTCTTACAGTAAAGTGCCAAAATGTAAATCGATCTTTGTTAGAATGGCTTTACTAATTATCGAAAACGATCGCACACTCGCACACACTCGCACACTTAAACATATTTCCTCTATATACTTTGCATGTTTCATATGACAAGTTTTACTCATGTTAAAGGTACTTTTACATTTATTTTCCAGGATAATTAAGGGATAAATATTTCTGCTCTGATTCAATAGAATTACAATGGATTGTGGGAAAATAGCCTGTTCTTACAGAACACTGAATATAACAGGTTTTTGTAGCCTAAAAATGATATAAAAGTAACTTCAAACTCTACAGTAAATATATAATTCATAGAGCTAAATTTGAGCTGAATTCACGTTTCGCCATGATATGAATCACAAGACAAAAAGAATCTTTGAAAAAATATTGCGAATATCATTTGCGAGAGTCAAGTGAATCTAATATCGCAGAGTCAAGAAAATCTAATATCGTATAAAGTCAAATTTACTCAAATATCTTGAGCTGAATTTTTGGCGTAACGTAAGTGGAATGAGCAGTGAAAGTGGCGAGAAATATAAACAAGACTGACGCCCGAGAAAACACTAATTTTAATGTGCCTACGAGTTGTATGATCATGGTAAGATAATGGAAGTGGAACAACAACAAAAAGAAATATAGAAAAGCTGAAAGCTACAGTATTGTAAAGAGCGAAGAGAACGAGTTCTGAAAATTGCTGTGCCGGCTTTGTTTAGGAAGTAAGAGGACGAAAGCCCGACAATATTATGGGAACGCAAGATACTTTTCCAGGCAAAAGAGAAAGGGGCAGAATACGCTAAGGCTCTATGTGCGCAATATGTGTAAGTTCTGCGGATTTATAAGGGCTTAGAGAACATAAGTAAATATTTTAGTTTTTTTGTAGCAAAAGCAAAGAATGAATGTGACAGTGATTTCCCCTAATTCAACGATTTTCTGATGGAAGTGGGTTGTTGACGAAGAAACTGTTCTTATTTGCTACTATGTTATAACTCTTGTAGTTACAACTTTTACTCGTATACCATCATTTATAAACGGAGAGACATTATGATTAAAAAAAGTTCTAAACTTTCGTTTAATGCCGAACTAAGCCCTCAGTAACAAAATGAGCATGTGAGCATTTTAAAATATTTAGCAGTGCCTTGTGTCAACACGAGTCAGAACGATGATCAAAAAATAAAATCGGTGTGTAGAAATTATCGGCAAAGTTAGTAACTATAAATGAACTGCTAAATACAGAAATAAGTTTCCTTGTATAGAATAACTGCGCAGTGTATAAGGCAAGTAAAAGTTAATGAATACACAATTTAGGGACGTATGATCGGCTTTTATATAATATATATATATCAAAATAATTAATTTTGTTTCACAATAACCGTCCAATGTATCAACTCAATATCGTGGATGCTTTGACAAAGCCTGACGCAAATGAACCTTCGTTACCTTCATCAACTCGATGAAATATGAGTATCTTCCAATCCGTCTGATCTAGATTAACTTTCGCGTGAACCAATATATTCGTAAATGACTTAGCCATTTTTACGAAAGCAGTTAAAAGTGAAT
Source organism: Macrobrachium rosenbergii (assembly GCA_039081455.1). Classification (NCBI taxonomy): domain Eukaryota; kingdom Metazoa; phylum Arthropoda; class Malacostraca; order Decapoda; family Palaemonidae; genus Macrobrachium; species Macrobrachium rosenbergii. The sequence goes on along the minus strand of JANJGK010000013.1, from coordinate 8,947,146 downwards.
GAAAGTATACATATATAAAATGAAGGATCAGGCTAAAATGAGAATTTGTAAAGATATGAATAACAATCGAAAACAATTTCAAACCTTCATGGACAAAGGGAGTTTTGTGAAGAGTATCATTAATAAAAGCCTGTACTTGTATTTTTATGATAATAAATGTTGCGGTTGGTGGTTTCAGAAGTATATTAAATTTAGGATTAGTGATTCTGAAGTGTAGCTTCAGCTTTCTGACGAGTGGGGATGTGAATGAGTTCATATAAAGCAAAAGATATATCTAGCTTCTAGAGGTTAACCTGACATTAATTTAATAAACTGCAGAAATAATAAATGAATTGCCTACAAATGATTGAAAATTCTGAACAAGGCTTTACAGAATGAAAACATAGTATGTAAAGAACCATGGTAACAAACTTCAATTATAATGACTACATATAAATACTTCAGTAATAATAATACCCATTGTACTGTATGATACAGTCTATGGTAAATAAAAGAAAACATTGCAAACATTGTTACGGGTTGGGGACAAGGAACAGCTACACCTGTTGCTTTTTTTTTTATTTGAGTATGAAGACAAGAATCAAACTTCGGCCCATATACTTTGCCTTTATGTCAAGCAAATAAAAGAAAATTTTTGCTCAAAGCATATTTTGCCAAGTAGCCTACTGGACTATCATTGTGGGTTTAAGTGGTCCAGAGAGAACTGTAATCTTTAAAATGTAGTACCATACGAAATACTATCGCGTTAAAAATATTTCGAATAGAGAGAGAGAGAGAGAGCGAGAGAGAGAGAGAGAGAGAGAGAGAGAGAGAGAGAGAGAGAGAGTTGAGTGTACCTTAGTTTTACCAGACCACTGAGCTGATTAACAGCTCTCCTAGTGCTGGCCCGAAGGATTAGACTTATTTTACGTGGCTAAGAACCAATTGGTTACTTAGTAACGGGACCTACAGCTTATTGTGGAATCCGAACCACATTTTAGCGAGAAATGAATTTCTATCACCAGAAATAAATTCCTCTAACTCTTCATCATCCGGCCGGGGACTCGAACTCGGGCCTGGCGAGTTCCAGTCCACAGCTCTACCGACTCGCCCAACGAAGAGCTGAGAGAGAGAGAGAGAGAGAGAGAGAGAGAGAGAGAGAGAGAGAGAGAGAGAGAGAGAGAGAGAGGTGAAACGTTTAGCTAAGAGACTCGTACAAAATTGCCACAAAAAAGTAAAAAAAAAAAAAAATCTTACGCAAGGAATGGGAAAATATGTCGAATTAAACTTAAAACTTCAATGAATGAATTAAAATAATATTATAAAAATCTGTGGCGGTAAAATATGAACCGGACTGTCAATAACTAAAGGAAATTGATGTATTGGGTAAGATAATGTTATAAACTGGGTGAAAAATATATATTACCGAAAACGAAGGGCGGGTATCATTTTTTTTTTTGGGGGGGGGGGGGTGGGGGGTTGGGAGATAAAAAGAAACTTTATCTGGAAAGCGTGATTTATGGAGGTTTTGGCTATCCTAGGAGCAGGTTTTCATTGAATATAAACAAATCTGTCCACATATGACTGATGATTTATTTACAGGCGTTTTGTTTCATTTATCACATCCAACGGTAGAATATTTTTCTTGATGGTGCAGAAACTTGAAGCAATATCCCTATGCCTTTATAAGTGTAGATATACATATATAATAGATACCCCTTCGCATTTAGGCCCAATTCAGCTCAAGAAGCATATTAACACTCCTTCATTCTTCCTCCAAAATACTGCGTTTACGTATCTCTAAGCAAGTATATTTACGACACCTTTTCACTGCGAACAGATCTTCCAGACTTCTGCTTTAATGTTAAAGATGAGGTTCGGTGGACGCCTAATAGTTCATCTAAACAGTAATCAATTTGGTATTTGTGGCAAGAACTTTTGCTAGGCTCGACAATAGCTTTGCATTTCATAATTTCAAACGGTTGAAAAATAATAGTCATTTTATTTATACTTTACGAAGGCTTTTAGTATTTAATTTTGCCTGAAGCAACTTATGTTACATTTTAAGATCACAGTAAACAAAATAATAATTGGTGAGTACAAATGGTGTGAACAATGAACACTGTGTTGACCTTAAGCACAAAAATATATATTCACAAAATGTTTACCACACTTCAACCTAATGCTGGTTTTGCGACCTCAAAAATAAGATCGGCTTGACAAACGGTTTTCTGAATGCGCTTCATGAAAAAGTGTTTTCTTTAAAAAAGGAAATAATTTATTCTGTTTATTATGGAAAGCAATTTTTTAGTTTTAGTGTCTACCATAATGTGAAAAATCTTGATTTTTAAAAAGAGTGTTTTCCTGTAAATTTCTCTATGGAAAAAATTATAGTTCTCACCTGTGACAGACATCACATCAACATAAGCTTGGATGAACCAAACTGGCCAGTTTCTTGAGAGGTTTATCCAGTGTTAGTGGATAAAGAAAACTTAAAAAATGTGTGTATGCTTCTGTCAATTCGTTGTTAACCTATCTTCCTAAGCTTCATTTCAGTGGGATATACAGTATTATCCGTAATTGTCACTAACAATACCCTTTCAGTTTAATGGTTTCGTGATTAGTAAAGAACAGCATTCTGTTCATCCTTGCCAATTTTCTACCAACCATTAACAATTTCTATTAGGACTATTCCTGTTCGCAGTGCAAGTGATGCAGGACGCTTACTTTTTACAGGAAGCTGTAAATACAACTTAAGTAACCGTGGCTGTGTCTTTTATTTCCCTGATTTTTTATTACTTACATCTTATTTACAACTCCATTAACTCTCATTGAACGGCAGTTATATATTAGTTTTTTTGATATATCATATTTCTACAACTAAACATGCCTTAGTTCTAACAGTGTTTCACAGGTTCTTATCCGGATCTTATCGGTGAAGGCAATGGACAGTTCGCCTTGTTTTTAAGAAAATATGAAAATTGTGGATGGTTGGAAATAATGCTTTAAAATCATTTTTTTTAAACGGTGTAACAAATTTTCTCTGTAATCATTTTCCAGACCTACAGTTACTAGTGAGATACTGCCGTACTTTTATCGTGCAAACGGATGTGTACACAGACGAGACAATTTTTGTATTAGGAAGGAAAATTTCATCGATTAATGGTCACTCAAAGAATTACTTTCGTTGTTGTATATAAAAAGATATACTAATCAAGGCACTATTAGTCCCATGATCATAATGAAGATATTGAGAAGTGAGGTTTTGTTACTACAATTTGATGAAAGTCTCGTAACAGGAAATGCTCTTCGAAGATGTGTCTATTTTGAAACCGAGTATACATCGTAAGGATAGCTTATTCTGTAATTCGTTATGTAACCAGAAATCACTAACTATTTATTTGAGGATTCCTTGAACATGATTGCTTGAACATGAAACCGTATACCTCATTTCAACTTTCCATATTGAAATTCTCGGAAGAGGAAACGCTTCCTTGATGAACTGGGGATGACGTATTTGATTTTGCTGGTGATTTTGACGTCGGGAATTAATCCTCGAACTCGTCTAACATTTCAAATATATATATACAGAATAATATTGGTTCACGACTTATCTTCATCTAATTACTGGAGGATTCTGTCACTTGAGGCAACCCGGTACTCTTTATTCCACATTTAAAAGATAATATAGAGTTCTCATACATGCCTACACTTATCGTAGAAAAATAGAAAACATGCTTGCATATGTGAATTCTTGTGGGCACGAGAATAGACACTTATCATATACATATTTTCATAGTATCTATATATAAATTTCATACTGAATACTTCATGTCGTTATATACCTTGTAGTAAAAAAGAAACGACATTATCGATTACTAGTTCCTAGTCATGGATTCTAAAACAAACAAGATTGTAGCAATGAGTAGATGAAAGATGCGCCATTGTACCAGATCCAGAATTGCAGGAAGTAAATGATGAATCATTATATTTCAACTTAGTAAACCATAAAAAAGGCTCATTAGAAACAGCGACCCCGACGAGGGATTAAGCTGAGAAGAAGAAGAAGAAGAAGAAGAAGAAGAAGAAGAAGAAGAAGAAGAAGAAGAAGAAGAAGAAGAAGAAGATTATGATGATAATGATGATGGTGAAACATTGCAACCCAGAAAAATAAGAATAATAAACTTACGAAACGAGTAAATATGTGAATTACGTTCCAAACGGAACGGATATCAAGTGTACGGACCCAAACAATTTGATAAGAAAGGCAAGATAAATAAAAGTGAAAAGACAAATAAAGAAAAACTAAAATAGAGCGGTCACTTACAATTCAGGGAACGACGTTTCCACGCGATGTCCATTTTGATGACCCGCGTTTTGGCAAGAAGAGAGCGGCACAGACCGTGCATGTAAATGTGGCCGGGATGGGATGGGGGGAGGGGAGGGAGAGATTTTTGGGTTAAATGTAGGCCACTTGTCCTCCGGGGGTTTCGAACCTTCGCGCGGGGAATCTGGAAAATGATTGCATGAGAACGTCTCAAGATTTACCTGAATAGGATATTCGTTTTGCGAACTCCATTCAGATCTGCATGGGATCGGCAATATATATAAATACAAATATTGAGGTACATCATAACATAGACGGAGCTTGGGCCAAACGAGAGAGAGAGAGAGAGAGAGAGAGAGAGAGAGAGAGAGAGAGAGAGAGAGAGAGAGAGAGAGAGAAATGAGCAGTTACGAAAAATGTTCTTTTATGTAATAGTATATCAATGTAGACAAAGTTTGATGTATCTCATTTCCAACCAAAATCACATAAAATCATAGCAGGTGTTAATGTTAGCCATGTTGATCAGAAAAGCAGGTGTTAACATTAACAATGTTGATTAGAAAAACAAATGTGTGGTGGAATAAATGCATTAGGTAATTATCAGTGGCAGGTGCCACTCTTCAAAAAAGTAAACTAAGAACGCCAGAAAATTCTGTTCCCGATGTGAGTTCTGAGTCAGTAATGATGAGAGGCTTTTCCAGGGTATATGAATATCCCTTCCAGTACAGTTATCTACTTTACAATTTAATAAACTGTGATGACGAAAGCAAAACGAAGACGGGTATTCTGTTTTCACAGGAATCGTTCGGAGGTTAGTTACTTGTGTTTTAGCTTTCAAGAAAAATTGTGTTAATATCTAAATCAAAAAGCAGAAGACAGTTAACAAGTACCATTAATGTAAGCGCCATCTATCTGAAATACTTTACACCATATTCATTTAATAAATTTAATTTCCTTAGTCGTACTGATTAGAGTTCGCTATTCTGAATCAAGTTTTGTTAAACATTTTCCTTGCCCGGGCATATAAAATCTACGAATATGCAAAATAGAAATTCATCGACCACGGGAAACCATTATCCTCGGGATAAGAACCTTTTCAAGAATCGTTTCCGGTCTCGATCACAACCAGTATTCCGGACAACACATCACACAGGAGTGTGTAATATGCAAATTCGGCTCGCTTGCTCTCCAAATACATTGAATAGAGCAAACCGACTGTCCAAAGCAGCTACGAACGGCCGCGAGGTATTCCGCTAATGGACAAGAAGTGAATGCAATCTTTTACCATAACAGGTTTTATGGGTCACTTATTGCTATTAGTAACACTTACAGTACGTTACTATAAAGTCGATAGTAGTCATAGACAAGTTTCATACATATTATTATTATTATTATTATTATTATTATTATTATTATTATTATTATTATTATTATTATTATTATCGAGCAAGACCAAAACTTTATACTCTAATGGAACAAAGACATACCGCAGATATTAGGACATACACATCTTTAGCCACATGACACCAAGGTTATTCAATGCCTTGTCCCGGAATTTTCCAGGTAACAAGATCTGATGATGTTCCAATTAATATGACGGACGCAGCAATCCAAAAAAGAGGATCCATAAATAATTTAAAAAAATGTAAACTCCTGAAGAAGCAAATGAGGGCCGATAGGATGGCCTGAAAAACTAAACTCCGATGAACAGTATGTTGATTATAACTACAGAATAAAGTAAATTTATCGACGCCATTCTCTGTCATCTTGTAGAATTTCAACTACTGGAGCACCTCAATTAAAATTAGATGATATTAAAAACAAGTAAAAAGTGCGCCGAAGTTTCTTCGGCGCAATAAAGTTTACTGCATAGCCGCTACAGCGTATAATAAAGGCAATCAAAAATAGATCTATCTTTCGGTGGTCTCGGTATAAAGCTGTATGAGCCGCAGCCCATGAAACTTTAACCACAGCCCGGTGGTGGCATATCTGCTAGCGTTGCCAGAAGCAAGGTTATGGCTAACTTGAACCTGAAATAGAATAAAAACTACTGCAATTTGGTATGTTTGATGATTGGAGGGTGGATGATCAACATACCAATTTGCAGCCCTTTAAGATCTGGAGGCGCACAGAAAAAAGTGCGGACAGAATAAAATGCGGACGGACAGACAAAACCGGCAAAATAGTTTTCTTTTACAGAAAACTAAAAACACACTCCAGTTTCCTTAACTGGTTTGTTCTCAGATCTGTACAATATATTGCTTTCAATTACAAATCAAATCCGCTGTCATTAAGTAACTTCACCAGTGCTAAAATAGGTTAAAGAGACAAACGTTCAAGAGTAGTTTATTGGCCCCTAGTTTTGTGAAATGACTTGTTCTCAATTATGCGATCCACTTTTTCTTAATTTAGTGATTTCATCAGTAAGCGCCTTACATAACTAAGGAAATTAGAAGCTTCGAAAGGGAATATGGACGCTTTGATCTTAGGAAAACATGCTGTTTATCTCAATCTTCTCATCTATATTATACCTTTGATGTTTGGTCTGAAAGGAACTCTCTCTCTCTCTCTCTCTCTCTCTCTCTCTCTCTCTCTCATTTCTAATCAACAACATTATTATCAACATTTAGCAAATGTTTTTCATTTTAATTTCAGAACCTGTAAAAATCAAATATTACATAAAATAAACTAATGATCTGTGGCAAAAAATTATACGAAAAATTTTGCTTCTACAAATATTTATCGCAAGAGTAACTGAACAGAACCAACCTAAACTCAATGCAGCTTTTGCAAAAATCTTACATGAAAAAATCAATGCTTTACTACGTACACGTTAAATGTCTCGCTTGAGAAAGACGAATATCATATCTAAGGTTTCAATTAGATGTAAAAGAAATGTCCAACTATTGAGCTGGCTACTTGTCTGTCCATCCGCACTTTTTCTGTCCGCCCTCAGATCTTAAAAACTACTGAGACTAGAGGGCTGGAAATTGGTATGTTGATCATCCACCCTCTAGTCATCAAACATACCAAAGTGCAGCCCTCTATCCTCAGTAGTTTTTATTTTATATAAGATTAAAGTTAGCCATGATCGTGCGTCTGGCACCGCAACAGCACAGACCTCCACCGGGTCGTGGCTGAAAGTTTTATGGGCCAAGGCTGAGAGTTTCATGGGCCGCGGCTGAGTTTCATACAGCATTATACCTCTTACTAACGTAAATGTTCTGTGTAAGTGCTCAAAATGCTGATGTAAAAGAAATTAAAAATTTCCTAAAACTTGGTAAATAATTCGACCTGTTTTTCCCTCTATTGACGTACGAACTTCAAGATGTATATTCCTCATGATTCTAGTGCTAATAAGAATAAATATTTTTCCTAAAACCTCAAGCTGAAAAGAAATTTTTGATTAATGGTTTTGTTTGAGCCTCCCACGAACTACATAACAGGCCCTAAGGCCTACTATCAAAGTCCACCCCTTCAGGGACAGTGTCTGCCCCTGAAGGGATGGTAGACGATTAGAGATGAAGAGCCTGAAAATATTAACTGAATACTAATCTTAAAACCTTGATTATCCTTACATGGTATAGCAAACCAGTAGTTGCAGAATGAAAAATGTCCCGGGTGTATCTAAAATCAGTCTAGCCATACGCTCCATCAGTAGATACAGTTTCTGAAAAAAAAAAAAAACCCTTTTCAGTGTATGGATTACCAAAATGGCATGGAATCAATATTATTCTCAAAACAGTAAATGGACGGCGGGTTTAGTTTTTACAACAGACAAATCACTGATGAGCTCAGTCCTCTCTGTGCACAGACACATTTCATAGGTAAAGAAATGTATGAAAGTTCAAGGATATTCGTTACACTGATGCTGTTCCAAACCAATTTTCCTCAGTGCGTTTTTATATTAATAAAAAGGCACTAACGAAAATTACTTCGGAAAATATTTTTAGAAGTCAATTTGCGTCGTCACAAACCAAAATCCTATCATCAGTCTTCAAATGAATATTAACTGACTATAGCAACCAGTCCATAAATATTGAGCAAATGCCTAAATACTAGACAGCAAAGAAAAAACATAACTGTAACTAAGGCAGTCAGAGTTTATGTACTCCAGTGTAACTTTCTCCTCGTGACAGATGCAGGCTTAACTTTTAGCTACAAAGAGACTCCGGAAAGCTCTGGTAATCTACTGACTTAGAGACCGTACATAAGCAGGATGGAGGTAAAGCCGAGTAGGCAAGGTAGACGATGGCAAAATACAAAGCTTCAATAAAGGAATTAATGACTCTAAATCTAATATTTGTCTGAGATGTCATCAAACAAGCATTCTGTAATAAAGAGGCTTTTCTCGTCAAGACAATTGGTGCTATGGACTCTTGAAATATCACCTTAACAGCACTTACAATGACAGCTACATTCAGATTTTTAGTTTTCTGTAAAAGAAAACTATTGTGCCGGCTTTGTCTGTCCGTCCGCACTTTTTCTATCCGGCCCCAGATCTTAAAAACTACTAAGGCTAGAGGGCTGCAAATTGGTATGCAGATCATCCACCCTCCATCATCAAACATACCATATTGCAGCCCTCTAGCCTCAGTAGTTTTTATTTTATTTAAGGATAAGTTAGCCATAATCGTGCGTCTGGCAACGATATGGGACAGGCCACCACCGGGCCGTGGTTAAAGTGCCAGGGGCCGAGGCCATCGAAAGATAGATCTATTTTCGGTGCCCTTGATTATACGCTGTACAGAAAACTTGATTGCGCCGAAGAAAGTGAGCGCAATTTTCACTTGTTTTACTTTTGACTGGTAAACGCTATAGTACACCTATCCTTTTCATCTGTATATTCCTTATAACATTCTTACATTGACACTTGCACGTCATATCCCTATTCCTTTTCCATTAATGTGTTTTAAATAACAGGAAAACTTTTCCTTCGAAACTAAGGTTACGTCCCTCTTCAACAGTGTTCCAATCAATTTGATATTACCAAAGTCAGTTTCCTGTGAACGCATAACCGATCAAAAGGTATCCTAACCTTTGACACATACATACCCATTAAAGAGTATCATGGAGAATTCAGTTTCAATAATGGAATGTAAGATGAAAAAAACAAATGAAATTTTGTTAAATCGATATCGCAAATACAAAGACTCTTTTTGGATGATTTAAAAATAATAAGAATGAGTATTATTATTATTATTATTACTATTAAATTTTTTTCTTATCACTCGTCTCCTTTCGCTTAACTGGGTACTACTTTATTTCTCCGAATTTCGTTTGCTGTTCCTTTTCTATTACAGGGTAAAGGCAAAATCCAAGGAGACACTTAATGAGATTTTCGCCCCCATAACCATACCGTCGAACCATGCTGTTCTTTCATCAATGTCGCTTTTTAGTTTTCTGTAAAAGAAAACTATTGTGCCGGTTTTGTATGTCCGTCCGCACTTTATCTGTCCACACTTTTCCTGTCCGCCCTCAGACCTTAAAAACTACTGATGCTAGAGGGCTGCAAATTGGTATGCTGATCATCCACCCTCCAATCATCAAACATACCAAATTGCAGCCCTCTAGCCTCAGTAGTTTTCATTTTTATTCAAGGTTAAAGTTAGCCATAATCGCGCTTCTGAAACGCTGTAGCGGCTGTGCAGAAAACTCGATTGCGCCGAAGAAATTTCGGCGCATTGTTTACTATTATTTTGTGGGTTTCAAAAATTACATTAATAAAATGTGGAATAGTTTTCATCATTTCCGTATATCTGTGCTTTCAGATAGGTTCACTTAAAACGAGAACAAAAATCACTCTGTGGCGGCAGCATTCAACGAATTTCGTGGAATGATTAATGTACACTAAAATAATATTTTGAAGATGGAGGAACTTTATATTTTTATTGACTCAATACACGCTTGAAGAGTCTTGTGCTCAGAACTATATTTTAGGTCGCTCTGAGGAACTAAGAAATAGATACTTCGATAATCAATTCGGGCCAGCATTCAGGTAGAAATTTTCTTTAACATGATATCTGCAAAAAAGATGACCGTAAAGAAATGTCGTCAAACATTTTCGTCTCAGCAACATAAAGAGAGAGAAAGTAAAAAAAATAAGTACTTATAAAAATTTTTCTTCAGCTGAAAATTGGAAATTTGTCCTCCCAGAGTAGTAGCAGGCCGAGGACGTTCCAGGTAAGTGCTTCATTTGAAAACCTATTAGAAGGGAACGAAAGAAAAAATTAATCTATTGTGCGTACAAGAAAAATTACTGATCGGGGCATGGCAATGAACTTGGAGTAACTGACACCAAAACTTGTCTAAAGAGAAGGAAAAATAACGGTATCTATTATCCGTCCATCCATCCATCTACCTATATATCCATATATAATATATATATACACACACACACACACACACACACACACACATATATATATATATATATATATATATATATATATATATATATATATATATATATATATATATATATATATATATGTGTGTGTGTGTGTGTGTGTGTGTGTGTGTGTGTGTGTGTGTGTGTATGTATGTAGTATGTACGTAGACATTAGCACGAATCTAGGAAATGAACACAACATTGATCTGTCATTTGCAATCTCAGTCTGCTAGTTCCTCATTCTTAGGGAAGTATAAATGAGTAAAAATGACTAATGAAGAGGGGGAACTGTTATTGCAGTGAGATTGGGATCCCTTATGAGAAATTGGTTAATCATGATATATGATCTTTGATGGAGTGGCAGTAATTGGTTTCTCTAAATTGCACTTAATTATATGTAGCAGAATGGAGGTCACAGACTTCTAAATTTCCAGCACAAAGCTTTTAAAGGATAGAAGGCTACAGACTTGTGGACGAACAGACGAGGGATATGGCAGTTCCAAAGCTTATCCGCGGAGGGAAAGAAACAGGTACCTAACCTTGAAATCTGACAATAAGTGATTTGTTCTTTTTAACAAAAAGCCGTAAACCTTTTTGGTTGATTTGTGCTTAATATTCCTTTGTTAGTAATATTAATAGTGTTATGACGACTAGATTCTATTCAAGCTAAGGGGAATGTCACTATTTACTGGCAACCTTTTATAACTGTACTTCCACCTCCCTGTCTAGTCGCTTGTCTTTACAGATATTGCCATAATTTAGTTGTCTCAAGTATGCACTTGAGCTAAACAAGTATAAAATGTGCCGAAGTTCCTTCAGCGAAATTGAGTTTTCTGTACAGCGTATAATGAAGGCCACCGAAAATAGATCTATCTTTCTGTGGCCTCGGTATAATGCTGTGTGAGCCGCGGCCCATGAATCTTTAACCACGGCCTGGTGGTGGCCTATCCTATAGTTGCCAGAAGCACGATTATTGCTAACTTTAACCTTAAATCAAATAAAAACTACTGAGCTAGATGGTTGCAATTTCATATGTTTGATGAATGGAGGGTGGATGATCAACATACCAATTTGCAACCCTCTAGCCTCGGTATTTTTTAAGATCTGAGCGCGGACACAAAAAGTGCGGACAGAATAAATTGCTGACGGACAGACAAAGCCGGCACAATAGTTTTCTTTTGCAGAAAACTAAAAACTGGGAATGATAATTACACGAACACAAGTTTTTAACACATTAAAAGAGCTTCAGAAATTCATGCCTGAAATATACGTTATTATTGCGACAGCGTCAAAACATCCGAAGAAAATACAAAAACAAAAAGGAAAGAAGACATTAAAGTGAAGAAAATCACTTTCTCACTTCATCGCTTCTCTTCCTTTTCCCCCCTTCGTTATTCTGTTCTTTTGAGCGACAGGTTTCAGGTCGTGGAGTGGAGTGAGCAGAAAAAGTCATTTCGAAGACAATTAATCTCATTGGAAGCCAGGTGGAAACGAAGCCATTTCCGCTCTAGGCATTCTATCCGTTACTTGTGCTTCCTTCTTTCTTCTGTTAGTATATATGGAAATTAAATGCTAGTTTAGTTTTCTGTAAAAGAAAACTATTGTGACGGCTTTGTCGGTCCATCCGCACTTTTTCCTGTCCGCACATTTCTGTCCGACCTCACATCTTACAAACTACTGTGGCTAGAGGGCTGCAAACTGGTATGTTGATCATCCACCCTTAAATCATCAAATATACCAAATTGCAGCTCTCTAGCCTCAGTAGTTTTTTTATGTTAAGGTTAAAGTTAGCCATAATCGTGCCTCTGGCAACGATATAGGATTGGCCACCACTGCATTATACCGAGATCACCGAAAGATAGCTTTATTTTCTGTGGCCTTGGCTGTACGCTGTAGCGGCTGTACAGAAAACTCGGTTGCGCCGAAGACACTTCGGCGCATTTTTTACATGTTTAATATTTGTGCGCCACACTCTCCCACTCATATTCAGTCTTTCGACTTAATAGTTATCAGTTGAAAAGACGGGTTTAATTAATTTATTAACGTATCTGCAGATACTCAATCGTCCTTGGTAATCCAGATGACATTTAATCTCAGTTTAATTTTACAGTAATGCCATTTACAAGGATAGCTGGTTTTCATCAAGCATGGATATTTACATCTGCAAACTAAATTTGATGTTTCTACTACTACAATTGCTACCATTGTGACTACTACTACTACTACTACTACTACTACTACTACTACTAATAATAATAATAATAATAATAATAATAATAATAATAATACTAATAATAATATCTTAATGTAACTAAAAATTAGCTAACCGTTAGTAAAAGGATTATTTTATTTTCGTCACTTTCCTTTTCTAATTACGCATGATTATACTTCTCCTCCCAGTTGCACATTCTATTAAAAACAGGTATTAGAACCGACTTTAAAACCGCAAAATATTACCAAGGTGTGAGGACAAAGGGTTTAGATGGTATTACAATCGGCGGCCATTCCTCCGCATTTTTTTTTTTTTTTTTTTGCTATTCTTTCGTACACATTCAGGAAGCTCTTCTCGTTTATACAAGTCCTCGGGCCAGCCTTAAAAAATTAGTAATCATAATTAAGTACATGAACTCGGTCTAAATAACATTAATTATTAGTACACTCGAATAAAATATCTGATACTTTTACGCGATGATTTTGCCCTTAAAGCTATGATATTTCCTATTGGTTTACAAATTATCATACATATAGTATTTATTTTTGGAAAAAGACAAGAAAACAGTTTATTTAGTGTTCTAGATATTTTTTTTATTTCAGTTACATATTCATATTTACATGAGATTAAACATACATTATATTCTATATTATTTAGTTGACAGATGGCACTAGGAAGTCTGGCTGGAAAAAACTTCTATGTACACATAAATCTATGTTAGAAAAGTCAAAGAAAATTAAATTTCCAAAAGTAGGAAAAAATGAACTGAGAATCCAAACCTCGATCTTTCCTCCATTCTTATGTCTCCCATGAATTACTGATAACGTCACATTTACCAGATACGTTCTGAGGCCATTGTGAATCTCCGGAATTCGTTGCAATATATAGTTTTGTTCACGTGTCTCGCGCCATAATTTATATGATGTGAAATTCCTTTTTTTTTTTTTTTTTTTTTTTTTGAAATTTATTTTCCCGTGGAAGTCCATTCACTGATGGCACATTCATTTCTTTCTGCCACATGAGGCCCAGAGTGTCAAGATAGCCCCAGATGAATTGCTTTTATTACTTAACCTAACAAAGGGAAGGTTGAGGTTGAATTCCAGCCGTCAGTGATAAGAAAATAATACTACTACTTTTCTATTTACTGTATACTAATGTTCTTAGTTCTATAAAAGCCAGCCTTTCACCTTCAGTATTAACTGGACAATTTCTTTCCTAATAATAAAAAAAAAAAAACACAAGTTCAGCATTATAGAAAATGGACCACCTAAAATTAAGATGGAACTGAGCCTTATTGTGATGACGACACCTGGGAACTCTGTGGAGTAGAGCACCGCAAACTCTATGCTAATATTTACCTTTTGAATATAAATTTGTACTTGGATTGAAAAAATATAAGTAACTTCCAGTCTACAATTTTTTCTCTTTCCCTATCCTGTTTTCTATGAGGGGTGGCGTTTACAGTGTGCCCCGAGGGAAAATTAAACGTTCTTTGGATGTCCATTCGGCCCTAGCTGCTTTCCACCTTCTCTCTTTTGATATTTCTCTCCCGAATGCCCAACTCCTTTCAGTTTATATAACTATATTTTTTTACCTTTTTATCAAGAACAAAACTTGTGAGATCCCTGTTAGAATGAATGATTACGACTCTGGGGTCTGGGTGAGTTACAATTTAGTAAGAATAATCTGAATGTTTGTGGCGGATGTTATGAAGAAAAAACAACTCAAATGATACATTAATTGGGAACATTTTCATGAGATTATTTTGAAAAGAGTATTACTACAGTGTCACAAACTCATTTACATCATATATAATAAAATACAAGTCGAAAATTTTGTATCAGTCTTATAAAAACTTTGATATTTTGCCAAAAAACAAAATAAAGTGGCATATATGGGTATCTCAACTTCCAAGATTCTGACACCTTTAATGGAACGAATTCAAGAAGTTATAAGGAGCAAGGTTAGAATTCCTTCATAACTTCCAACCCTACAATTATAAACAATGCAAAAGTTACTTAATAACAATTCACTGACAGAGAAATGGTCTGAATGAGCCCAGCAACAACACGCATCAGCTACATACGTTATAATAGATTTACTTTATTTTTTCATCGCATGCAGTTTCCTATATAAATCGCTATCATCATCAATATTTATTCCAATATCAAACTCATCATATAAAGAGATGGATACTACACCTTGATCTTTACCCGACCCCCACTTTTTTTATGCTACAAAACAAACTTAAGTTACTGTGTTTTTTATAGAAATTCTGTCAACCTTAACGACGATTCATTTTGTGTATTTAACCTTTATAAGTTTCCTATTAACACCCTAGCAACCTTCACTGCCTGTATTTCCATCTATTACTCAACAACCGAAAACAATCACATGGAACTGGTTTTATGTCATCACAATACATACACTGCATAATTGTGACATCGCAAGCCACTTCAAGATTAAATTATCTGTATTGGAAGTTTTATATTTAGCTGTCGTTTTTGTGATACACTTCCTTCTCTATTACTCTCCCCACAAAACACTACAAAACAGTGAATACTTTTTGATCAATACATTTATGTATGGTAATTGTAAGCCATGTAAAGTCATTTAGCAATATATGAATGCAGGTTCAGTGCTTTACATTATTACAAGAAAATATAAGAAACCTAACCAGAATGGATAGAAGGATCGTATTCTTCAAAAAAGCACGCGCACAAACACACACACACACACACACACACACACAAAGAGAGAGATAGAGAGAGAGATCTTTTATCCTTAGTTGTAAGGGCAAGTATTCTTATTTCCGTGTATGTGTACTTGTATTCTGCATGTATGTGTTTGTGTGTGTTTTCTTTTAAATTATTTGCACATAAAAAATCCCATGAAATTATTTACACATAAACCCATTAAATTTTATTCCTGCAAGAGCTTGGGTGGTATCGACAAATAACTGTAAAATAGTAATGTTTTTTTCTGATTTTCCTTTTATGAACACTTGAAAACGTCTACATGCTTGCTGCCGTATAAATAACGAATGACTCAAAGATTTGCAATATAAGACGAAATTTAAGTCCCATGGTAATATGGATTTTAAAATACATTGCAAAAAATCCAGTTCTCTGGTCAACTGACAATGATCGCCTTCTCCCAAATATCATTCGATCCAATGGAAGAGACGAGGTTCCATGACCGTCATCGGAAGCGGGGAGCAAAAAATCTTCCAATCCCTCCATGGCAAAGTTTCCTGACATCTGAGAAGAATAATTTGATCCCAGGAAAAAAAGGAAGGCATTTCATCTCCCGAGAAATCATAAAACATTGAAGCCTTCTGACGGGAAGGACACAAAAAAGAATCACTTCGTCACAGAGGGAATGCCGGCAGAAAATAAGCCCCAAAGAGAAAGGAGACGCAAGAATCATTCTGGGCAAACACCGAGTATCTTCGGAAGATGATTTGGAGATTTATCTGCAGGCAACTGAAATTGGTAATATCATTTAGTTTAGTTTTGCTTGGGGGATCAGCGTTTTTTCAGCAAAACAAAGTTTAAGAGAAGATATATCTCTTGATATTTTCCCCTCGTTTGCGAAGTCTAACAAGCTGAAATACCAGTTTTAACGTTTTAGACTTTGCATCGGGGAGAAGGTCCAATTTACCGTCTTTCATTTTCAGTACAAAATTCGGGATCGCAAAAGTATTTTTATGCCCACCGAAGGCATAAAATAGATATAAAACGTTTATAATATATGTATTTGAGGTTGTTACTTGTTTCTGCTTGGGAAGAAGGGTGCAATATGATGCAATATACTGTATGTTTTAAAAATAAATTTACGGCCTAATGAATGAAGAGATATACCGCGCATTTCGGAATGGTACCTATTCTATTGAAATTTGAAGGTTATTGAAAGAATATATTTTAGCCAAACTGAAAGAATATAAATTAATCAAACTACGGTGATGGCTAGCCTTAAGTTTTGTTTCTAAGTAGAGTTATATATAGTTTAGATTATAACCGACTTGGTTTACAGTATTTTCTTCAAATAACAAGTAAAAAATGCGCCGAATTTTCCTCGGCGCAATCGAGTTTTCTGTATAATGCATAATCAAGGCGACCGAAAATAGGTCTATCTTTAGGTGGTCCTGGTGTAATGCTATATGAGTCGCGGCCCATGAAACTCTCCGCCGGCAGTGGTGGCCTGTGTTGTTGCGTTTCCAGAAGCACTTTAATCTTAAATAAAATAAAAAAACTACTGACTGACGCTAGAGGGCTGCAATTTGGTATGTTTGATGATTGAAGTGTGGTTGATCAACATACCAATTTGCAGCCCTCTAGCGTCAGTAGTTTTTATGATCTGAGGGCGGATAGAAAAAAGTGAGGACGGACAGACAAAGGCAGCACAATAGCATTCTTTTCAGAAAACTAAGAATGAATTTTAAACAAAGTAAGGGATACTTTAGTTACTGTTTAAATAGTCTGGCATTAATACATAAACACACATAAACATATATATATATATATATATATATATATATATATATATATATATATATAATATATATGGGTGTGTGTGTATGTGTGTGTGAATTTGTTGGATGTTCATCTTATTCCATAGTCTAACTTCTCTTCAAACTTGTTCATCTGCTAATTATTGCGTTTATACTGGCACCTTGCCAATTAAATATTCTGAAGGTTGGACTATGGCATTTTGAAATACATGGAATTAACCTAATTTTCCTAATGAATAACTTCAAAAAAATTATCGGACATCGTCCACTTCGACTTAACGTAATCAGTTATTGTAACCTTAAAACCAAAGTTAACAAGAAGAATAAAAGTCAGATCTATCTATGGTACTAAAAGTACCAAAAATTTAGACACTAACCGAATGCACATTGTCGACGCATACAAAAATGAGATATTTACTAGCCGTCATGGTCAGAGGTATCCCAATTACTTACCATGAAAAGATCTGTAGTTCATCTGCATTCTTCAGGAGGTTTATCAATCAATAGTATTATTTTCCTAATTGCAGGACAATTTTTACACACACACACACACACACACACACACATATATATACATATATATATATATATATATATATATATATATATATATATATATATATATATATATATATATATATATATATATATATCCAAGTAATGTGGATGTAATAATTTTTTTTTTAATTGAAGAGTCAACTTAATATTTTCGTGAAAGGATGGGTTACTATTCATCTGCTCTACATCGTCTGTAATTTGAGTCAAGAAAATTTCCATATTTTTAGTACCTTGGAAGTCTTGCGTTTCCGAATAACTGTATTTATGTAAATTAATGGTGAACTGTTCTTATTAAGTAATCTTCTCTCTCTCTCTCTCTCTCTCTCTCTCTCTCTCTCTCTCTCTCTCTCTCTCTCTCTCTCTCTCTCTCTCTCTCTCTCTCTCGTTTATTTTCTAGATTGTTCATTATTTTTGGATATTTCAGAGAATATACTGGAACCCTTTACTACAAAATAGAATGCAAGTTAAAACCATTGTCGCGGAAAATTTTAAACATGTCCATTATTTTCGAACGGCACTACAGAAGATAAACACAAATGAATTCAAACTCTATTTTCCCAAATGATAAAACGATCATATGACTCTCCGAATATTTGACAGCGACTGTGCAATCATTCATAACCGAATACCGGACAAATTAAAATCTAAAACCTAAAATACAATTTTCTTTACGCCAAACCTTTAATGATGATTTCGGACTTGTATATTTCCATTACGTTATCTCCGCATGTAAAAGAGAAGGTAGTTTAGAATAAGGAGAGCAATTTCTTGTAATTCAATATTTCCTGACAGGCAAATCGTCCATAAACATTCTTACTAAATTGTTATTATCAAGACTTCTGTTTGTGAGACGCTATCGTAATTTCATTTCTATGGAAAAGATAAAATCAGTAAAAACTTCACCATTTCATGACTGTTATGAAAAAATAAATTACGGAAGAAAATCTCTATAATTTCAGTTGGTCTTCAGGTTGATTACCAAAACGCATTATCCTCTGAAAAATGCAAATAAAAAGGGTTTATGAATTTGCATATGATACTACAATATTATGATCATTAAAAACACTCCAGAGAGATTCATATTAAACATAATGTGCGATGAACTAAAATATATTATGAGAACTTTATTAATATTCAAACTAAGAGTACATTTCTGATCCCTTTCGACAGCACGGCCAGTAAATTACGTATTTTATGGTCAGGTGATTTCACAGAGATAGCGAATATTTACTTTTATTGCTGCTGGATAAAAATAGTCAGGTATCACGTAGGGAGGGACTGTGAATTTTATGACGAGACTTTCAAGGCATGATGTTGGTATGAATGAGGTGCAAGGTAAAAGAATTTAGAATTATGAATTTCTGAAATATCATCAATTCTATGAACATATACCATTTCAGATTACTTTGTAATTATAATATACATTGAATGAATGTCTATCAATTACATCGCAATTTCGTTTGTTTTATATTTTCCTGTAATAGAAAACTGTAAAATAAAAAAAAAATCATATAAAAAGCGTATGCAATAAACTAACTAGTGGAAAAAAACTGTAACTAACTAGTGGAAAAAAACTGTATATCATATTACACATAGGATACCCGTAGTGTCCATATCAGGTTTTTAATACATCACCGATACTGTTTTATATGATGTGTAAATTCAATTGTGCTCCAAAGGTATAAACCCACCAATGGTTGTCCCTTCTGGTTATAGTGGTTGTGAATATCATGTATTCATAACCATTTGCCGAACAAATCACTGAGGCCACTATGGATTTCAGTGGATTTTCAATCATTAGAATCATGATTCTCATCTTTCTTGGGTAGGTACGAAAACATACGGACGTTGACCACGGGTGTGTGTAAGTATATATATATATATATATATATATATATATATATATATATATATATATATATATATATATATATATATATATATATATATATATATATATATACATATCATATATATATACATATATATATATATATATATATATATATATATATATATATATATATCACTGAATACGTGTGTCTGTGTATATATGTGTGTGTGTGTGTGATAAAAAGTAGAGGGACTATCTTCTTGGTTATTTATTAGGTGCCCATCTTGCAGTTGAAATTACGATTTTTCTTTCAATATGATTATCCAGTTATTCATTAATATATAACTTGACTATGCATTCTTTGTCTGTGTTTTCTAGTTAATTCAGTTGTTGCATTTGGAATGAGTAATAATAAAGACTATGAATATATCTGAAAGAGTTATGTGCATTGTTTAAAAAGCCATATACATTGAAACCAGTTCTATCCAGATACTAATTATAGGAACATAAGAGCCTTGCCTTTCCCTTGTACATGCGAATATTCAAGAGATATTTAATCAGAAATGCCTGATTCCCATTCAACTTGGAGTCTCACAAACCATGAATAAATTCCAATATGGCGTTTTGTTCCTTTTGAATTCGACCTGACAGAAAGCTCAAAGCGAAGACACCGGCAGCTTACTAGTAGGTGTTTTTCATTTAATACTTTTTCGGTCAGTCTGGAGGTTTCATTTTAATTTAAACAGAAAACCGAACACGTTATCAGATAAATAAATACATCAAGATATAAATGCCAATAAAAAAGGACGACTTCTCTCTCTCTGTCTCTCCCTTTAAACGAATATTTCTCAAGCACTCTTCTAAATTATTTCTATATATTTGATAATTTCCAGATACTGTCATCACGCGAAGTCCTTTATTCCATTAATATCCTGCAAATCCGAGAAAGGCTCTTCAGTCCTCGTTATTTTGTGCTTCTTGCCACCAGCAAGCTAACTAGCACCAAAAGGAAAATGAAAAGCACAAGAAACGGAGAGAGAGACGAATAAGAATTCAAGAACGTAAGGTCACATTGTCGAGGTTGCAGGACATTAACCTGATTATCTCTTAAGAGAATTCCCTCGCTGGAGCACCTTAGCTTCTGGGAGCTTACTTCGAAAATGAAACAATCCGAGTGCTTACTTTGCGCAACGGACAAATCTTTTATTGCTCGTTTTACTTTTATTGTCTGCTTCAATTTCTTCGACAGCGGCGTTAATCCATACTAAAATGTTCTCCTATTTTCTTTCAGAATACCTTTGAAGTGTTTGAACAAAAACTATTTTATATTATGTTCTGTAGCACAGGAACAGAAAAGGCTCAGCCAGGTGAGGGTAGGAAGGATACAGCCAGTGTCTAAAGAACACCCCTGGATACAACAAGAGAAGCATGATAATGGACTTGGCACCTAAGTCAGAGGTTCTCAAACCGGGGGTAATGAAACCGTTTCTGGGGGGGTAACGAGCCACTTTCTAAATTTTATTTTCTACTAATTACCAAAGAAATAATGCTTTAAAATTCCAATTTGTAATAAAAGGAACTATGTTTTAACTTTAATTCTTTGTCAAAGGAATAATGTCTAAAATCTAAATTCTTTATTTCTTAAGACTGGAGTAAAAGTAAATTCAATTTCTTACATATAAAATACTTTAGAAATTAAGCATTCCAATATTTTTCTTTCTTTTATATCATAAATTCACATAACTGAAGACGAACGGGGTAGGGGTAATGGTGATCTAGCACACCACTGCCGGGGGTAACGAGACCAAAAAATTTGAGAACCATTGGCCAAGTGATAATAGAACCGCCTCTTCAAGTGATTGGAATGAAAGATTAATCAAGTCCACTAACCGTTGACTTGGTAACTCCACACAGGGTTAGTCAACTACACTATAAAAAAAAAGCAATATTTCCCTATGTCGACTACAAAGCGTCATCAGCATTAAGTGGCTCAGGTGCACTGTGAAAACAGACAACTAAAAGACAAGAAAATCTACGTCAGTATAGAGGAGGTGAAACGATTCCATGTTTAAATGTGTGAGCGTACACACACACACACACAGACATTGTTTGTATATATATATATATATATATATATTATATATATATATATATATATATATATATATATATATATATATATATATATATATATATATATATATATATATATAGATATAGATAGATATATATACACACACACATATATATATCACACATTTATATGTGTGTGTTGTGTGCGCAGCTCCTTGCTCATGCATGCACAGGAAATACAATGTTGCGGTACGGAACATCTTCCCCACCAATTCATGGCAATTTAGGCTGAAGTGGAAAAATGGGTGAAGGATGAGATGAAAAATCCCTTGTGGAAGGCGCGCAATGCGAAAGGGGAGAGGGTCTAAGGCAATTATGGGCATAGAAGTAATGTGATGAAAAAAGTGACATGGGAGGAGGAAATCTGAACAGCACAAATTCTCGAACAATTTCATCCTCGAATTACTTAGCATGGAGCATAAATAAATCATTCTTTTTTCTGAAAATGTTCCTTCTATAAAACCTTTACATAGACTGTACAAATTTTATCTATCATTTACTCTTTTCTAAATGTACATTCCACTGTAAATTGCATTTTGCTTTATAATTAATATTGACAAGTTCTTTGGTTCTTACCTAATCATTACTAAACTAAAATCGCATAATGAAGTATGTGCCAGTAATAAGACGCTTGTAATTACAGAAGAACAAGAATCGCACAATGAAGTATGTGCCGGTAATAAGACGCTTGTAATTACAGAACAAGAAAAGAATGAGCACTGTTTTCTCCACTATTCATCTTGGTCCTTTCTTCCTGCCGTGAGTGTTCTGTTGTTGTGGCTGATAAAGGAAATGAATAAAAGATGATCATCTTTACAAACTCGGAAGAAGGCCATCTTGCCTTCTTTCACCCGCGCAAAGCCTGCCTTGATAAGTCCTATTGCCTTTTGTGTCAGGATCTTATTGAGGCCTTTCTTCTGTTCTCTGGTGTGGTGTGTTCTCTTTTTATTAGTCATCCTCTGAGAGGGCTCTCTCTCAAAGGCTCTTGGATGACAACGTTTTATTTGCTGCAAAAGTGCTTTTCTTTTGTGGTAGTCTGTACCTCTGTGATCCCGTTTCGTTCGTGTTAACCAAGAGACTGAAACTAATCAAGGGATTTCAATGGGAATGATTTTGATTATTTCAAAATAAGATCAAATTCTTAGGTACAAACCTAAAATAATGATCATCTGGTGGTGTAAATAGCAAAAACTGAATAATAATTAAATCTCTTATAAATAAAACTGAAAAGACATGTATTTGCACTGACTATCTTATTTGTTATAAAGAACTGATATAATTTATTGTGATACATAATACGCATATATGATGACTTTATAAATGAAAAAAATAAATATATTCAGAGAACGCTATTCCCAGCTTTAGTCATTTTCGCTTACTGAAACTCGGTCACACATGAGTATTCTGGCGAGCTTATTCATCATGTCTTTAATGAATCCGTCAACAGGTCCGGAAATTCGTAGGCACAGTATACTGTACGTATTTTATATATACTTCCCCCATTTAAATTCGTTTTCCAGTGCAAAAACAGGGATATTTAATACTTATACCCTCATATTCTACACATGCCCAAAACATTTTACTTTTCTTTTTATCAACATTGTCAGGTAAACTGAGTTTACTGAAAATTCACTGACTTTTCAATTAATCTACATCCGGAGTTTATAGAAGAAGAGGCCATCAACGTAACTTTCCTACTCTTATACTCTTTAGATTATTGACGGAGCTACCAAGCTCTTTATTAAATAAAATCATAATATTTACCGCGTATTTGCCGTAGAAACTGCAGTAATTCAAGAATGGATCTTAATAAATGAAGGATGAGTCAATAAAAAAAAAATTAAATTTCAAACGATCGTTATAGAGATTAAGGGTATTCCAATATTTGCTGTATCTTTCTCAGTACTTAATACCCTTTTCAGAGAAATATTGAAACCAAACATTCCTCGCTGTTGTGCCTCTTTTATACAGAGTTAGTCTTATCGCAAATATAGAATGCGGAGAGCGGAACAACCAAGTAAAATATAACTATTCTGTTCTGTATAAACACAATTGTGAAACGGGGGTTTTAGAAATTACCGGATTTAATCATATATTGCAACAGTTTTACTAGTTTTTGAGACCCTTCAGGTAGATCATTTTGTAATTAAAATAATAATAATAATAGAACAACAGCTGTAATTGGGTCTCAATACTTTTGCGAGCTCTCTCTCTCTCTCTCTCTCTCTCTCTCTCTCTCTCTCTCTCTCTCTCTCTCTCTCTCTCTCTCTCTCTCTCTATATATATATATATATATATATATATATATATATATATATATATATATATATATATATCTCTCTCTATATATATATATATATATATATATATATATATATATATACATATATAGATAATATATATATATATATATATATAATATATATATATATATATATATATATATATATATATATATATATATATAAACACCTGTGTCTGTATGACAGCCATATCCGAGTAACTATCAGGTACATGATTTGCTAATGAGATAAATAAACTCTCAATGGATTTTCCAGGAATCGGACCTGAATCGTTTCCATAGCCGGGATCGATCTTGTGACTCTCGCTGGTGGGAAACAAGTTTATGGTCTGTCTAAGAAATTTACAATATGTCTCACGATCGTGGGACTGAAGTTATTTCACTACTGGAGGGCGGGAATGTCTACCATCATTACTCAATGGTTTTAGAACGTCTCCCATCACCTAGGTATCTCTCAAGTGATAATATAAAGAATTTTGAAAAATAATACGACACAGAATTATGTGCAGGGGCTTAAACACTGCACGCATACACGCATCTATACAAACATATCTATAAATTTGCTTTTCACAGACTTCCGTGCATGTATGAGTATACTTTAATGATATATAGCTTTATATGCGTTACCTAATAGCTATCAAAAAACTCGGGCATGAAACCTGAGAGTAAAATCATCATAATAAAAACAAAGATTATTTAATATGCGATTCTGATGTACAAACGGGAGGTAATGATTTCTGCCGTAAAACTATCGAAATAAATTTCGATTTTCTGTTTTCTGGCCGTCCACATAGAAACAATCCCACATCCGCTTTCGAAGGACATGAATGCAATATACCAAGAATCATTCGATTCTTGAACAGGAGATCGACATGAAAATGTTTGGTGTTAGTAAGCTTTTAGCAGCTTTTTAACCTCAGATATAATGAGAATAATACGTTAATCGAAAATCATTTATTTCAGTACGAACAACTGTTGTATTCACAACATGGCGTTTCATATTTCCCCGCAATAACGCTATTGAGGAGTCAGTTAACGGCCAGTTTAAATAACCTTTCATAAGAAAGTGTTATTTGAATACTCCTGCGCCTGACAACGACATTCGAAACTAATGAGGGCGATATTACCATGTACATTGTAGATGCCTAATTTGCGGGTATGGGCTTATTGTCCATTTAAGTGGCGTTCAATTGTATTTAGGAAAGATTTACGCTTACTCATTAAGACAATACTGATCCACGTGGCAGGAAAATATTTATGTCAAATATAGTCCACTATTGGTACGAACATAGAATTGGAAACGATACAAAATAACAATATTTGATCATTATACTGTGAACATTGACGAAAAGCAAGAGGTATGAGCCATGAGAATATATATAGAAAAGAATAAGCACAGACATCACCAGCTGAAGAAATGGAATCTGTGACCTTGATTCTCTCTGCCAGAGACAACTTACAAATCACCCTCCTTGGCGAAGAAGTGAAGTGGGGTGTCGAGTTCTTTGTGAGTTGCAAATTTCTGGACACAAATACTGCACAGGCAATGTGATTGGATATTTTTCGACGCCAACGGCACAGTTATCTTTTGCGGACCAAGATATGGGGGGGGGGGGGGGGAAGAGATGAAACATAAGTATGGAGTAAAAGAGACGTATTGCCAATAATGGTTCGCGAGTTATTGTACATATGACAAAACATATTTACGTAAACCATTTCGAAGAATTCTTAGTTTCATAGGCAGTTTCTGGCTTGCCTGCTAGATAAGACAGTATTATGTTATTTTTAAAGTGTTTTGTAGGTGATATGGTTGCCTAGAAAAAGTTACATTAGTTTGTAAATATATATTGTACCATTAATGTCACTGAAAAATTATATTTGCTATAATATAAATGATAAAGTCAGCTAAGAAGCAGAATCACTGACATAATAGCAGAGGAAAACGTCATTTAACTTAATGACTGGTCTGTGTAATTATTTGAAAATGTTCATGACAGACAAACACAAGGGATCCTTGTTTTTACTTCAACACCAAAAATCATCAGTAGGACAAAGGGTTATCATCAAGGAGTTGTTGACAAAATTTTCGGAGTCTAAAAGTCGTAAATAGAAGCTGGGAACTGAAAGTCACCGTAGTTGAAAGTGGTAAACACCTTAATTTCCACGACTGAAAAAGGAACGACAAAAGTCTCCGACAAAATGTTGCTGACAAAAACCGGTCGGTCGAGGAAACCTGCAAAAGTCTCCGACATGCATTCGGGGTCAAAGAGTCTGCGAAGAAAAGCAGCAGATATTTTCATAAAGGTCATTTACGAAAGTCGTCCAAATCATCGGCAAAACCAGTAATCAACAAAAATCATTGATCAAAATGTAACACAACCTTCAACAAGAAAACATTTATAAAATATTGCTGGTAACACTCATCAATGGAGAAAAATTACGAGTAGCTTTTGAGTAAGGCATTCGGAACTTAAAAGTTTGCAAATTAATTAATTGAAACCTAATAAATGATACAAAACCAGTTTTAAGTGTCATGGCTGCATAAGATATTCCATGAATTTAGAGAAAGTGATAAATTCTGCCTTTACGTGTTCTTTGGGAGATTACACAGCTCTTATTCTTCCTCCCTGCTTATTTTCTTCGTTCGCTGCTTTTTTCATTATTTTTTACTTATAAACAAATACTTTGAAAGTACATTACTGAGAATTAAAGACAAAGAAGAAAAATTTCCCCCAATGGCATTTTCATATTTAAGTAAAGTATCTGTAATATATTTCCCCAGTGTCTAACTTAATGTAACCTCATTTTCATAATGATAATATCATATGAACCCGAGGCTTCAACTGAGAATACCTTAACTCCCTGTGCAGCAAAGATTTAGCCGAAAATATGCCCTCGGAGGAATTGCATTATGGCTCAAACGCACAGAAAATTTTGATTAACTGATGAAATGCACTGAAAAAGCTAAGCGAAGCTTTTTCGACAACTCAATTTTGCTCTGAAGTTTTACATGAAGACAGAAATGAAGCAGATATTCAAAGCAGCCCCACATGCAGACAATATGTTAGGAATATTTGGATGAAAAGAAATAGATATATAGCTCTTCATATGTACGGGCATTGGCATACATAACTCTAGAAATTACTTACGGCAGGCTACTTTCATTATAGGTATCTCAGCATAAACTTAGGCAAGTTACAAAGCTAACATATACTTTACCAAAGTATATGTGATGTCAATAACCCTTAAAAATGAAGGCAATAAATAGAGACCGTTGCATAATCTCTAACATCGAGTCAGTTTGACTCTCCTGCATTTCAGAATTATTAATGTTCAGTTCTGAGCAATACTGCGACATCTCATCAAATATACCCCTTTACCAAGATCGAATTCTACGACTGTAAATGAATTTGAATGTAAAAATGGACAAAGCAACATCTGGAACTAAGATTGCTTGAATCTCAGGTTTTCAAAATTAATTTACAAGAATAAAAAGTAAAAAAAATCCTAGAGTACAGTTCAGTCATTTCGAACTTTTGTTTTAATGACGATGCTTTTATAACTTTCAAAATATTTTTCTTAGAAATAAAACGACCTGTTCATACTAATCTACTATTTTGTACTCTGAATATCGTTGGAGAAAAATGTAATTAAAGCATTACGAACTTGAATTAAATGAACTTCTGAAATGTAACACGGCGATTAAAAGGAATGTATACGATACATTCAACGGAATTCTTCGATTCAGTGTAAATGTCAGTGCGTAAAAAAACTGCCCATTTTCCTGTTATACGCAAATAGACGATCACCTCCACAGTTACTTGTTTAAAATGACCGCTTACAAAATTAGTACACATTTCTATACACATCTTCCCAAAGCTCCCAGTATAAGTACGTAACAAAGGCGGAGAGAGAGATAATGCTGTCGCTTGAGTTATAGAGCCTACTTCATTTCCATAAATCCTAGCTCATTTTCCTGGTTTCCCAAAAGCAACCCATAAAAAAGGGACATAATTTTGGTGCTCAAACACCAGAGAATCTCCGTCACTTAATTCGAAATGAATTGTGATGTCCGAAATGAGCGGCATATCAGAGTTCCTTTGAAGAG
The DNA here is from genome assembly GCA_039081455.1 of Macrobrachium rosenbergii. Taxonomy (NCBI): domain Eukaryota; kingdom Metazoa; phylum Arthropoda; class Malacostraca; order Decapoda; family Palaemonidae; genus Macrobrachium; species Macrobrachium rosenbergii. Next base: position 8,918,789 of record JANJGK010000013.1, on the reverse strand, counting down.
AACAAAGGTACGTTTTTATTACAATGTGAATGTGATATCGCTAAGGTCAGTCGCTAAAGGACCACATTTAATTCGAGCTCATGTAGTTACGACAAAGGAAATTAAAAGTCTAAACGGTCAGATAGTCGACAAAAATAAGCCTTCATTTCAATTCAATTTCCATTTCATCCTGTAAGGGTGGGACGTCGCTCCCCACGGGCTGGAACGTCCATCCAGCGTGAATCCGTGACTCTTTCATGGGTGAGCAAATTAAGACATCGGGGAACAATGGCCATCAGGTTTTTCATGGGGAAAAACGAAGTAACGATCTGTGAATTGGAACTGGTTTTTCGTGCGATTTGATGGAGCCCAGTGATTTTACAGAGAAATTTTGATTTACAAAGCATTATTAAATATTTTGGCTTTCTTCAGCGATATTTCGATTATCAAATATCTCTATGTCTTCCACCTGCCACTTAAGCTCGAGTTACTCTCTCTCCTTCTAATGACACCGATGACAAGTCAAGATAACTAATTTAATTGCGGATCCTGTTTGTTATAAATCTTTTTCTTTCCCCTTTTACGTGGTGTCTCCTAACCTTAGGTTTAATAAGCTATCAACATTCAGCTCCCCTTACCTCTGAATTAATAAAAGAAACATATGAGGTTAATATATGAATAAAGCAGCGACTGTCCTCTCAAAAAAGTGATACTGCATTATGCACTCACTGACACCTACATGAGCTATCTATGAAAGGAATGCAGAACGTCTCCCTTTCACATTTTGCAACAGATGCCTGCAGCAGAAGCAGAAGGTAATGAGCAACAAACATCAAAGTTTTTGATGCAGTTATCTCTTTGAATGTTTTTTTTCTGCATTTCGCCAGCAGTGAAAGAAATGTCATAATTGCAATGTTTTCCTTTTGCATTTCTTTGGGAATGATTTCCATACCAAAACGACCGGTCACATTCCTCCAGTGCAAATTGAAAACGAACGTTTCACTGTTTCTCTCGGACGTCATTTTCAAGGCTGCATTCTGAAAAATATTGTAAAATGTGTTTGCTTCATATGCCTTCGTTTTGCTTCTGTATTTTATTGGATATCTGTTGCTTTGTGTTTACAGCCAAAACGCTGATTCAAGGGAAGGACGCAAGTCCAATGAAAACATTTTTATCGTCGACGTCACGACAAGTATAATAATATGGCTATCGTCCACCGTGTATCAATGTATGTCCGATGACGTTGATCTTCACCTGAACCTGGCGCGTTGGTTTGCATATTGAAACTATGCCTGGCTTGCGCATTTCATCTTAAAGGAACTTCATGTAATCTGATTACCGCTAAATTGAAATTTGAGCAATATCCGTCAAAGCATCTGAAACGACTCATTTTGGCAAGTGCTGAATATGTGTTGGCCATCAGGTGATTACGAAAAATAGGTGAACTGTCAAAGTAATACACCAGCAGCCGTTATAACTGCGTTTGAGAAACGTTTGATGTTCCTAGCAGTATTCCACTGTTGTAATTGTGGGCTGCCGCTGCAAATTTTCTGAAGAGAAGCAGGCACGTGGTAACTAGGTGAATACCACTACGTTTCAGACATTTATTTTCATTAGCCAAAATTTTTGAGTAATTGATAGAACTCTCAGTTATCAGATATAGGAAATTCTAATATCACAAGTCTTGAAAGACTTGATGTGTTTGGCAAAAATAAAGCAAAAAGGCTTGATTAAACAGAGGCGAGAAGCGGGGGCTGGGCTAATTTATGGGCATTAATGTTCTTTGTCGGAATTCCGCTTGTTGCTCAGAGGAGCGGTATCGAGGAAAAACAGCCAGCTGTTGACTTTACTTATTATTAAAAAGGTAAAAAATGCGCCGAAGTTTCTTCGGCGCAATCGAGTTTTCTGTACAGCGTATAATACTGTATAAAGCTATCAGCTACCACCGGCCAGCGCTCAGTTGCTCCTCCGATGCGGTCAAGTAAAGGTGCGCCGCACGCCTTCGGAACGAGCTGCTGATGCACGATCCACGGCTAACCTTAACATTAAATAAAATAAAAATTACAGAGGCTAGAGCGCTGCAATTTTGTATGTTTGAAGATTGGAGGGTGGATGATCAACACCCCAATTTGCAGCCCTCTAACCTTAGTAGTTTTTAAGATCTGAGGGAGGACAGAAAAAGTGCGGACGGACAGACAAAGCCGTCACAATAGTTTTCTTTTATAGAAAACTAAAAATCAACAGAGATACACACAAAAGCAGGCTAACTATGTATGTTTTCTTGATCTGGGCACAAACTACTAGGGCATTTAAAAGAAGTCGACGTCAATATCATAATGCATATTAAAATACTTAAAAGGTGAGACACTGCACTTCACTAACCCCTTGAAAAAGAAAAACAGGGCATTCAGTCTTTCCAAAAAAGAACTCAGCCAATCAGAGAGCAGAAAATGAATAGATAAAATATGTGCACTAAAATGCACACACACCATCATACATTACAACTCCTTGATAATTAATATATTTAAAGCATTCCGAAGAACTTCTGGGCCCCTTTAAAGTAAAGCCAAACATTTCTGAATCCAAAAGGCTGAAGCATTTTTTGTCACACGCGTTATTGTAATGTAGGTAATGCCTTTCGCAAATGAGTCATTGGAAGTCACATCGACGAGTTACCGTGAAATCTCTAAAGCTTCCTTTAAAGCAATAAAAGAAATATTATATATTAGGAGGGCAGGGAGGACAGGAAGGAACACGAAAGAACATAGTTACTTTACAAAAAAGTTCGCAAGGCACGTATACACAACACACTTACTTATATACGGCTGTGTGCTGTTGCTATTGTTTAACTATATTTACAGTACGATGTATCTGTGATCGTATATGTAACCAATTAAGGCAAGCTAAAAAAAATATTTCCAGTTAAAACTATTAAATAAATCTTTCCTCATTATATGAATTTGAGCCGATTCATTGAAAGAAAAGGAAGAAAGAGTGTATAGTTCTTGAGGGACTACTCCACGGGAGCTTGAAGCACTAACCCCGGAAAATAAAAAAAAATGAATGTTGAAAACTCTGCATAAAACATGAAAGTCGAAATGAGTCACAATGAAACTTCAATCTCAGGAGCCTCTTTGATCCTTTTCTAAGGATTCACTCAAAGTTGCAAGCTGAATACTAATCACGGGACATACTTCAAATGTAAGCACAGAGAGAGAGAGAGAGAGAGAGAGAGAGAGAGAGAGAGAGAGAGAGAGAGAGAGGAGACTGTGTTAATATATGCATTTAGTTGCAGTTATGCCTTTCCACAAAAAAAAAAAAAAAAACGAGTTGACATTTCATATCTTCATAACTGTAATATATGTGTGATGGCAGTATTCAGTATTAGACGTGTAATCTAAAAAATGTCTCGTAAGCAACATTACCGATTATATATATATACATATCATAATTCGGAATGGAGTCCGAGAATATATATATATATATATATATATATATATATATATATATATATATATATATATATATATATATATATATATATATATATATATATATATATATATATATATATATATATATATATATACATATATCCTTCGGACTCCACTCAGGAAGTAATTCAAAATCGACCGTCTTGGAAATCTGTTGAGACCATGAACCCCATTTCGCATCTCACTGAACTGAGCATTATCCGGCAGTTGTGAATTTGCTCGCAGGTTACGGGGTCTTAAAATAACTTTGGGGCGATTTTGGGATCTCGGATGCTGCAACTTTGATTATGATGGGCGTATTCTCACAATAAAAGAATTATGGCGTCTCATTTGTCGATTTACCGAGGATAAAGTTGCTCCTTTCATTTTCTTTTGAACAGTCCAGACAGACAGACAAGACAGACAGACAAGGAGATAGATAGACATACTTCGCAGGTGACGGATTTTGTTACAGTGGATATCGATTACTGATTCGAATGAATAAAGGCTTTTGTCAGACAACTGACAAGATAGGCAGATGTTTTAGGGTTATTCTCTAAGGAACGTAATGTGAGTATAACATGGGAGGTGGGAGAAATTATAGGGCTCCATGATAACTTTTACCCCATATACACTAACAAAAACATGTATACATCTTTCTCAGAAATTCTTCCACAAACTTGGCTCATCACTTGAGAGGTCTCGATGGTTTCCAGTAAGGGTACTTGAATAGTTATCCTAATCTTTTTTCATTGTTTATCCCTCGTTTGTAGCCTAAGGCATATATGGAATGGAGCTCGGGGTAGGTGATAAAAAAAAAGTTCTATAAATAAATATTTTTGTGGGGCGACGTACGATGATTGAGGATGCTTGAGTCAAGGGCCTTGGCTTGAAGACTTCTGACCGAAATTCCATACGTGTATTTAATTCATATGTTTGTTTCATTGACTCATCTGTATTTTAAATAAGACATAATTTAAGCGAATGCCGAGTTCATGAATCTGGATTTCATTTTGACACTAATAATAGTTTAATACAACTCATACTCTAACTTTCACATGTTCCATAAATATAAACAAGTGAAACGTCATGAACCATGGCCATATATATTTTAGACAGGTATGAATGAAAGCTATAATCTCCTATCCTTGATTTCTACGTGCATTATTCATATTAACTGCAAACCATGTTCATTGTTTCTATGTTTTCCCGTTATAAGCGAAGAATAAAGCATTATTTTTTGTGGACCACGGCCCTAAAGCCACGACAGTAAAGATTTGTACATATATACATACACAACAGCAAACACTATATTACAGGAAAAACCTCGGTCACCTAGAGATCCCGGGAAGTTCAGATATGCTCTCAGTACTTAGAGCAAAGAGCTAAGTTAAGGGTTGTGTTTAAAAATTCAAAATACTTTATCTATGAGCACGATGATGTATTTATCATATTCCAGTATAAAATATTTTCATACTACATCAACTTGAAAAAGCAAGACTAGCGAGTACTTGGAAATCAGGTTCATAGTCATTTCCCTGTTCATCTGTAACCTGTTTTTTTCATTCCTTGTACATATCTATCTTTCACAAGTAAACAGCAGAAGTGAAAAAGAGCGATAGCCCTTGGGTCTCCTTTTAGGCTTCTTTAAACACTTGTACCTCACAGATATATGCTCATTAATATTTCAATTGCCACTGTACGGCTTCTTTTAGATCCCTTGCAGCTCTGAAGTAGAGGTGGAGACCTCTTCAAAAAAATCTTTGAACTTTCAATTTGTGTCCCGAGTACAGAGCCTTTTGAAATCATTTTGGTAATTGTAGCTGTGAACGTGAATATTCAAGTATTCTGAGTTTATTCAGGTATTCTGTATTCCGGTGAGTATGTACCAGGAATGATGTAGCTTAAGATTATATATTCTGATTTCTTCTCCTAATCGTCGAGAAACATTGAGGAGAGAGAGAGAGAGAGAGAGAGAGAGAGAGAGAGAGAGAGAGAGAGAGAGAGAGAGAGTCTCTTTTGCTTTCAGAATCAAAGTTATTTATATGAAATGCAATGCTAACAGCGACTTCGATGCTAGATACCATAATTTTTTTTTTTTATACAAAAATCAAACCGCATTAGCCTATCTCTTGAATTCAGTTATAGATTAAGTCTTTTGTATATCTAGAACAAATATAAATCAGTAAAAAAGAACGATTTGGAAATCCCTGATTTTACTGAACATGGACACTCATACTATTAATGACTTGTTGAAAACAAGAAAAGAGAAGCTGTCGGAATAATTAGATGATTACCTGTACGTTTATACAATGAGTTTTATGATAAAAACCGAGCATTGTTAAACAGTTATACAAAAATTCGAACATAAAAGGTGACCCTGCGTTACCTTTATTAAACTGTATATTAATCATAAGAATATTCAAGGCCGAAATGAAGAAAAGTTTTTCAATTTGTATAGAAATTTAAAAAACATGCAATTTCAGAGATTTTCCCTTTAGAACACAGTAATGAACAAGTACACTGAATTCTTCCGGAAATGCTACACAAAAGTCAATCCTCCTAAAATTCACGTTTTTCAGTAACGCAATATATTCATAAAATGATTCCGTGGTCGTGAATACAAAAATGTCAAAACCCCCAGCAAATAACAAACGAAGCTCCGTGAAATGCACAGGGGCGAAAGAGAAGACTTCTGAATAGTCTATATCATGAACACAATTTCGAAATGCCTGTAGATTTATTGGCTTTAAACCCGTGAATCTAAAATGTAAAAACCGGTTGTATGAGAACAAATAAACGAAAAAATTTTTATTTGGATGTATCTATTGCTCGAAATGAATATTACAGCTGTAATGGAATGTGAAATGGAAGAATAAGATATCAATATGAGATCAATGAAATTATTAATTGTTTTATGATTACAACAATGAAAATGAAACTATCAAAGAAAAAATACCTTACAGATTAAATTAATATATACACAAAATATTCATACGCTGAAGCAAAGAGAGAGAGAGAGAGAGAGAGAGAGAGAGAGAGAGAGAGAGAGAGAGAGAGAGAGAGAGAGAGAGTTCTTTCACAGAAAAGTGAAATGATTTTATAGCAAATATCTTCATATTTTTCGTACCGCTTTCCCGGCAGTGAAGAGAACGAAAATGCTAGCATATCTGTGCTACCAAATTGCAATAATTTTCTCCTCTCGACGAAACATTCCCTGTTCGAAAGTTCTGAATTCTTTCGTTCCTATCAAACGCAGTTGCTTGCACAGATTGAACGATTAAATGAAAACTTAATTCGAAGCAAAAGACCTATAATACAATCCAGTGAGTCATTCTGTAATACCTGACCTTTGGCTCTCCCGTCGCCAGCAGTTGGTTAAATATTTGAGGAACAATCATTGCTAATGAGGTTCTTGTCAGCCTTTCTTACAAGACAGAGTAATTACGTTGCTCAAAGAAAATTCACAGACGTTTGAAGGAAGCGAAACAATGATGACTTGAAAGGAGGCTGGAATCTCTCTTAATGGAGCAAAATGCTTCTGTACTTCTGGTGATGTTTAACTGACTTAATATGAAACTTAACAGTAAATCTTCACAAAATCAGGCTAAAAATGTATAACTTTTTATAAATGAAGATGGGCCAAAACGTACATAAATACAACTAGGAATGGAGGTTGTTAGCAATAATCACAACCACCTTAATGCTAGATGAACTTCGTTTGTCATTAGTTCCTTTCTCAGTAGAATTACCTATTACTTATTGACCTCTAAATCAAAACCAAGACGACTTGAAAAATTCCTTGTATTAAAGATAACCTCATGGAATTCCTCACGAACTATTCGTGTGATTTTCTAGACCGTTTCCTAAAGGAAGGGCATAAGTTTGACACTGATGAAATTCGTACGTTCCTTCGGTAAATAAGACCTCATGAATTATGTCCCTTTGCCCATCCGGAATAAGGAGCCCGTAAGGAAATGACACGAGCAGTTTCCCTCGGTGACACTGCTATGAGACGTCTACTGCAATTAAGGAACAGCTGACAGGGGCCTTTGGGGGATGGTGGCATATCAATGTCAAAGCAGAGTGTGATCGACAAGATAATAGTGGTGTTATTATTACTGATGATGAATGGAGCCTACGTGCTGATCATGAATCGAGTTCGTAGATCTATGAAGTCTAGTGAAGAAAAAATATTTCATAAGGGGTTTTCGATAGGATTCGTTGGATAAAGCCATTTTTCTCTCATTTTTTCTTTATAAAATTGTTCTAATGCATATATTCATTCATATATACATATGAAAATACTATCATATCTACAGTACATACATCCTTACATACATATCTATATACCTATTTATCTATCTGTGTGTGTGTATATATATATATATATATATATATATATATATATATATATGTGTGTGTGTGTGTGTGTGTGTATATATGTGTGTGTGTGTGTGTCAGTGTACGAGAGAGAGAGAGAGAGAGGGTACGTGTTGCGAACTCGTTTTATCTGTGAGGATTAATTATTCTGAGCATGTATGCCAAAATCGACGAACGCTCTTGTAAAGAGCACGAGTCCTGCAGAAATAAGCGAAATGAGATTGCTATTCGTGGGGAAGTGGAGGAACAATAAAAGTCCTTTATAACAAAAATGCTGTAATGTTCCTCGAAGATCCAATACCGAAAACGAGTGGAAGGATGGAGTTTTTCAAAAGATAGGATTGACTGGGTTGGTAATAAATACTGCTGGATGAATAGGATATAAAAAAAAATTGATAGAGATAGTAATTAAAAGTAAAATGAGAATCTTTATTTGTTTGAATTAAAAGTTGAAGAAAAGAATTCACGAAGCAACTTGCGAGAAACAGTCTGAATGTGTCATTCATATTTAAGACATATTATCCAGTAGCTCAATTAGAATATATTTTCAAAACAGGCCTTATATTACAATCCCTAGCGTCCTTTTAATGTTTTTCTCTCACTTACATCGAATAAGGTAACCTACTATTATAGAGACACTACAGGTGCACATATGCCTTTGTGCCATTGTTATAATTCCTATAAATAGATATATACATAATATATATATATATATATATATATATATATATATATATATATATATATATATATATATATATATATATATATATATATTTATATATAATATATATACACATATAAATATTATATATATAATTTATGTATATATCTATGTATAGCTATTATAACAATGACACGGAGCATATGTGCACCTGTACAGAAGTCGCTATAACGGTAGGTTACCTTATTCATTCACAGAATGACCTAAATAACTAAAGGAGGCCAAAAATTCGTGCGAAATACTCTAGAATGACATTCACGTGTGAAAATCGAACTTGGAAACTACCAAACAAAGCATACTGGAATCAAAGACATTTACTTTTACTTTTTACAGTCTTAAATTTTTCCTGTTCTTTCTCCTTTTTATAACACATACAAATGACTACTATTACCGACTAACGGGCCTCATACGTTACACTAGAGACTTTTAGCAAAGGCGAAATGAAACTTCTGTGTACGCATTTATCACCCAGTTTTCTTTAATGAGATAGTTGTTTAATTAATGCCTGATATGGTGCACACCAGTAAACTCGAATTCAACAGAATAAAATCGAAGCGGTGAGATTGGTCAGCTTAAGTAGGTCATTTTGGATCAGAAAATTAGTTGATGGACATCATGAAGAATGTAACAGAACAACTTATAACAAGTAAAAAATGCGCCGAAGTTTCTTCGGCACAGTAGAGTTTTCTGTACAGCCGCTACAGCTTATAATCAAGGCCAACGAAAATAGATCTATCTTTCGGTGGTCTCGGTATAATGGTGGCCTATCCTATATCGTTGCCAGAAGCACGATTATGGCTAGCTTTAACCTTAAACACAATAAAAACTACTGAGGCTAGAGGGCAGCAATTTGGTATGTTTGATGATTGGAGGGTGGATGATCAACATAACAATTTGCAGCCCTCTAGCCTCAGTAGTTTTTAAGATCTGAGGGCGGACAGAATAAAGTGCAGACGGACAGTCAAAGCCGGCACAACAGTTTTCTTTTACAGAAAACTAAAAAAGGGCGCCACGGAACTAAACAATATGCCAAGAGTGAGCAAGCATGCCTTCTAAGAGGACATCATTTTATTGATTCAGTAAAAATACTGAATTACATTTTTCACATCATTACATTCTCTTGTCAGAAACCAGAGAAGTATTAAAGAGTTAAGTCCTTTACAAATATATTTAGACCTTAGGCCTATGTAGCAATTTTATATTTATTTACTTTTAGCCTTTAAGGAGTTTTAATTTTTCCTTTTGAGTTTTCGTCTTCCAGAGTACTTGAAAGAAAAGTGTAATTAACTGTATATTTAATATTAAAAATTCATATTAACATACCGAAAAAAGTAGTAATTTATAATTAGAACATTTTATGCAACTGGGTATTTCGCCATATATGATGTATCAATACGAGGAAACCCATCCACTATCGGAGAATAGTTTCAAGTCTCTTTTGTGTTTCTCTTCATACCTGAATCTATAGCCAACAAAATTTCACACAAGTACGTAAGTTTTCCTCAAATCTCTCATTTTCGAAAATATATTCTCCCTTAACACTTCCCCGCAAAGAGTACAATAAGGATTTCTGCCCTTGCCTTAAAAGATTAAAAAAAAAAAGTACTTTGGAAAAATAAACGTGACTCTGGGATATAAACTTCCCACCGTTTGACAAGTCGAGTTGCCTTGCACGAAATTTCTTTGTCGGTTCCAGACACTAAGAGCTGCTGGAAGTGAAATGTATCCTCATAGAAAGCTTAGAAACTCACCCTCGGTGACATAAATTCCTCTGTACGAGATGCGCCGACTGCATAAGCGTGTTTTGGGATACTAAAGCTGCGGGGTTAACAGAAATCGTCTTATTTGTTTATTTTTGCTTTTTTCAACAGAAAGAAAAAGGGAATATATATATATATATATATATATATATATATATATATATATATATAAAATATAATATAATATAAACAGGAGTCCATTGTCCATTAGCAGCAATATATTGCAAAAGGAAATGAACGGCCTCTCACTGCTATGCACGGATAGATTTTGCGTTTCTCCCCTTCCTTCCTTCCCCCTTTCGTATGAATAATTCTAATCCCCTTTTCGAGGCATCAGTGCATTCATTGCGAATTATTCCTAACTAAAATAAATATCACAATGATTTCAATAATGAATTAATGAGATGCAACTGACGAGACCGGATGTTCAAAATGTCAGAGAAGCTACGTAATGAAATCAGTTGAGCAAAATTCATGAACGGTTCTCTGATACAATTTTGTATGCAACAATAATGCCAATAACAGCTTCTCTGCTTTTGATACCATTGCTTTAATCTCTCTCTCTCTCTCTCTCTCTCTCTCTCTCTCTCTCTCTCTCTCTCTCTATATATATATATATATATATATATATATATCTATATATATATATATATATATATATATATATATATATATATATATATATATATATATATATACATATATAAATATATATATATATATATATATATATATATATATATATATATATATATATATATATATATATATATATATATACATATATACATATATATATATATATATATATATATATATATATATATATATATATGTGTATATTTATATATATACATATATATATTGATAGATATAGTATAGTATATATATATAATATATATATATATATATATATATATATATATATACCTCTAACTTCCGGAGCAACAGCTCGAAGAACAATCCAAGGCGGTTCAGGGAAAGGCACTGTCCTTATGCATTTTATTAAAATATGCCGACGTTTCACAACTCCTCATAGTTGCATTTTCCAGGCTGCAAACAGCGAACATGGCAATCAGTAAATTAAAATTAAAATCACAAGTCAGAATTACAATTACAATAAAACGTTCACAATAAAATGACTAAAACCTATCCTAAAAGAACAAGTAAGGCTGTAACAACCTACCCAGAAGGAAGTTAAAAACAAACTACTGCACTCGCATTGAGTATTACAAAAGAGAGAGAAAATAAATAAATAAATAAACATACAGACAGAGAAGAAACAACTTAACAAGACCATCAGGCAATAAACAGTTGTGTAGAGGATGTGTGGGAGTTTAATGGTGGTACAGTTAATTTAATAATAATAGATTCAAGAATTGTTAAATCATTTGCTTTTTGTACTTGTCCTATTACTGAAAAATCTTTATTTTCTATGAATGTTTTACATATCTTCGAGTGATTCCTGATATTAGACTGTTCAGGGCTGGATAATCTGCTCCCGGTTCTAAAGCTGACTCCTCTATGAGCATCGATGCGAACCCGCAACAGCCTCCTAGTACATCCGACATAGATCCCCTGACTACATCTGGGGCACTTGTACTTATATATAACGTTGGATGTAAACAAGGGACTGAGCTGGTCTTTAAACTTGAAGAGAGCGCCAACTGTTCGGGGGTTCCTCGGGATGAGCTTGAGGTTAAGGGCCGGTAATTCCTTTCGAAAGATGTTGAGAATTTTCTTCCTGAAAGAATCATCTTGCATATAAGGGAACGCTGCGTATAAATTCATCTTAGGGACGGTGTAATAAAGAGGAGGTGGCGTCATCTTCTTGTTCAACATGCTATTTAACTGTTTAAAAAACAGTTTGGATGGAAAACAGTTGTTCCTGAAATAATTAGTGAGATATGTTATTTCGTCGTGAAAAGTTAGCCAATTAGATGACAGAGTAAAAGCCCTGTGGAGGAGCGTAGAAAGAGCATTTAATTTAAAATTGAAAAAACAAGAGCTATAAAAATTCATACCCAAACCCGTAAACGTATCTTTACGATATATGCCAGTGTAGAATCCTACCGAGTTCCTGGACACCAGAACGTCCAAAAATGGGAGCTTGCTATTAGATTCTTTTTCTAGAGTAAATTTTATGTTGGGGTGTTGGGTATTTACGAAGTCCAAGAAAGAGTCTGCATTAAAATCTCGTTTAAATAAGACAAACGTGTCATCAACATAACGTTTATAAAATAAAGGGAGGAAGGACAAGGGACAGGCGTCCATTATGCGCTCTTCCAGAGAGTTCATAAAAATGTTGGCAAACGTAGGTCCCAAAGGACTTCCCATGGCCATTCCTTCCACCTGTTTATACAAAACGCCATTAAAAATAAAGGCTGTGTCCAGCACGGCCAACTCTAAAAATTGTTTAAAATGATTCTTGCTGAAATTATGAAATAAGACATCGTCATCAGGAAAAAGCTTATTTAAAATAATCTGAATTGTTTCCTCCACAGGGATATTGGTGAACAGGGATTCGACGTCCAGGCTAACCATGAATAAGTCGGAGTCCTGTTCAATAATTTCCTCCTTGAAGTCGGTAGAGCACGTTAAGGTGTTAGGGCCTCTAGTTAATGGTTCCAGAATAGGTACTAGGAATTTAGCAAGATCATAATTGGCTGTGTTAATAGAGGAGAGAATAGGACGCATTGGGACATCGGTCTTGTGTACTTTGGGCAAACCATACATAATACCGTATGAAGAACCTGTAACGAACAAACTTTGGTACATACGTTCGTCTATAATATTATTTTGTTTCAATGTTCTGAGAAATCGGTTAATTTTGTCCTCGGATTTAGTGATATTATACAGGTCAGGGGAGCCGAGTTTCTTAAATTTTGATGTGTCATTAAGAATATTTTCCATTTTATTTATGTATTCCTGTTTATTGAGAATAACCGTACCCTTACCTTTGTCTGGTTTAACGATAATGATGTCCTTATCGTTGGCTAAGTTCTTAAGGGTCAGGTAATCCTCTCTCCCGAAGAATGGGGTCCATCTTGTTTTTAAGTTGTTGAAGGTGCTGTGGGCTAATGCTGAAATCTGTGATCTTAGGTTATCTATATTGGTGCTAAAAGGAAGGTCAATAATCCTGTGAAACAATGATTCTATAGGGAGAAAAAATTGTTGGTAATTAGGTTTAAAATTCGGGAGACAAAAGTCCAGTCCCAAAGAGAGGAGAAATTCCTCCCTCTTCGACAATACTCTGTTTGACAAGTTGAAGACGGAATTTATGTTTTTACTGAAAACAGGAATACTAACACCTAAACTCTTTAACTTCTTATCATGTCTGCTAACAATGCATTGAAGAAAGTTATTGATGGTCTTGTTAAAAAGGCGAGTGAAGATAACAGAATCTAAAAAAGTGAGTGATTCGAACACTTTGGTTTTATGTCCCGAGACCGTGTCTTTGAGTCGCTTTAAATCCTTGTACTTCGAATTAATCTCAATTTCTAACAATTTCTTAGTAGCATCGATATAAAATTCAGAGTGATACAGAGAAGCCTTATATAGTTTAAACTTAACAAATTTTGGAACAATGTTATTCAGTTGGCAGTACTGTAGAAAATCTAAATCTAATTTAGCTTTTTCCAGTTTCTTGGTAAATTTCTCCAATAAACGGCATTTGGCAAGGAGAGATGTTCCATATCTGGTCCGAATCAACTCGTGGAAATGGTTCAGTCCTCCAGCACGAAGTTTGAGTAGAAAGAGGAAGGCGAAGAAAATTCCAAAAGATGCCATGGCGCCAGTTGAACTGTCTGTAGAGACTCCCGATGATACCTCTAACTTCCGGAGCAACAGCTCGAAGAACAATCCAAGGCGGTTCAGGGAAAGGCACTGTCCTTATGCATTTTATTAAAATATGCCGACGTTTCACAACTCCTCATAGTTGCATTTTCCAGGCTGCAAACAGCGAACATGGCAATCAGTAAATTAAAATTAAAATCACAAGTCAGAATTACAATTACAATAAAACGTTCACAATAAAATGACTAAAACCTATCCTAAAAGAACAAGTAAGGCTGTAACAACCTACCCAGAAGGAAGTTAAAAACAAACTACTGCACTCGCATTGAGTATTACAAAAGAGAGAGAAAATAAATAAATAAATAAACATACAGACAGAGAAGAAACAACTTAACAAGACCATCAGGCAATAAACAGTTGTGTAGAGGATGTGTGGGAGTTTAATGGTGGTACAGTTAATTTAATAATAATAGATTCAAGAATTGTTAAATCATTTGCTTTTTGTACTTGTCCTATTACTGAAAAATCTTTATTTTCTATGAATGTTTTACATATCTTCGAGTGATTCCTGATATTAGACTGTTCAGGGCTGGATAATCTGCTCCCGGTTCTAAAGCTGACTCCTCTATGAGCATCGATGCGAACCCGCAACAGCCTCCTAGTACATCCGACATAGATCCCCTGACTACATCTGGGGCACTTGTACTTATATATAACGTTGGATGTAAACAAGGGACTGAGCTGGTCTTTAAACTTGAAGAGAGCGCCAACTGTCCCAATGCGTCCTATTCTCTCCTCTATTAACACAGCCAATTATGATCTTGCTAAATTCCTAGTACCTATTCTGGAACCATTAACTAGAGGCCCTAACACCTTAACGTGCTCTACCGACTTCAAGGAGGAAATTATTGAACAGGACTCCGACTTATTCATGGTTAGCCTGGACGTCGAATCCCTGTTCACCAATATCCCTGTGGAGGAAACAATTCAGATTATTTTAAATAAGCTTTTTCCTGATGACGATGTCTTATTTCATAATTTCAGCAAGAATCATTTTAAACAATTTTTAGAGTTGGCCGTGCTGGACACAGCCTTTATTTTTAATGGCGTTTTGTATAAACAGGTGGAAGGAATGGCCATGGGAAGTCCTTTGGGACCTACGTTTGCCAACATTTTTATGAACTCTCTGGAAGAGCGCATAATGGACGCCTGTCCCTTGTCCTTCCTCCCTTTATTTTATAAACGTTATGTTGATGACACGTTTGTCTTATTTAAACGAGATTTTAATGCAGACTCTTTCTTGGACTTCGTAAATACCCAACACCCCAACATAAAATTTACTCTAGAAAAAGAATCTAATAGCAAGCTCCCATTTTTGGACGTTCTGGTGTCCAGGAACTCGGTAGGATTCTACACTGGCATATATCGTAAAGATACGTTTACGGGTTTGGGTATGAATTTTTATAGCTCTTGTTTTTTCAATTTTAAATTAAATGCTCTTTCTACGCTCCTCCACAGGGCTTTTACTCTGTCATCTAATTGGCTAACTTTTCACGACGAAATAACATATCTCACTAATTATTTCAGGAACAACTGTTTTCCATCCAAACTGTTTTTTAAACAGTTAAATAGCATGTTGAACAAGAAGATGACGCCACCTCCTCTTTATTACACCGTCCCTAAGATGAATTTATACGCAGCGTTCCCTTATATGCAAGATGATTCTTTCAGGAAGAAAATTCTCAACATCTTTCGAAAGGAATTACCGGCCCTTAACCTCAAGCTCATCCCGAGGAACCCCCGAACAGTTGGCGCTCTCTTCAAGTTTAAAGACCAGCTCAGTCCCTTGTTTACATCCAACGTTATATATAAGTACAAGTGCCCCAGATGTAGTCAGGGGATCTATGTCGGATGTACTAGGAGGCTGTTGCGGGTTCGCATCGATGCTCATAGAGGAGTCAGCTTTAGAACCGGGAGCAGATTATCCAGCCCTGAACAGTCTAATATCAGGAATCACTCGAAGATATGTAAAACATTCATAGAAAATAAAGATTTTTCAGTAATAGGACAAGTACAAAAAGCAAATGATTTAACAATTCTTGAATCTATTATTATTAAATTAACTGTACCACCATTAAACTCCCACACATCCTCTACACAACTGTTTATTGCCTGATGGTCTTGTTAAGTTGTTTCTTCTCTGTCTGTATGTTTATTTATTTATTTATTTTCTCTCTCTTTTGTAATACTCAATGCGAGTGCAGTAGTTTGTTTTTAACTTCCTTCTGGGTAGGTTGTTACAGCCTTACTTGTTCTTTTAGGATAGGTTTTAGTCATTTTATTGTGAACGTTTTATTGTAATTGTAATTCTGACTTGTGATTTTAATTTTAATTTACTGATTGCCATGTTCGCTGTTTGCAGCCTGGAAAATGCAACTATGAGGAGTTGTGAAACGTCGGCATATTTTAATAAAATGCATAAGGACAGTGCCTTTCCCTGAACCGCCTTGGATTGTTCTTCGAGCTGTTGCTCCGGAAGTTAGAGGTATCATCGGGAGTCTCTACAGACAGTTCAACTGGCGCCATGGCATCTTTTGGAATTTTCTTCGCCTTCCTCTTTCTACTCAAACTTCGTGCTGGAGGACTGAACCATTTCCACGAGTTGATTCGGACCAGATATGGAACATCTCTCCTTGCCAAATGCCGTTTATTGGAGAAATTTACCAAGAAACTGGAAAAAGCTAAATTAGATTTAGATTTTCTACAGTACTGCCAACTGAATAACATTGTTCCAAAATTTGTTAAGTTTAAACTATATAAGGCTTCTCTGTATCACTCTGAATTTTATATCGATGCTACTAAGAAATTGTTAGAAATTGAGATTAATTCGAAGTACAAGGATTTAAAGCGACTCAAAGACACGGTCTCGGGACATAAAACCAAAGTGTTCGAATCACTCACTTTTTTAGATTCTGTTATCTTCACTCGCCTTTTTAACAAGACCATCAATAACTTTCTTCAATGCATTGTTAGCAGACATGATAAGAAGTTAAAGAGTTTAGGTGTTAGTATTCCTGTTTTCAGTAAAAACATAAATTCCGTCTTCAACTTGTCAAACAGAGTATTGTCGAAGAGGGAGGAATTTCTCCTCTCTTTGGGACTGGACTTTTGTCTCCCGAATTTTAAACCTAATTACCAACAATTTTTTCTCCCTATAGAATCATTGTTTCACAGGATTATTGACCTTCCTTTTAGCACCAATATAGATAACCTAAGATCACAGATTTCAGCATTAGCCCACAGCACCTTCAACAACTTAAAAACAAGATGGACCCCATTCTTCGGGAGAGAGGATTACCTGACCCTTAAGAACTTAGCCAACGATAAGGACATCATTATCGTTAAACCAGACAAAGGTAAGGGTACGGTTATTCTCAATAAACAGGAATACATAAATAAAATGGAAAATATTCTTAATGACACATCAAAATTTAAGAAACTCGGCTCCCCTGACCTGTATAATATCACTAAATCCGAGGACAAAATTAACCGATTTCTCAGAACATTGAAACAAAATAATATTATAGACGAACGTATGTACCAAAGTTTGTTCGTTACAGGTTCTTCATACGGTATTATGTATGGTTTGCCCAAAGTACACAAGACCGATGTCCCAATGCGTCCTATTCTCTCCTCTATTAACACAGCCAATTATGATCTTGCTAAATTCCTAGTACCTATTCTGGAACCATTAACTAGAGGCCCTAACACCTTAACGTGCTCTACCGACTTCAAGGAGGAAATTATTGAACAGGACTCCGACTTATTCATGGTTAGCCTGGACGTCGAATCCCTGTTCACCAATATCCCTGTGGAGGAAACAATTCAGATTATTTTAAATAAGCTTTTTCCTGATGACGATGTCTTATTTCATAATTTCAGCAAGAATCATTTTAAACAATTTTTAGAGTTGGCCGTGCTGGACACAGCCTTTATTTTTAATGGCGTTTTGTATAAACAGGTGGAAGGAATGGCCATGGGAAGTCCTTTGGGACCTACGTTTGCCAACATTTTTATGAACTCTCTGGAAGAGCGCATAATGGACGCCTGTCCCTTGTCCTTCCTCCCTTTATTTTATAAACGTTATGTTGATGACACGTTTGTCTTATTTAAACGAGATTTTAATGCAGACTCTTTCTTGGACTTCGTAAATACCCAACACCCCAACATAAAATTTACTCTAGAAAAAGAATCTAATAGCAAGCTCCCATTTTTGGACGTTCTGGTGTCCAGGAACTCGGTAGGATTCTACACTGGCATATATCGTAAAGATACGTTTACGGGTTTGGGTATGAATTTTTATAGCTCTTGTTTTTTCAATTTTAAATTAAATGCTCTTTCTACGCTCCTCCACAGGGCTTTTACTCTGTCATCTAATTGGCTAACTTTTCACGACGAAATAACATATCTCACTAATTATTTCAGGAACAACTGTTTTCCATCCAAACTGTTTTTTAAACAGTTAAATAGCATGTTGAACAAGAAGATGACGCCACCTCCTCTTTATTACACCGTCCCTAAGATGAATTTATACGCAGCGTTCCCTTATATGCAAGATGATTCTTTCAGGAAGAAAATTCTCAACATCTTTCGAAAGGAATTACCGGCCCTTAACCTCAAGCTCATCCCGAGGAACCCCCGAACAGTTGGCGCTCTCTTCAAGTTTAAAGACCAGCTCAGTCCCTTGTTTACATCCAACGTTATATATAAGTACAAGTGCCCCAGATGTAGTCAGGGGATCTATGTCGGATGTACTAGGAGGCTGTTGCGGGTTCGCATCGATGCTCATAGAGGAGTCAGCTTTAGAACCGGGAGCAGATTATCCAGCCCTGAACAGTCTAATATCAGGAATCACTCGAAGATATGTAAAACATTCATAGAAAATAAAGATTTTTCAGTAATAGGACAAGTACAAAAAGCAAATGATTTAACAATTCTTGAATCTATTATTATTAAATTAACTGTACCACCATTAAACTCCCACACATCCTCTACACAACTGTTTATTGCCTGATGGTCTTGTTAAGTTGTTTCTTCTCTGTCTGTATGTTTATTTATTTATTTATTTTCTCTCTCTTTTGTAATACTCAATGCGAGTGCAGTAGTTTGTTTTTAACTTCCTTCTGGGTAGGTTGTTACAGCCTTACTTGTTCTTTTAGGATAGGTTTTAGTCATTTTATTGTGAACGTTTTATTGTAATTGTAATTCTGACTTGTGATTTTAATTTTAATTTACTGATTGCCATGTTCGCTGTTTGCAGCCTGGAAAATGCAACTATGAGGAGTTGTGAAACGTCGGCATATTTTAATAAAATGCATAAGGACAGTGCCTTTCCCTGAACCGCCTTGGATTATATATATATATATATATATATATATATATATATATATATTAATTATTGAATAATTACCTTATCTCAGTAATATGTAAAGAATGGGTTGAAAAATATAACAGACAACTGTTTATACGGGCAAAGTCTTTGATTCAATTAGTCAAAAGTAGAAGAAGTTGCATAATAAATAGATATCAACCCTTAACAGATACTACTTCTGCCATCGATCACCCATTTATTTACCGTTTCAAGAACGTGATTACCGAAGTTTTGGAATAATAATTACAACAAATTTAACATTTTTAAAAGTAACGTATGATAGCAATTAAAATTAGTTTAAATACGGATACTGAATAGGGATTCCTTATAATTTTAGTCCTCAAATTGAATACTTTAATCGTTTAATACTTTTAAATCAATAACCATCCAAGTCTTCTCATCGGTACACTTCCCTTTAGTTCAAAACTAGTTACTCATAGTTTCTTTAAATCAGCAACAATATACGTAACATTTACAAATGAGTGATGCAAGCGGGATATAATAGACAGTTAGCGAAAACTGACGTAATTTCAGCTAATAATCTCATAACCCATAATGTTATGAGTTCCTCTGTCGCTGAACTCCATCAAAATAACAAAAAAACGAAAGCTGTACGCAGAAACTTTAATGGCAGTAGAAGTTATTGTTCGTCATATTTCAGTTCTAACATTAAGACCTTCTGTACTAATACTATATTCAAATTAAATATGCATATTAATGAGTGTAAATCCAGGTCACAATACAGCTGGATACGGGTTATGTTTTCTATTTTCCTCACCATAATGTTGCATTAGAAATGGTCAAGGGCACGAAGGGGTCACATTCCTATATAAATTAATTCCAAAGAAAACTTTTGGATAAAAAATTTATTTTAACTGCTTTATTATCGGGTGACTTTACGTTTCTTCATTAGAAATAAATACGTTTACTATAAATACTACGTCACAGACATTCATTTACCCCTATAGTTAATATGAAGTAATTTTCATAAACCTTAGAAAATTAAAGTGGCAGGTTTAAGAATAATATCACAATAACAATAGTTTTACAGAATGAATAAAGTAATCAAATATTTCCCCGAACCAAAATTAATTAAAGATAAACAGAGCATACAAGCCATAAATTAAGCTGCCATATTTGTTTAGTGATTTACGACAGGCGACAGACTCCTTATGTACATTTACTTTATACCTATTTGTGCATCTAATGGGGTTTTTTATGTTCATTCGTGTACTCATTAGAATAACAAAGGAATCTTACGTTCTGTGCCTAGTTAACATATCATATAGGCTTTCGGCTAAATCCGGGTAAATTGCCAGGGAATGTAAATATAAGAATATCATTTGTTGACTTTTTTTATAATCAAAGACTTGGTCTGGTAATGATAAGAAAACATAACCAATCTAATAACTTCTGGTATCTCTGATGTCATTGTGCCTTTTATTAAAAGGTAAGCGTTTATCAGTTAATGTATTATTATTATCTACGCTGTCTAATATTTGTTTTTCGGTGTTTTTCAACGAACCATATTTAGATTAAACCATTTGGTTAGTATTGAAGAGTGAGTTGCGGTAGAAGTAAGACATCATGCCTAGAAAATTACTTATCTAAGATCCACTCATAAATATAGTTCTGAAGATCTGTAAAACAAGAGTACCTAACATTCCACATGGTAATTTAGTTGGAACTTCAAGTATGTGCGTGTGCATGTATGTATGTATGTATGTATGTATGTATGTATATATATATGTATTTATAAAATACACACAAATTATATATATATATATATATATATATATATATATATATATATATATATATATATATATATATATATGTGTGTGTGTGTGTGTGTGTGTGTGTGTGTGTGTGCGTGTTTGTGTGCCCGTCTGTCTGTTTATCTGTGGTTGTACAAGTGTACATGAGCAGCATGTATGCCCCACCTTGCATCAATAAATTCATTAAACAGAAATTTACTTATGAAGGTGCTACAGCCTGGTGATCGCATACAGAATCTAAATTTTATCGCACAAATATGTATATGTCTGTGTGCACGACGTTGCATGAGCCTAAGCGCACAACCATTTTACCATACTATTTTCTGCTGTTAAAACCAGTATTGATTGACCGCACCATACCTGGAACATCATAAATTCTTTTGAATGAACATTTGTTTTTTATTTATGCATATTATTTGAAAACAAGCCCTTTGTTAATACTTCGGCATGAGTCGATATTATAGCTTTAGTTGAAAATGATAAATATTCTAATTGTGATATTTACTTCAAAGAAATCACTGGAAAAATAACGATTACAAACTAAATGCAAAGGAAGGTAAAAACTTAAAAATGAATTATAATCTGTTCGTGATGCCTGGTTGATATATAGCTATTTTATATGATATATATTTCGTAGAGTAGAAAATTAATATTGTAATATACATTGGAGTTCCTAGTTAAGTATGCATTCATTAGTTCAAATTAAAATATTAAAATACTGCTAATTTAAGTTATTTGAAAAAATAAACTTTTTAATTTTTATGGCATAGCGCTGTTTTCTGAAGTTCACTTGTAAAATACTTTCCATTACCTCAAACTTTCGTATTAGCCTAAGCATTTGTAAGATTCTTCAAGAATAAGGAAACCTAACAAGGGACTCCTTGGGAGCTCTTCCACCTCTTCAAGATGAAAGATAAGGTGCCTGAACTAACTTTTCTCTTTACGTTTCAGGAACTGGGAATTTGGGAGTTAATGCTTTTCCTGTGAGTCTGCCCATTCGTCTGTGAGTCTGCCTGTCTCTCTGCTGGCAGGCTAATGAGTGAATATGTTGTTTATGAGTATGAAAAGCGAATGAAAGCGCAGTAAATGGTGATATAAAATGGGATGAGAAAAGATTCGAAAAGGCTCTGCAAAAGGTAGGACGACAAGATGACTGAACATAATAATAATAATAATAATAATAATAATAATAATAATAATAATAATAATAATAATAATGAGAAATACAGATCATAAGTTCGATTACAAGAATCCAAGTTTTACGCTTGGGTATAATCGCTCTTATTCATCAGAAAGAGGATTTCTATTCGGTTTCCCAATTTCAAAGGAACTGTACTGCATCCCTTTTCAAGAGTCAAGTTTTACATTCAGGACAACACTATTCCTCCCTGCCAAGGACAGAGGATATAGTTACATGGTCTGTAATAATTCAAAATAGATGACGGGTGCCTAAAAAAAAACAATGAGAATATGTAAAATATCTACAGCATAATTCCCTTTTTCATTATTTGAAGTAAACCTAGCGTTAAGAAATGACTCATCGTTGGATATTATTGCTTTCTATATATACATCTGGATTTTTCTGCCATCTGAAACAAAATATATATTTTCATGAGGACTGGCCTAATGAGAAATTATTGTGTTTATTTACAGAGTTATGGTCGCAATCTATTTTCCAAATACAATACTTAAGTTAAACACCGTGGATATTGCGTCAAACTATGCTGGAACCTGTATTTTTAGTCTTCTGAAAAGAAAACTATTGTGCCGGCTTTGTCTGTCCTCCGCACTTTTTTCTGTCCTCCCTCAGATAATAAAAACTACTGAGGCTAGAGGGCTGCAAATTGGTATGTTGATCATTCACCCTCCAATCATCAAACATACCAAATTGTAGCCCTCTAGCCTCAGTAGGTTTCATTTTATTTAAGGTTAAAATTAGCCATAATGGTGCGTCTGGTAACGATATATGCCAGGCCACCACCGGGCCATGGTTAAAGATTCATGGACCGCGGCCCATACAGCATTATACCGAGACCACCGAAAGATTGATGTATTTTCAGTAACCTTGATTATACGATGTACAGGAAACTCGACTGCATTTTTTACTCGCTGTATTTAAGCTTGCATGTATTCGTTAAGATGTCGAACCCACGTACTTACACATTACCTAAGGAGTTACCCGAACAGACAGCTCTCCAGCACATTTTCCCTAACTACCTGTGATTCATGTGATAGTATTGCAGTCGAATGAAGCCCCCTGAGTATGACTGAACAACAGACACTCGCGTGTGTAATATAACTCGATTTGTATTTCACATTGCGAACGAACCTAAAATTTTCGGTTTAAAAGGAAATCCACTATCTATTACGCCGCAAAAATTCCACCTTTGCGTCTAATGGGTATTCTCCTGCCTTTCATTCACGAATCCTGGGTATCGAACCCCGAACTCTGGAGTGGGGTAGAAATATATTTTTTATTACCTATGTCCTGTGTTGACGTTCTTCATGTTTACTCACAACAGAAATTCGAATCGAGTCACACTAGGATCAGGATGGGTAAAACTCGCTGGTGTGTAAGGTGACCAGCGCGCGGTAACTCCTTGTGTAGGCTACTGTAAGTTTTTAGTTTCCCGTTGATTTATGACTTGTGACCGATGAGTAGCGTTCATGCCTTTCACTTGCTTTATCAGGTTGTAAGTTAGGAATTTATTTCTAATATTGAACTGAATTGAATATAGAATTTAGGCTAAAAGCCAAGCACTGGGACCTGCGAGGTCATTCAGCGCTGAAATGGAAATTGACAGTAAAGGGTTTGAAAGGTGTAACAGAAGGAAAACCTCGCGGTTGCACTATGAATCAATTGTTAGGAGAGGGTGGAAAGTAAGATGGAAAGAGCCTCGATGGCCAAGTTGATTAGAGCAGCAGCCTCGGACTTCTTAAGAGGTCTGTGGCGCGGGTTCAAATCCGCAGCCGACTGGTCAGAGAGGCGGACACTTTGCTATCAGTGTAGACACCCCGGGATTATGTATGTAATCAACGGATAGGTTTGCTTAAAAAGCAAATGGGCGTTACAGACTAATACACACACAAACAAAGCCACTCCAACATCTAAAAACATAACAGACACCTCACACGTCTCGACTGTCGACCTAACCGCGCAACGACTCCTTACTGCTGGGAGAAAGGGCGCTAGTGACTGGGACAATACATGTACATATCTACCGGGGTCTAAGCGATGACAGGCTGGGCAGCCGATCGAGACTACAAAGTCTACCCCAAAGCCAAATCAAAGTCCTTCAAAAGAAGGCATCGTGCTTACCCCATACAATTGAGAAGAAAAGCACGTTAAAGGAAGAAGAAGGTGGAAAGTAAGATGGAAGGAAGATAATATGAAAGGAGGTACAGTAAAATGAATGAAAGGGGTTGCAGCTAGGGGCCGAAGGAACACTGCAAAGAACCTTAAGTATTGCCTACACGGCACCACATGAGGTGCACTGACGGCACTACCCCGCTACGAGGTATTTCTAATTTGGACATGATTGTGTTGTTTACCATAGCAAGTATTAACCTCCCTGTCTCTGTCGTTTACCAAGAAAAGCTTTTCATTGGATTTACATCAAATCAGGTATATAGTACTTGCTGCCTATATATGTAGCTAGCCCTCTGTGACTCTCTCTCTCTCTCTCTCTCTCTCTCTCTCTCTCTCTCTCTCTCTCTCTCTCTCTCTCTCTGATCATGTACACCCGCCTTGTTAAGTTTTTGCTCTCTTATCTTTAATAATAACACTATAATGAATATAATGGCAAGACTAATTGCCTCTTATTTGCTTTCTAAATCAGTGTATAATGAGATTGCTCATTAACATTTTCTTGCTGGGAAAGAGTGTAGAGTTTACAGCTTTATTGGCCGACTTTTTACACGAAACAGTTGCAATTATTAAGAAAACCCAATTAAATTATTTTGAGACGAAAGAGAACTTTAATGCACTGACTACACAAAAGATATATTACGAGAATAGGAAAATGCCACTATTATTGAACTTTTAACAAAGAGACAAAGTGACTATGCAGCTCTTTAAGCATTATTGCCACGTGACAAGAACATTATGATAGTGAGTTAAAGACAAAATATTACGTAAAAGCGAAAAAATAAGAAAGAGAATACAGAGCGAAAATATAAAAAAAACTATCGCCACTGAGGTAGCCTAAGGGTCTGAGATTTGATTTTATGGATGGGGGAAGCGAGTGGGAGGGATGGTTTGAATTTCATGGAGAGTTGGCCAAGTGTGAAACGCCTACCACCATCATCAAGCATATTCTTTGGATTCCTACTGTATTTAAAAAGAAAAAGGAAACCGATAAAAGATTTAAAAGATTAAGCAGAATAAATGGCTGTACTTACCTGAATATTTTATATATATATATATATATATATATATATATATATATATATATATATATATATATAGTATATACATATATGTGTGTGCGTGTATCGAATCCCTATGTAAAATATTCAGCTAAGTACAGCCATTTATTGTTTAATCTTTTAAATCTTTTACCGGTTTCCTTTTTCTTTTTAAATAGAGTAGAAATCCAAAGAATCCGCATGATGACGGTTGTAGCCGTTTCACACTTGGCCAACTCTCCATGAAATTCAAATCATCCCTCCCACACGCTTCCCCCATCCATAAAATCAAATCTCAGATCCTTACCTCAGTGGCGATAGTTTTTATTATATTCTTGCTCTGTATTCTCTTTCTTATTTTTTCGCCTTTACGTAATATTTTGTCATTAACTCACTACCATGATGTTCTTGCCATGTGGCAATAATGCTTAACGAGCTGCATAATCACTTTGTCTGTTTGTTAAAAGTTCAATAATAGTGGCATTTTCACATTTTCGTAATATTTCGATGAACAAAGAAGGGTACAACTGGGGTCATCAAATGGTGAACATGAAAACGTAATTTCTGTACACTTGGTCTTTGTTGTCCTTGTATCATGGGGTTTAATAGTCTTGGCTGTGAGCTTCCTCGCAAACATATTTCACTTCACTTGACATTTTCCACTTTTTTTTAAAGGGACGATGGCCACGGACACTCTTCTCCTTACTGTCTCATTTTCTACATCTACTAAAAATGTATCTAATGGTGACAACTAATCCATCAAAGTAAAATTATATAAATAAATGAATAAACAGACAAGAGGACACGAGATGGAAAGGGGCAATTTTCAGTCTTCCTAAAGACCTCATTGGACGATCAAAATTGATTTTATTCCAATAGCTATTTATAAAACTTTCAAATTAATCAACCTTCACTTAGGCGGATGTGCTAAATGGAATCCAGATAAAAAAGTCACAGGAAAAAAAGTAGCTGCTCATCTTTGAAAATGAAGACCTCTATATAATTTGTTTTTTCTGCGTGCTGGTGCTATGATATCCAATAGTAATTCTTTAAAAAAAAATCTACAACCACATTCAACTATGGAAAACATGAAAACATGAAAGAGATGCCAGCACTGAGCAAGCAAAACATAATGCAAAGGTAATAGTAAATAAAACATACTATTATCTACTGATAAAAGCAGTGTATCCATACACCGATCCTCTCTGAGTAAATTAACTCTTAAGTTCATAATTTCGTGTAGCAGGCCCCAGGGGCAAATTCCTGAGATGTATGCTAGTATTGCACCAGCCCGGGTTTTTTGCCATGCGCCTATGTTAGATAAGGATTTAGAAATGCAAGTTACATACTTTGGGTGTGGGAAACATAAGTTAATTTTCAAGAAAATTCTATGGTTAGTTTCTAAGATATGGCGTCCCGCTTTTTTTCAGGGAAAAGTCTCGATACCAGGTTACATCTCTGGGAAACTGCGACCCAGGGGTAGTCACTGTGACCACTGTATAAGTATACAAAATGCAGAATAATGCTATCTTAATCGGAACCCACCTACCACTGTCGTTCTTTGACAATATGAATATATACTAGTAGAAAAAAAACAATAATAATAAAGTAGCAAAAATGCAGGCACGATAAAACGAAAACATCACGAATAATGAAAAAAAGAGAACTATTTCAGGATATAAGAAAGCATACTTAGCGTGTACACAGATACACATTCGTTTGCTGAAGGGCAGTCTTGTATTACACTCAAAAGTATGACCATTAATGCAAAATGAAAACAGATACGTAAACGAATAATATATATATATATATATATATATATATATATATATATATATATATATATATATATATATATATCCAAACAGCGGTGGCCACAGCCAGGTATACATCAATGGGGAGGCGGACATAAAGACTTGCTAAAAAGGGTCAATTTATTCCCGACGTTTCGTAATGGCTTCATTACATTTTCGAGGGCTGTATAAAATAAATATCATAAATTACAAAAAGGGTATAAATTTAAATTTAAAAATTTAAGCACAATTGGTTACAAATAAAAAAAAATTAAAAATAGAAGGAACAATTAAAAAGGACAACGTAAAAAACAAAACAAAATCTCTCTAAAAAATATACAATATAAAAAAAAAAAATATATATATATATATATATATATATATATATATATATATATATATATATATATATATACATAAAAAGTAAGAAGATATGGACCAACCTATTCAGTGGCAATGTTAAAACTAAACAGAAAACGAAAGACTAAAGCTAGCCATACACCTGCAGATTTGATCGCTCATGACCAACAGATATGGAATGCGAGAGATGAAATCTGCCGCTCTACTCGCCACTAACTGCACAGACTAAATCGCTCAGATATCCAACTCCACCTCCAATGTGTGTTCAGCAGTCGTGGCAGGCGTACGTGGGCAAACCAACCAGAAAAGTCATGGACGATGAGAAAAAAGCATTAGCAACCTTGGTGATATGTAGTGCTATGAAGTCCAGAAAGCGGAAACGATCGTGTTGGACAAAGAAATGGCTTCAAAGAAGAGATGAATTTTCTCATATGACACTTCCAAAAGAATTGAAAGAAAATAACCCAGATGATTTTAGAAATTATTTGCGAATGTCAGATGAGGTATTCCAAGAAATACATGCCACTATTGCCCCCTGCATACAAAAGCAGGATACGATGCTCAGAAAGGCAATCAGTTCCGAACAAAGATTAATAGCAACCTTGAGATTCCTGGCAACTGGGAGGTCTTTGGAGGATCTTAAATTTTCAACTGCTATTTCTGCACAGTCTCTGGGAAACATCATACCTGAAACCTGCAGAGCTTTATGGCATGCCCTACGAGACCAGTATATGAAGGTACACAAACCATGGTGACACCGCTCAGGGCACAACCTATCTCTCCTGCTGTCAGCCACACACTGACTATTCAACCTGTGGAAGGAAAAAACTCTCGCATTTATCCATAGAATCAGCGATAAAATCTGTACCGGGGTAAAAACTTTCAACATGATGGAAGATCAAAATGAGCGATTTGATGTGCGAGGTTTTATCTTTATCGCCCCATACACAGGCAGATATTTAGGAGATTTGGTCCGTAGCGATCAAATCTGCTGAAACTGAGCGATCAAATCTGCAGGTGTATGGCTAGCTTAAGAGAGGTACAGTGTGCCGGCAGAGGTTTGGCTGTTTAACAAGGGGACGAGTCGTTTAATCATTAATGATTCCAAAATGGCCAATTCATGGCTTTAATGATTAAACGACTCGTCCCCTTGTTAAACAGCCAAACCTCTGCCGGCACACTGTACCTCTCTTAGTCTTTCGTTTTCTGTTTAGTTTTAACATTGCCACTGAATAGGTTGGTCCATATCTTCTTACTTTATATATATATATATATATATATATATATATATATATATATATATATATATATATATATATATATATTTTTTTATATTGTATATTTTTTAGAGAGATTTTGTTTTGTTTTTTACGTTGTCCTTTTTAATTGTTCCTTCTATTTTTAATTTTTTTTTATTTGTAACCAATTGTGCTTAATTTTTTAAATTTAAATTTATACCCTTTTTGTAATTTATGATATTTATTTTATACAGCCCTCGAAAATGTAATGAAGCCATTACGAAACGTCGGGAATAAATTGACCCTTTTTAGCAAGTCTTTATGTCCGCCTCCCCATTTATATATATATATATATATATATATATATATATATATATATATATATATATATATATATATATTCAAATCTCGAACATTCAATTTAAAGATGTTTTAATGTATATGAATATCATCACATAATTTACTCCATTCAACTCACTCTCCCCAGAATATTAAAAACTGGAACAGAGCAATGCTTCTCGAGAGCACGCCAAACCAAAAATGAATTCGCCTACCCTTTTCTACACAGGTGTAAAGGCCATCGCTCACTGTGACGAGTTTGATTTGTTTGCCTAGCTTGGGAAATCCTAGGCTCACCTGACTAGTACGTCGGAACCATGCGTTCTGCAAGAGAGAGTTAAACATTTACTAAGTACACGTGGCAGAGAGAGAGAGAGAGAGAGTAGGACTTTGGTAAACGTATGTAGCCAAATCAACCCACAGACTAGAGGGACAATAATCTCGACTATACCGCACTGTCGAATAACGGTTGCTTGCCGTCTCAGGCAGGCTAGATCGAACCACACGCCAACGAAGCCGTTGCAACCTTATGTAGCATAGCCCTAATCGAACGTCAATGGAGCTAAGCAACCCCACGTCACTGACACCTAAACAATAAACAAAAAAAAAAAAAGTGTAGGAATGCTACTGTATTCTCAAGATGCCTAGACCAACCACAAGGTAGGAGTGCTATTGTAGCTTACGGTCATCAAAACATCCCCATGAATTAACCTGCTCTACCGGTATTGTATCAATTAATGAACTAGTCGCGATGATATAAAGAAAAACTGCATGAGCTATACCAAAATTCCACTTACCAGGGGCTATAGCATGGAGTTCTGGGAACGCCAGCTTGTGAGCCGGGTTGTTGTACTTAGGCCTAATTGGTTCAGTACGGGAAGGAACATGGTACGATCTCCGAATATGAAATTTCAGCATTATTCGAAATATTTTCTGTACTAGTATTCAATGCACGATCGCAAGAGTACCTTTTCTTCAGAGAGACTGCCTTCAATTCCACTGAAAATATACTGCACTTTACGTCACCGTACGAGCCACAACAAAACTTCAACGTTCGAGTAGCGCACTGCACCGTCTAGCAAACCATCGGATGGAAGTAGGTTTTACACCTGATTTATACATGATTATATAAAATACTTCAGCAACAGTACTGTATATTTAATTTCAGAAAACATATCTCCATAAAAGAAGGTTTTAACATAGAACTACGGTATATTATTATAATGACTGTTCGTGTACTAACACTATAGTTACTGCTGTGAGCTAGCGAAGCTCCGAAACACGTCCGCTCCAGTCAGGTTGTTGGGGTTGCTCCACCAATGGCCACGAGTGAACTGCTAGAAAATGCTTTAAGAACTACGAGTATAATTTATACGCCTGCAGGATATGCGCTAGGCAGTTACAAACTGATCAAGGAACAGGCGCTTGTCTTGGCATATAAGCAGTTTAATCATTATCATTAACAAGTGCTGAATTAAACTAATTACAGGTCCGTTTTGCCAATAAGAACGCACTTTTATCAATGATAAACGTTAAACTGAAGTGAATGAGATGGTTAAATCTGACGAACTCATTGCTAACGAAGTCACTTATGGAAAGATATATATATATATATATATATATATATATATATATATATATATATATATATATATATATATATATATATATACTTTTAACGTGCTTTTATTCCCATTTTTGTATGGGGTAAGCACGATGCCTTCTTTGAAGGACTTTTTGATTTGGCTTTGGGGTAGACCTGTGGTCTCGATCGGCTGCCCTGCCTGACATCGCTTAGACCCCGGTACGTATGTTTCATGTATCATACCCGACCCAACGCCCTTTCTTCCCAGCAGCGAGAAGTTATTGCGCGGGTAATATATATATATATATATATATATATATATATATATATATATATATATATATATATATATATATATATATAGATAAAGTTAAGTATATCTTAGTTTAACCAGTCCACTGAGCTGATTAACAGCTCTCCTAGGGCTGGCCCGAAGGATTAGACTTATTTTACGTGGCTAAGAACCAATTGGTTACCTAGCAACAGGACCTACAGCTTGTTGTGGAATCCGAACCACATTATAGCGAGAAATGAATTTCTATCACCAGAAATAAATTCCTCTTATTCTTCATTGGCCGCTCGGAGATTCGAACTCGCGACCAACAGAGTGGTAGCTGAGAACGGAACCCGCTCGCTCAACGAAGATGTATATATATATATATATATATATATATTATATATATATATATATATATATATATATATATATATATATATATATATATGTATATATATATGTATGTATATAAATTTACATATATGTGTGTGTGCAGATAGAAAGACCGTTTTTAATTCAAATTGTTTTAACATTTTTACTTTGCTGCTACAAATACCCGGACTGCTATGTAAAACGTTCCTCAGTAGAGATCTACAGTCAATGCAAAGCAAAAAACTGATTGAAGGTGTGCAAGTTTGTTCCACCAACCAACAATTTTGTAAGGAGTAATGGTAAGATGATTAATCTAACACTCCCGCATTAAATAAATTCTATCAGAATAATGCAAAGTACTACCTTAAGATCTCTTAAGCTATTTTAGTGAATGGTTTCGAAAACGTAACATTGTCCTTAAAACATGCTAGGATAAGCGAGAGAAACTGTCCAGTTTGCACCAAAGTCTGACACTCTGAAATGCGTATGCTTTGCCTCCTGACAATCCTTTCGCATCTATCCATTGCGAATAACGGTTTGCCCATTTCAAAGAAAAATGAAAGTCGTCACTGGACAGCTCATGTCAAACGTTTGCGACCCTATTTTTCACTCGGATAATGACATATGAATGCAGATAGATCAGCACACTGATTGTATTCCAGTCAGCGTGATATATCGTTTCCACCATAGATTTCGCCACTGGGAAACGCGATTCTTTTGTAAAAGGATCTATTTTTCACTTTAATGAACTACGAAAAAAGTATAAAGAATTGTATAAAATCTGTAAGAGTTGCATGTCACGTTGACGGTGACCGCCCTATAGTCCGAAGGCCCGATAGTCCGAAGGTCCGATAGTCCGAAGGTCCGATAGTCCGAAAGTCAGAAGGCCCGATAGTCCGACGGACTGTAATCAGCCCCCCACCCCTCCATAGCTAATACGGGAAAATTGTAACCAGTAAACACCCATAAAAATACCAACCTACAACTATCGGACCTTCGGACTATCGGGCCTTCGGACTAACGGACTGTAATCGTGTATACATACGATGCATAATTATTTGCATATAGGATTTATCATTACATAGCAGCTTTACAAACCACAGAGTCACATTCCTAAAGACTTAAGCTGAAAACGACGGAGAGAGAGAGAGAGAGAGAGAGAGAGAGAGAGAGAGAGAGAGAGAGGAGAAACAAATGGTCCAATGAAACGCGCCTCATCCAAGTGAGATAATGCAAACTTCTCGTTTAAATAAGGGCGGAAAGAGAAACTGCCATTAAGACGTCAGTGGCGGAGGTGATACTGTACAGCGTATAATGCTGTATGAAATTCTCAGCCACGGCCCATTAAACTCTCAGCCGAGGCCCATGAAACTTTCAGCTACGGCCCGGTGGTAGCCTGTGTTGTTGGCACTTATAACGGTGCCAGACGCACGATCAAGGCTAAATTTAACCTTAAATAAAATAAAAACTACTGCGGCTAGAGGGCTGCAATTTGGAAAAAGTTTGAAGATTGGAGGATGGATAATCATCATACCAGTTTGCAGCCCTCTAGCCTCAATAGTTTTTAAAATCTGAGGGCGGACAGAAAAAGTGCGGACGGACAGGCAAAGCCGGCACAACAGTTTTCTTTTACAGAAAACTAATAAAAGAAAGAAATGTAAAAGTCCTCTGTCAAGAAAAGCCAGGGCAGAGATGAGGTCACAAGGTCTAAAGAGGGAGGTCCTTCCATAGGACACCACATTGCTCTCAGGATGGTGATTTATTTTTCCTAATATTGCTATCAACAAAAGAAACAAAAATATAGGCTTGAAAATTTCATTTTTGGATGTTGGAATAATATCAGTTTTACTTAACCTCGAAAACTGTCCGAGACAAGAGTACTGATATTATGAATACTCATCCAAATTTCTTGGATGATAAATGTAGCCTAATTATAGATCTATAAATTTTTTGCTCTATGTATGTTTTTTATTCTTTTGATTAATCTTCCATATTCAAGAATTTTAAGGACAATAAATTCGATGTACTATAATGGCATATAAACTCTTGATATTAACTGTTACGAATATTAGTTAAGACATAGACAGCCGATGAGACACATAGAGATATAATCAATATCTAAACTACGATCTGATACCCATCGTATAAGCAGTGCGTGGAATTATTACATGTCCCTCCCAACTGTGAGTTCATAACGATTATATCTCATTTGAATTGAATATAGAATTTAGGCCAAAGGCCAAGCACTGGGACATTTGAGGTCAGTCAGCGCTAAAACGGAAATTGACAGTAAAAGGTTTGAAAGGTGTAACAGAAGGAAAACCTGGCAGTTGCACTATGAATCAATTGTTAGGAGAGGGCGGAAAGTAAGATGGAAGTAAGAGAATATAAAAGGAGGCACAGTAAAAGGAACGAAAGGGGTTGCAGCTAGGGGCCGACGGCACGCTGCAAAGAACCTTCAGTGATGTCTACGGTGCAAACCATGAGGTGCACTAACGGAACTAACACCCTACAGGGTATATATCATTTGACGTCCATTCATTTTCAAATCACCTCTCAAATTCCTGATGAAAGGAAGACGCAGATCACGAGAGGAAAGAAAATATAAAATCTCCGTCATGAGGAGTCAGGAAACGCTTTGAACTATCAACAAAGGCAATCAGTCTTAAGTGTCCTTGCAATAAGGACCCGTTAAGTCACTCCTCAGAGACAATTAAAGATTAAGAAAGGTAAGCGTAACAGGTAATCGGGAGGGTATGTTACATGGTCTGCTGTTGACAACGTATCATCGTTTAAGAGCTTTACATAGTAAATAAGAAGAAAACACGTAGATCGTTATGTTTATAGGAGTTACGCGTGTGTGTGTATGTTTATATATATATATATATATATATATATATATATATATATATATATATATATATATATATATATATATATATATATATATATGTATATAAAACATATTAAATTCTGCATTCCGTAATATTTTGGCAAGCAACATTCCCAAGCCCAAGTCAAACCTGAACGCCGTCGACAAGCGCTAGCAAAACCTTTAAAGATACATAAAGTGATTTTCAGAGGGTCCTCAAAATTCTTAATGTGTTGAAAAGTATTTTATGCCCTTTTCGATGTTTTACCCTGGAAATAAAACCTTTCAAAATCTCCCCTTTCAAATCATTAACAGAATTCTAAAAAAATTACAATTCGTCTTTCACTATGGCAACAAAATTTTTATGGAAAAGGTGTTTCCCTAACAATAAGTTACCCTTGAATTATTTCCATGTCAGCAAAAGTGGTATTTTATTCAAGTGCACACAATCGAAAATGTACACACAAATGCTAAATATCGGCATTTTGGTACTGGAACTGTCTGCGAAAAAATAAATATTTGTCTTTCATAATTACAAGAAATAATATAAGAATATTATGTCTCTTACACCATAACAAATTTATGAATGATTTCATACGCCCATCACCTTGCAGTTAATTAAAACCAAACATTATATTTGCGAAGTGTTTTAAAGAAATACGAATATGTGTATTGCAAATGTAATGAAAAACAATATTGGCACAGCCACTACAGAGTGCCTGTTCAAGTTATGACATGAAAACAATATATTAGAGGTTGCTTCACTATGTATCCTCACTAAAAAAAAAAAGTCTGCAACTACCCAAAAACTTTCAGATATCACCCAATAAAATGCTATCTGGCAACATTTCGTAAGCACATGAGTCCAGCTCATACTACCACTATTGTGGGTAGCTGCTTCAGGATATTTGCCGGCGATTCCCTTGTCGGTTGCATATTCCACTTTATTCTGATATTGCAGAAATATACTACTAATTATACCTTTAAAAATGTTGTTTTTGTACTTCCAAATCTATTAGCATATCATGTTACAATTACTAATTCTATCTATGTGAGATTTGTAAACATAAGTCTATTGAAGTACATTATTAGCATTTATAACAGAAGTGTGAAGGCGTAAAAATTTATGTGCGTATTGTTGCGATCAACTTGTCCGATACAAATTAAATATACATATTAGAAATGTAAAATAGAGAAAAATATTCCCATTATGTTTGAGAAAATTAGGCGACCGTCCAACAGGGTTTTTATCTCTCTCTCTCTCTCTCTCTCTCTCTCTCTCTCTCTCTCTCTCTCTCTCTCTCTCTCTCTCTCTCTCTCTATGTGTGTGTGTGTGTGTGTGTGTGTGTTTCGTGTGTAATTCCCCTTTGGTAATTAGATAATTATTTCATCCTGCCTCCTAAATTCCTTGACGCTTAAGTACAAGTGATGCCGATACATTTTCAACATGATTAATTAGGACTTTGACTTGAATTGGTTACCTTCCCATTTAATAATAAAAATAACCTGTTGGAGTCCTGATTTTTTGCTGGCTATTCAATCCGGATGATGTTGTTGGATGGTGTGTAATCTATTGTTACTATTTTGCCATTAAGAAAACAAAAATTATCCAGCACTCCCGATCATCAATTTGTAGCTTCCTCGCTCTCTGAACCAGACCATGTTCTCATAAACTAGTCCTATACGTATACAGGCAACGGTTCAACCTTTCACTGATCTCGATTAGTTTTCCTTAACCTACATCAGCAATCCAACCCTAAGAGATCTGTCTGAGCTCAAAAACTCAGTTGCACAGGTAGCATATATATTTATAAGTTCATACCGCGAAAAAAAAAATCGTAGACTATTAAGTAAAACTTATGAAAAACTATCTACATTACTTAACATAGCAGCTTTCATTGCCTTTATCTATGTATGGAATAAATCTCATAACTATATCATGTGTCTTCCCAGTTCCTTTAATGCCGCTTAGGCCTATGTCTATTCGTTCATAAAGTTACGTAATTGAAATGGACTAGAGTAGCAATCACAATGTCTCATTTTTGCATTACGTTTTCATTAAGTGTACTTACATGAGTAATGCACATGCGTCAAAAGCACTAAAATTAATATGACGCATAATATTGATCTACCATCATGAAGCTTACCTTGCTTTACTGGACATCATCACATTGCAAAAGATGACATTCTTCCAGAAATCATCGGCTACAGCTTAATGCTACTGGGAAAATCTAAGATTCTCTTGTTTGTGACCATCTGGAGAATGGGCTTCTTAGCAGGAAACATGTTGAAATATCTTGGTCTCAGGTAGCCTGTTTGTTGACGAGTTTCTCTAGTTTCGATTGGAGAGACAGTTGTCAGGGCGTTTAGTGAGCCGGTCAGCCGGGTCAGTGTTCCGCTGATCTTCCTGAACTCGAGTGCTCAAGGGTCATATACTTCTTTCCAGCATACTGTATGCACATTCTTCTTTCTCTTTTCCGTCTTATCAATCTTTATACGGTTGCTATGTTGATGCCCAGCAGCTGAGCAATGTTCCGTATCGAAAAATTACCCTTATTCAAGTTAACGACCTTACAGGTCAGGGGTGTGCTGAATGCTGTTATTTTTTTTTTTTTTTTTTTTATCCGCGCGAGTCAGTTAAAGTATCCCGCCGTGTGACGTCATAGGATAAAAACCCAGATCATGAAAGTAACATTCATTTTTTCCTTGTGTATTTTCGACAACCATACGGCAGCTATATTATCTTACTTCCATCATGTTATTCGCAACAATAATTAAATACTATGTGTTAGTAATAATGATATCTGTTTCGCAAAATTCACTTTCCTTGATGACTCGGCTTCTCAGCAATGTAAAAGTGAATTTTTCAAAACGTTTCGTATGTATTTCTTAAAGTTAAGTTTTCTGGTCATTATTGTAGAATATGCTATCCGTATTATTAATAATGATTTTGTAATGACAAAAATGCATTTCCTTGTGTAAATCACAAGAATAAGTCGTTGTTTGGTGAACGAAAACTTCTGGAAGAGTGATTGTGAAACCAAATCTAAAAACTGTGATAAATAATCAGTGATTTGTATTTCCTTTTCGAAAATTTCCATCATATCGCTAATTTTCCGTTGAAAATTGTTACTTGAAAAAGTTACATTTAAATCATGAATTGTAGTGCAGCTCATCAGACATCACTAAGAGTTAATTGTGTCAGCTTTTACACAAAGAAAGCTTCGGAGCAACTTACATCAAATGCTGTCATTGTTCGTTTACTGACATTTACTTTCTGCCCGTCTGATAGGATTCATGAAGAAACTTTGGCTGAATGGATTGTCCTGAAATGAAGTTTCCCTTTGAGCAACGAACGAAAGTTTGCTTCATAATTAAGGTTTGTGGACGAGACTCGTCCCCATGAAACTATTGATAAGGTCTCTGTGCCCAGTGCCTCTTATTCCAGGAAAATGATCAATGTGTTTGTGAAAAAATTACTTGTATAAGGCTGGGATTCTCTTCTTCTTTTTTTCGCACCACAACACACGCACACACAATATATATATATATATATATATATATATATATATATATATATATATATATATATATATATATATATATATATAGTGTGTGTGTGTGTGTGAGAGAGAGAGAGAGAGAGAGAGAGAGAGAGAGAGAGAGAGAGAGAGAGAGAGAGAGAGAGAGAGAATAATGAAATTGCTCTAAGATTATGCACACGTTTGTTATTTTATAACTAGGTATTCTCCCCAGAGAGTGTGAACCACGCCCTCTCCTGAGGCAATCCATCGGGTTAAATGGAATCAAGGGAGGCCCGTTTTCTGATTAACCCTTCATCATGCAGTCTTCCTGCGAGAGGAATTCCAATTTGACGGCGGCTGTCCATTGGACACCTAATATCAGGGGTGATAATCACTAGACTACCGTTGGGCAACGCAGTATCTTAAATAAAACCCTTCATATTGCGGCAAAAAAGCTGTTTATACTTAGTATGATATATATGACGTTAAGAGATGTCTGCTCTAATTATGACGCCGTATACTTAACACATTTTTTATTTATTTTAGGTAAATTCGCTGCCTTGAATTTCGCAGAGGCACGCGTCTCTTCTTCTATGCAGGTAGAAAAAAGGAATTTGCTTAAATTTATCTATTCTAAATACAAAATAATTAAACAATTTAGAGTTGGGAATATGAGATATAATGTTAATTACATTTTATGCAAAACAAAAGGATTCGGTTTGAGATTTCTAATAAAAAATATCATTACTACAATATAGACAAAAACCGCTTTAGTTAAATGAATGAAATATGTAACAAGTTTGTTTGCGAGACAATTTAAATATTATTCTGAATTGTTTTACGCTATATAAATTCACTATTGTTCGGCTCCCTTCTCTGCTATCATAATTTCCTATTGTATAAACTAACTCCCTAGGGAAAATGCGTATAGTTAAGCAAATCTTTTGGTATGATAGGAAAATGGAAAACAATTTGTAACAGGGCGATTTTTAGTCTTCTGAAAAGAAAACTAATGTGTCGGCTTTGTCTTTCCGTCCGCACTTTTTTCTGTCCTCACTTTTTTTGTCCGCGCTTAGATCTTAAAAACTTCTGAGGCTAGAGGGCATCAAAATGGTATGTTGATGACCCACCCTCCAATCACCAAACATACCAAATTCCAGCCCTTTAGCCTCAGTAGTTTTTATTTTATTTAAGGTTAAAATTAGCCATAATCGTGAGTCTGGAAACGATATAGGCCAGGCCACTACCGGGCCGTGGTTAAAGTTTCATGGGCCGTGGTTCATACATCATTATACCGAGACAACCGAAAGAGTGATCAATTTTCGATGGCTTTGACTATACAATGTACAGAAAATTCGATTGCGCCGAAGAAACTTCGAAGCATTTTTTACTTGTTATTTTAAAGCAACGATTTTACAGCTGCAGTAGTTGAGTGAGTAAATAGTTCTGTAGTTCAGTAAGTGCCCATTATACCCCAAGCTTTGAGGATGATGGGTCGTTTTGTCGTCCTACAAAAGACGAAAAATTCCTCTTATTTTTATCATTAATTTGCAATAATCCTTGATAATAATGGTGCTAAAAACCGTTTCTAAGGGGCATGCTACCTAAACGAATACATATGAATACTTTCATACTGGGAGTAGGCCTAGTGATTGATATGAGGGATTATTAAGCCAGCAACTCTGCTTTAAGTGGTGAATGCGAATTAAAGGAAAATTTTTATGCTTCGAGATGTGGCAGACATCTATTTGCAATATTGCTGACTTTCGTTTACAGATGTTGTCTATATGCATGTAGCCCTGAAATGAACAAATATATGAACTATCGTTAAATAGGATACTAGGGAGTCAGTAAACTAGAGGGTCATAATATCCAGATGCGCTTGAATTCCTCAACGAGGACATGAATATTGTGTGAGGTGAGATGAAAGGACCTGCAATATTCTGTCCTGTTAGATCGACGTAATATAATTCCACCATCCAGCATGGAAAGGAGATCGTACATTATGCCGTACATAATCGTACATACAAATGCCGTGGCGAAAAGCTGAAATAAAATTTGCATATATTCATCGGATTGTTGAGGCATTTTGGGTTATGGGTGCAGACTCCGTAATTCATTTATAATAATATATAGATTACAGTCCTCAAGAGAATAATCTGGCCATGAAAAACAAATGCGCCGAAGTTTCTTCAGCACAATCGAGTTTTCTGTATAGCGTTTAATTAAGGCCACAGAAATTGGTGGTCTCGGTATAATGCTGTATGAACCGTGGCCCATGAATCTTTAACCACGGCCCGGTGGTGGCCTGTCCTATATGGTTACCAGATGCACGATGATGGATAACTTTAATCTTAAATAAAATAAAAACTACTCAGGCTAGAGGGCTGCAATTTGGTATGTTTGATGATTAGGGGTGGATGATCAACATACCAGTTTGCAGCCCTCTAGCCTCAGTAGTCTTTTAAGATCTGAGGGCGGACAAAAAAAGTGCGGACGGACAGACAAAGTCGGCACAATGGTGTTCTTTTACAGAAAACCAAAAACCCAAGTGTATATCGACGTTAATAAGTTATTAGATTCCGTAATCATGAACATTTTATGATTATGATAGCTTAACTGAACTGGCCTTATTAGAGTAATAAAGCCCTTAGTTCTAAACGTTTGACGTGACCAGTTCCACCATCCCCCCCCCCCCCAACAAACCTCCTGCCCTCACCAACACATGTTCCTCTCTCGTCTTTACAAATTATATCCCTCATTTTGTTATTTCTCGAGGCTGTTACGTCCACTTAATCTAATTGATGAAGGGGAACAATGTGGCTTGCAAAACTAGGTTAATCAGTTTGATGGAAGGTAAATGCGTATAATTGTTGTCATGGGAGCCTACATGTGCTCACATGAAAATATAATACGTTGGAAAGAGGTGAAATGCACCTCGAAAGACCAACTACGTGAGGAAACTAAAGTTCTTATTATTTGGTTTGGATATTCAACTGAGCAAACTTTTTGTGAAACAGGGCTAAGAAGCCATTAACTAGCAAGGCAAGTATTCCCAATATAGATGCCCAAGTCACAGAGCGGACAAAAATTTAGAAATATGGATAAATCGAAAAGGAAAGCTAAATGCATTCAAGTTACAAAAAAACAAAAAAAAAAACTGATTAGGCTTAAATACTCGTTCACTCTCATAACAGTGACATGTATTAGTAAACAACAGATTTGCGAGTATGAAGGATTTTGGAAAATCGGTTAATAATAAGTGTCTCGTAAAATAAGTATCGTAAAACCGGGTAAGTAATAAAGAAATGCAAAAGCAAATCAGCATACTTTTAAGCATACAAATTATGTACAAGATATGCGAAACATGGCCGATAAATCATGGCAAAAGAAACGTGTATTTTAAACAGATGTATGGAGTGCCTAGCAAAACCGCGAGCGAATGAAACCTCACATGAAATTCCAATCTGGGTCGGGAAGCGCACCGCTTTTGTGACTTGAGGTGACGATTCCTTTGTGTTTCATCCAACAAACAGTGGGCCCATTCTATGCCTCTTTTTAATTTAATTGATAGGATATATACCTGCACACGTGCGCGAGCCCACACAATCACACACATATCTGTTTGTTCGTCTGTGTGTGTCACGAGAAAATCTTCAGGATATAGTAAGCATAATGCATCTGTTTCATGTTCAGCATAGACCGTACATGATTTCATTAAAAAATGCAATGGATGTTTACTACGCATTACTGATTATAAGTGCATTAATATATAACACCTATTCCCTAATACATTAAAAACGGGGGGCCTTGAGTACTCACATGTTCAGCGAGCCAGTAACAAACATTAAAATAAACACACCGTCTCACCGCAGACAATAAAACGCAATTATATTTTCTCAGTAAAATCGTCCTCGCGCAAACCTCTCACGTCATTATCATACCGAAGTGAAGTAACGATGTAATGCGCTAGTTAGTGTAGTTCCAATCGTCTGCCACCTGGAACCGCGGACTTGTTTATGGTGCTTAAATTCATGCCTGTTTCCTGTGATTTATAGGACTACTGTAGTGCAAAAGCTTGTTTTTTAAAAGGTTAGTCACAGTTTAGAAGCAAAGCTCTGTGTGGGACTGCCTGACGTTGTTAAACTGGCCAAATACAATGAACGATCGAATTGTTTCTGCTTAGGAAACAATCAGAACCTACTGCAACAGCTTATAAAGGCAGAACACATCTTATTGCTTATCCGGGATATCAGTTGAAATGCTCTGCTCGAGAACTCGGAGATAACGAACACGTTTAATGGTGAAGTGACAGAAAGCTTCTTTTGGTAAAAGTGGGAGGGTAAATTTCGGATATGTATAATTAACGCCTGAAGGGGAATGGTAAACTGCAGAAACCGCATCAAGGGAAAGGTAAGTTTTGTGCACTTTTATAAAACACTTGGATTGGAATACAGTAAAACATTACATTGATTTATATCACGTTCTCAGTTAATCTTTCTGTATCATTATTGTTATACTGAATTTGTATGAAAGAGTAGGTAGAATGCTAGTCTGTTAATGAGTAATTCACTTAAATACGATCAGCCGATCTACAGTCAGAGAGCAAATTGAAGAAGGTTAGGCCAGGACTCGTTATACATACAAATAGACACAAACACTAACACACATACAGACATTATATATATATACATATGTGTGTATATATATACTGTATATATATATATATATATATATATATATATATATATATATATATTTATATTACTAACAGGACCTCATTGAAACTGGATGGTATCTAGCGGGTACTTAACAATGAGGACTCTTAGTCCTGGAAAGCTTGTAACTTTTATTGCATAATATCTCCGCTGGATACTATCCACTTTCAATGAGGTATTAATGCACAGATAATTGTGTAAGTGATAAAGTTAATATATATATATATATATATATATATATATATATATATATATATATATATATATTATGCATATATATGTACAGTATATTTATAATTATACATATACATGCATATATATATATCTATATATATATATGCATGTATATGTATGTTTATTTATATACAGATATATTAATTGCATTAATATGATTACAAGGGATGGTATCGGGAGTTTCCTTCCATTTTGTAGCCCGAATCCTGGATTTTGGTGAACGAGAAGAGAATGGAGTTGATAATACCTCTTGTGAACCGAATTAAAAACAGATATAAAGTTAACCTTATTTTTCATCCTTAAATAACCTAATGGAATTTTTGTTGAAGTAGAATTCTCAATTACCAAAAATACAGGTACTGTTGTTTTTATAATAAAAAATAAAAAAGCAACTAGTAAAGTAACAGATGCTTTAAATGTCAGTATTCCTAGAAGCAAAACGGTACTTACATTCTGTGATATATGAACATATTAAAAAAACTTTAGTGTTAATAATAGTAGTTTTTCTAAGATGGAATATCTGAAATCTTACATAGAAGTAAAATCCTGAGCTTTACGAGGAAGATTTACTTGATATTTTAGAAATGAAATTAAAAGGTAAAACATGCCCCACAGACGTAGTGATGTGTAGTTTTCCCCATCTTGACTGAACAACAGGGAATAGAGTGATAAAGATTTGTAGTTCATAGTTTTCTGTGGATTTACGTGAAACAGCTGACCTTCATTCCAAACAGAACTTGATATAATTGTGCCATCATTTCACTTTCGAGGATATGACAGTGGATAAACGAAATGAATGTAGGTTTCATTCCCATGATGAAGCATTGAGTGTCCTTTTACCATATTGCTTGCTGGTGGCAGTAGTGTAATGACAGCCATTGCCGGAACGAATATTTCAATATTATTCAGTAATGGCTACAACGGTAGGGAAACTACTGGGTGAGAATTTCTGCATTTGGGCTCATTATTTTAATACGCACTAGTTTAGACGGCCTCGAGGCTAATTGCCAAAATGGTAACAGAGCGTCATGGGAAGGGAAGTCTCAATTTTCGTCTGGTCTCGAGGTATTGAAGATTTCTAGATAACTGAATTTTGTGGGATGTTTCAAGCGGAAACATTGAATGTTTCCCAGTTTCGATAAGTAAGCATAAGTAGGTATTTTAGCTGAAATGCCTTAAATCGAATTTACTTCACGTTGTTTTTTAAGCGATTGAAAGTTTAACATTATTGTTAATAATTACAATATGTTTTACATTTTACGTTATGTTACATGCATTTTATTTATTATTACGACTATTATACACACACATCACATGCACATAAGCATGCATATATATATGTATATATATATATATATATATATATATATATATATATATATATATATATATATATATATACTGTATATATATATATACATACATATACACTATATATATATATATATATATATATATATATATATATATATATATATATATATATATATATATATATATTATGTACGTATATATAAAAATAATATTTTCTCGTAATCATTTAGACTTCCTCTGAACATTT
The DNA here is from genome assembly GCA_039081455.1 of Macrobrachium rosenbergii. Classification (NCBI taxonomy): domain Eukaryota; kingdom Metazoa; phylum Arthropoda; class Malacostraca; order Decapoda; family Palaemonidae; genus Macrobrachium; species Macrobrachium rosenbergii. Next base: position 8,874,186 of record JANJGK010000013.1, on the reverse strand, counting down.
CTTTATTTTACCGGAATTCTTGGAAAGGCAGCGTTCATCTCCCCCTCAGTCGCCGGTTTCAGAGGAAATGTTTACGTACTCCAATATGAAACTTATTTTCTGCGAAAAAGTTCTTAGGCTTCCTCTTACTCTTAGTCATCTTCTTCCCTTTCTCGCTCCGTCTTGAATATTTTACCTTTTTTTTTTTTTACTTAGGTTTCATTACTATTTAAAATGGAAAGTAGTACATGTGAAAATACGATTTGAAATAAAGTGTTTGCTCCATTGCTGAGCCCCGTAGGAGGATAGTGCCATCAGTGCACCTCATGTGTTGCACTATAGGCATTACTTAAGGTTCTCTGCAGCGCGCCTTCGGCCCCTAGCCGTAACCCCTTTCGTTCCTTTTACTGTACCTCCTTTCATATTCTCTTTCTTCCATCTTACTCTTCACCCTCTCCTAACAATTGATTCATAGTGCAACTGCGAGGTTTTCCTCCTGTTACACCTTTCAAACCTTTTACTGTCAATTTCCATTTCAGCGGTGAGTGGCCTCATAGGTCCCAGTGCTTGGCCTTTGTCCCAAATTTTATATTTAGTTCGTTCAATTCAACTCATTGCTGAGATTTCTCCTTTAATGTTTTAAAAAGAAATGCCTGTGGTAACCGGTTAAAGTCCTTACAGAATACATTAAACAAATAAACGTTTGAACAGTCCTTATGGGGTTAAACTTACTACACAATATTTCTTAGAAACGAGACTCTCTCTCTCTCTCTCTCTCTCTCTCTCTCTCTCTCTCTCTCTCTCTCTCTCTCTCTCTCTCTCTCAGTGCACTATGTTCATAAGCCAAAGTGAATGTAATCTTTAATCATTTTATAAGAGTAGACTGGAAAATTAAAAGTAGCCTCATACTCTAGTGGTAGAGCTAGCCGAGAGAGAGAGAGAGAGAGAGAGAGAGAGAGAGAGAGAGAGAGAGAGAGAGAGAGAGAGAGAGGATTAGGAATGTGGGAGCAGCAGCTGCGTGTAACATAAAAGGCAGTTATATCCAAACGAAATGGCATTCCCGTTCGCACGGAATATTTCCATTCCCAATGGTATAATAGAGAGCCGTAGTAGAAGTTCTCTTGGTTACATTTTTTGTAACTGGGAATGCATCAGTAATTTCTCTGAAAGGATCATAGTAATATAATGACAGTCTGTTTTTATTTAATTAGGTTCTTACCGATTATATTGTTAGGTTTTCTTGTCACTGACAGATTAGTCAAAAAGTAACCTATTTGATTACATTTTGTTATGCATTACATTTTTGTTTCACTCTTCGTATTTTACATGTCAGGACTTGGCAACTTTACTCATTTATTTTTTTTTATATTAATGAAATGAAATATATCTGCTCTATAATTTGATAGCTCTTAGCATGGGATAAATTATAAATAAAATTACAACCAAAATAATAGTCGCATTTTTTCATCTTCCATAGTGATTTTGATAACTGCTTAATTGAAGTTTTTGAACAGATAGGGAGCAAGACAGGTAAAATAATGTTCTATCAGAATAAGTGTATTATTGGTAATGGCACATAAACCCGGCGAAATTAAGATGTTTATTTAAAAATTTCTTATTTCCATATGATTTGTGTAAGTTGTTTAAAAATTCAAAGGATGTTTTCAAATTCCTTCATGTTATGAGACTTTGCGGTAAGTATCTTTTCATTGAGTATAGATACATATATAACGCATATAGTGTATATATATATATATATATATATATATATATGTATATATATATATATATATATATATATATATATATATATATATATATATATATATATATATATATATATATATATATATATATATATATATATATAGAGAGAGAGAGAGAGAGAGAGAGAGAGAGAGAGTGAGAGAGAGAGAGAGAGAGAGTGATAGTATTAGTTTAGGAATATGCGAGACATTTAATGACTTAAAGACTCTTAGCTCTAATTAAGTGACAGACAGCTGGAGATTAGGTCAATTTAATTAATGACTTAGTGTAGAGCAGTAGTAGCATCACCACCCACGCCATCAGAGACCATTGTCTTGATAATTAGCTAAATTGCGCTTAATTAACAATTGGAGGCTAAGTTAGATTAATGTTTTAGGAAAAATCGTGTTTAGGCATATGCACAGTAATCTAAAAATTCGCTCGCCGTAAACCGTTAACCATGCATAAAACATATTATAGTGAAAGTTATTGTCTAAATCTCATATGTTTAGGATGTAACGAGAATAAGTGTTTTCTTGCGATGTGTATATATATATATATATATATATATATATATATA
>JANJGK010000013.1:8846881-8869381 GCA_039081455.1 Macrobrachium rosenbergii | reverse complement strand
ATATGTATATATATATATATATATATATATATATATATATATATATATATATATTCTTAACAGTATAAAACTTACTTGTATCCTATAGGTCCGAGTTGTAGTGGTAAAGAGTATTAGCTTAGAACATGTTTCATGTTTTACATATAAGAATATCTTTTTAATTTATACACAACCCAACAGAGAGAACCCACCGAGAGAACTGAATAAACTTAGTTGTATCATATACGTCCGATTTTTAGTGATAAAGACCATTAGATTAGAACATGTTGCATTTTTTAATAAATGGGAATATCTTTTTAATTTATACATAACCCAACAAAGAGAACCTACCGAGAGAACTTAATCATATGCGACTCTTTCTTAAGTTCTCTGTGCATAAAGAAAAAAGTTTGTCTCTCAATTTAACTAGATTATTCTTACAGAGTAATGGATGTAAAGTCTTAAATTATTGCCTTTATGTCTTCTGTAAAAAAAACAAGAGTATGAATAATTGAATTTTAGTAATGAATCTAAAATACAAATTCAACTGGAATACGCCGGACTTGTAGCAAGTACCAGCGAAATTATTTTATTTTGCAGTAGTTTTAACAAAAGTACAACATTAATTTTTCATTATTTTTTCATGGTAAGAGTTGATTAACAGATCTAAAAGGGAAGGGCCAACATAGCAAAACCAAGCCCAATAACTGAAGCACCTTGGTATTCCAGCTTCACCAGTACTACATTTTGAACTACTGTAGAAAAATCCTTCCGTCTGCAAAAGATTAGAATTTTTTTCTCTGAAGTCCTGCTGGCATTGTCTCGTTAACCAAAGTCAACCTTTTTTCTCCTCTTCCTTTCTAAGGGATTTTGTGTTCTATGATCTCTCTCAATAAGAACTGTTTTCCTTTCACCGAAAAAATCACATCATTCCGCTCACACGCCCGGAAACTTGGCGACAGAGAGATTCAGAGACTTTGCTTTTAGTGTCCTTTGACGCTGTGAAGGAAGCGGATTCAGCCGGCTTTTTTCAAACACGAACATCTTTTAGCTCTGAGTGAAGGATGATAGTTTTCACGTCCCTTGCCGGTTTGCATTTTCCCAAGACGTAACCAAATAGCGGGACGCCATCTCTTAAAATCTAACCATAGAATTTTCTTGAAAATGATCTCATTATGTTTCCCACACATAAGAAATGTGTGAGATATGCACAAGGGAACAGTGGTATATTTGTACATGTTAGTGAGAACAATCATGCTATCAACTGGGAAGGGGCAAAAAGGATTGTATATTCTAATAATGCACTGGAAAGGAACATCATTGAATCTAGCTTCATAAAATAAAGTTACAACCATAATATGAATATCAGTCAAGGGATGTATAAACTTGATCCTTTAATATCAAAAGAAATTTGTAAATTGTTTAAACTTTAAGGTAGGCAGTAGAGATGTATGAAAATAGGATTATCATATTTGTAAACACAGTACGAGGGTAGTAATGTTAATGAGTTTCCAAACTCCGCCTCCATGACACCTGTCAGGTGTGGATCTGAGGTGGGGTATGGTCTGTTTATCAGCAATGTCCCCTGAGAGTCTATTGTGATTTTTAGCCAAATGAGTTTTAAAGGCCACTCCTACCTCGACACCGGCCTGAGTGGGGATATGGAGCCTCTAACGGTTGTGTATGTTCGTCAGTACTGTTCTTGTAGTATATATATTTGTGACTTCTCACACTCTGTATCAGTCCTTCGTCAATGGCTTGGAAATAAAGTCGAAACCGGTCAGGACCAACACCCCGTTTCTTATTTTTCACCTGTGGTAATGTGTGATATATATATATATATATATATATATATATATATATATATATATATATATATATATATATATATATATATATATGTATATATATATATATATATATATATATATATATATATATATATATATATATATATATATACCGGGTGCCCCACAAAAAACCTGGAAATTGTAGATCTTCATTATTTATTTTACACACTGTTGCCTGGCTCAGAGCCAATACTCCTGACTTCATTGAACCTAACGAATGGACCTCAGAAAGTCCAGATCTCAACGTAATGGATTTTACCACGTGAGGTGCAATGTTTCTGTTTCCAACAATTAAATAAACTGTACCAAATTTCCTGTTTTTTTGTGGGGCACCCTGTATCTTTAAAAATAAGATATCTTAAAATGGCGTTCTTTTACAAAGATCTTCACTGAACTTATCCCTTATCCTGCACTGTAAGAGTCCATGGAATCTGGATAAAAACTGAGGTTTTATTCAATAGAAATATTTGAAAGGAAATATGGTTGGCGTTTGCATCATAATTATTGTGAATGAACTACTGGACTTTATCGACATTTACAGGAAATAAACTCACGGGAGGTAGATCAGTGACTCTGATAACAGCCGGATCATAAATATTAACCTAATTCATTGAGCTGGATTTCCTACTCGTGCACATTGCTTAGGTTTGAGAGAGAGAGAGAGAGAGAGAGAGAGAGAGAGAGAGAGAGAGAGAGAGAGAGAGAGAGAGATATTATTAAAATATTTGAATACTCTATATATAAAATGACGGATTGAAATTCAAATAGCGATTAGAAACTATGAGCGATGTATCCCTTGTTATATGGGATCACTGAAAATTAATATTGGATGATTGTGGACACCTTATGGCTACCTATTGTTTTTATTCGAGTTTTTCTTTAGATCTGTTGGTCTTTCTGTAATTTAGAGAAATCAATACGAGCTCCAAAATAATAAAATTCCAGTGGCGAATAAATTCTTTTTCCATCAACTTTGTCGGCGTGAATTAAATTAATTTTCATTCCCAGGCTTCAACGCAAAGCTGAAAATATATTCGCGAATGGGAGAAAAAAAATTTTGTGAAAAACTGCAAAAGGGCATCAAATAAATGTTGAAAAAGTTTTCCCGTGAATTGAGGACTTTTGGTATTACATGGAAATGGTGGTTGATAAAAACAGATACGTTTTCGCTGAAAGACTGTGACAAATGATGCTTTTGATAAGGAAATAGTATTCTTGTCATATTTCATTTATGCCACATTTAAAGAAACTACGTTTCTTAGTAAATCTAAGATAATTCCCAATTTGTATATCTGTATCGATCATGAAAGGAAGGCTATTGTGAAATCTCCGTTTGGTCAAACCAGACGCAAACGTCATCAATAAGTACCTGTGTAGTGCTTTAAGACAGTGCGTCATCATACATTAGCATTTGTTTGCATAAACTCAGCGTTCTCCTTTTGCTCAGAGCTGGAGGCAAATGTCACGTAGCCGTGGGAAGTTCTTGGGAACGAGGTCATATGTTTGTTCGTGTGTGTGCATCTTAGTCTTGCTATGTAAAAGTGTGACAGCTTAGAGATTAGATCGACATGGGAGATCATCCTATGCAGACCAATTGTATTCTTTGTAAATAAGTCTTTATACGAAATACAAGAAAAACCACTATGGAGTTTGTCTGAAATCCTGCAGAACATTGGTCTGATCTTCCAAAAACAGTCTTATTCTACAGCCATGAAGAAACTGAAGATGTCATAACCAAACTCTGACTGAGTTCCAAACACAGTCCTTATAACCAAACACCTGGAGGAATTTCTGATGAAATACCTTCACACAACAGTGGTGGCAGCACACACAACAGCGGTCACAACAGAGCTTTCTGGCAGCACCTCTACATGGCGTCTTCATTGGTAAACGGAAGCTCCGATACGGCGAGATGCCCAAAAAACCATAGACAATTGTCATCTTCATAAACAATGGTTACAAGCAGACGGAAAGAAAACAATCAACAACGAAAAAGCGAGGAAAACATCTGACCTTCACAACACATCTACCCCAACGCATGGCAGAGAGAGAGAGAGAAATCTACACAAATCTACGCAACATTGCACATCAACACTCCACGTTGTTCCCTGAGGGTTTCTGCAATCAACATTCATCAACATAAGAAGTTCACCATCCACGATAACATCCCTTCGATGACGTGTATCTAGCCAGACGGAAGTTGGACAGCAGAGGAACCTCGTCGACCTACTTACCAGAATCCAATAAAAAGCTAAGTACAGCCATTATTTATAACAGTTGGTATATTCATTTACAGTGTTCGGGTCTCGAGTGGCAGGTTGCTGATATAAGGTGAGCAGTGCCGTAGATTAATACCTTTGCCTTGCAGACGTAGCGGTTCCTGATACCTCATTTTTTTTTTTTTTTCATACTTTTGTGTCCTTTTATTTTTTACGCCTGACACATTGTTAACTCTGTTCTTTTTCAGGAAAGTGCATTTATTACCTTTCATTATTGTATTTTATGATGCATTTTTCATAAGTGATGTTATTTTTTAGCGGTTATATGAATCTCGGTTGTTATTTACTTGCGTTCCTGGTTTAGATTTATGAGGTTACGTAGCGGCCGTGTTTATTCATATAGGTTTCAAGATCACTTAGAGAGTAGGCGTGCGGATAGGAAACTTAGTAGGAAAATGACTCCTCCAACCCCAAGTGGGAGCGACCCCACCACTTCCCTACAGAATCCTGTATTATTCTATTTAACACTTGTAACAGCAATGTTACCTGAACCTTTGGTTAAGTGTTTTGATGAAAAATTACAATCAGATAGCTCAGAATTAGATATCTATAGGCAAGTTCGGAAACACTTGTCCAAGTGTACAGATCTCGATCCTTCTCTGATTCAGGATTTTACAAAGCAAGAAAACAAAAATCATGCGTCTACATCACCGCAACAGGTTAACTTAGTCACTAATAATCCATCAGCAGTCATTTGTTACAATTGCAAAAAACCTGGTCATGTGATAAATGAGTGTAGGTCCCGCTATTGTTCAATCCATAACAGTACGCATCATAAGTATAGTCATTGCAATGCAAGAAAGAAGAATTTAAACAGTAACACAAACATTCAAAACACTGGTAATGACGCTAAAAAGCAACAGTACCATGGGGGAAAGAACAAACATTACAAGCAGAACAGTAATGCAGGTCAGAAACAAGTACATTCAAATCGTTCCTCGGGAAAGCCAACTTCAGGCTCAGCAGTTCCAAACAATAACGCGTCAGTGAATTTTCCGAATGCCGGCGGGCAGACAAACACCACATAGCCAGCTTAAAGGGGGAGGAGAGTGATATTGGGTTATCATCACTTTTTGAATCAGATAATAAGTTCAATGTTCTCCAAGATATGTGTGAAGACAAGAATTTTCCAGAAATCGAGGTAGTGTCTCCCAAACATGCAGAGCACGGTCCCGTAGATTTTTGCAAAATACACGCTATTATTGGCTCAGAAGAAGTTAGACCCACTTTGCATGCAGTTAGCTTAGAACACAAGCATTTCACCTTGTTTTTTGATTCAGGTAGTCCACGTAATATAATGGATTTACGTACCCATCACCTTTTATTTTCAAGATTTCCCATCGAACGCTCTGATGTTCGTTTGTCAGGAATAGGCAATAATGAATTAGATGTAATTGGTACATCTCAGATACAATACAGGTTGGGGCAACGTACTTTTACGGATACCTTTATCATAGTTGGCAATATTAATATGTACCCAGTAGTTATTATGGGATATCCATCAATGTCATTACATAACGTAATTTTAACACCCGCAAAACACGGAGTGTTTATAAAAGGGAAATTCTATCGGTCTTCACACACATTGAAATCTGTTTTGGATCAGAAGGAGACAGAGAGTAAGAAGATAACGTATATCGAAGAGCCAGTCACTTGTCTCATAAGCGATGATATTGTTATAGCAACCCAACATAACTCTCAGGCACCCGTCCTTGCTGCGTTCGCACAGACCATCGAGCCAAACACACCATCGTATCTCACGGTCAAGGTTAAAAGAAAATTGCCAGGCTCAGAGGTTTTAATTCTTCCTGATACTTTAAAGATAAATGGGCTTTCAGTCACGCAAGCATTATACACAGTAAATTCTGATCATCGGGTTAACATTGAAGTTTTTAATCACTTAAATGCTGCTTTAACAGTACATGAAAATCAACATATTGTCAATATCGAAGCATATAAACATCGAATCCTTACAGTTGCTGAAATTAACTCCACTGAATCAGCAACAGACGAATCTCTTTTAAAGGTAATTAAAGGCAAGATCGAAGCAGACATCTTAGACAGGGATATAAGCAAGAAATTTTTTGATCTTTTATCCAAATATAGTGATGTTTTTTCTACTAGTACTGGAGCTTTAGGCAAAACGGAAGTCATCGAACATCAAATTCGTTTAAAGGATAAAGACCAGGTCATTTACGTGCCTTCATATCGTCTACCGGCCAAATTTCTGAATGAAATCAATGTTGAGGTAGATAAAATGTTAAAAGAGGGGGTTATTAAGAAATCTAACAGCCCTTATAATTTTCCCTTGATAGTAGTACCAAAAAAGGACAAAACCTGGAGGATTTGTGTTGACTTTCGCAAGCTCAACGACCAAACTATCCCTGATCGTTTCCCAGTACCTTGCACAGATGATATTTTGTCTCTATTAGGACAGAATAAATTTTTTACTTCCTTGGACTTACTTAAAGGCTTTCACCAGATACCCTTAGCTAAGGATAGTACACAGTACACTGCTTTTAGTACAGCTAGAGGTCACTATGAATTCCTACGTATGCCATTTGGGCTACGTTGTGCTCCTATTACGTTCACTAGAATGATCAATATAGTGTTCGGAGATTTACTAGGGAATATTCTCCATGCTTATATGGATGATTTAGTTATATTTTCCAACACCTTGGAGGAGCATTTAAGTAAACTAGAAATAGTCCTTCAAAGGTTAAGAGAACATCATCTAAAAGTAAAAATTTCTAAATGTGAGTTTTTTAAAGACGAATTAGTCTATTTGGGTTTCATGGTATCTCGGCAAGGTCTTAAAGTAGTCCATGATAAAATCTCTGCTATTAGTAAATTTCCCGTTCCTACTAATGTTAAAGCCATACAGCAATTTCTCGGGGTTTCGGGTTATTATCGTCGGTTTATCCGAGATTATTCAGTAATAGCAGCTCCTTTAACTGATCTCATAAGGAAGGACGTAACTTTCAAATGGGAATCCCAACATCAAATTGCTTTTGATACCTTGAAAGAAAAAATCAGTTCTGCTCCTATTTTAAAGTTTCCCGATTTTACTAAAGAGTTTATTATTGCAACCGACGCATCAGATCAAGGAGTAGGAGGTGTGTTACTCCAGTGGCATGACAATAAGTTTTTCCCCATTGCTTTTTATTCTCGCAAATTAAAAATGTCAGAGAAGAAATATGCAGTAATAGATAAGGAATGCCTCGCCATTGCTAATTCGTTGGTACATTTTAAATATATAATCTATGGGTATAGTGTCAAGGTTCTAACTGATCACAAGCCCCTTACTGACTTTTTTAAAGGTTTCAATCATAGTCCTAAAAGAACTCGGTGGCACATGATTATCCAGGACTTTGGAGCTAAAATTGGATACTTACCCGGTAAAGCAAACGTAATCGCAGATGCGCTATCTCGTAACCCAGTACCAACACACTCAATACCTTTCGCTGATCTAGAAGAAATTCCAATTCCTTCGCAAGCTATGAAAATTGCTATCGAAAATGGTCAATCGTTAGCCCAAGCAACAGAGAATATTACAGATATAGAATGGAATCTAGATTCAGTACGACAAGAACAAATGAAAGATCAGAAATTAAGAGTAATAATAGATGCATTAAATAGGAATCCAGATGATAAGGAATATGTGAAATATACGAATCAATATTTCTTGATTAAGGATAACATTCTATGCCGATCCGTGGCTAGGAGAACCAGGAGTTCAACACAGTTAACTAACGACCAAGTGGTTGTACCTATCACATTAATCCCAATCGTTCTGAAATGGCTTCACAACCATCCTCTGCATGGTCATCCTGGGTTCGAAATAACCTCTCAAAAGGCCAAGTCATTATTTTACTGGTCTACTATGTTAAAAGATATTAAGACATATATTAAAAACTGTGATATATGTTTCCGTCACAAGGGCCATACTAAGAATCCTGTAGGTCTCGGAACTTATCCCGTGCCTAGCAAACCTTTTGAAAGGGTACACCTTGATTTATTGACAGGTTTTTACGAGACAGACCGGGGGAATAAAAACCTCTTGGTTATCATTGACGCCCTTACACGGTATACTGAATTAATACCACTAAAAAGTAAAACAGCCATTGAGTGTGCTAGGAAGTTTTACGAGTGCTATATATGCAGACATGGAATTCCAAATATAATAATCTCTGACTCAGGTGGAGAATTCAATAATCACTTCCTTAACTCATTGTGCGAAATTCTGCAAATAAAGAAAGTCAATACGATGATATACCATCCTGAATCTAATGGATTGGTAGAACGGGTTAATAGAAAGGTGCTAGACATACTGCGTGTAAACATAGGCGGTATGGACCCAAACTGGGACATCGCAATACCCACCGTGTCCAGTACCCTAAATAACAATTATCATACTTCAATCCGTATGTCTCCCCATGAAGCTGTATATGGGATACCTGCTAGGTCACCTTTTCACATATTATCCCCGACATCTAGTTTATCAGATCCGTTGAAGGATATAATAGATGTTAGCCGAAGTAGATATCAAACACTTTATCAAAACCTCTTACAGGCTCAAGTGTTAATGAAGAATGCACATGATAAAAAAGCTAAGGTCACAAAGCCTTACCAAGAAGGAGATATAGTATATGTACAAGTCTATGTTAGAAAAGGGCTAAATTGGAAATTGTTGCCTAAGTTTGAAGGTCCTTTCATAGTTATAGAAGTTTTAATAGGTAACCGACTTAAAATTCGGAATCAGTCCGATTCAACCGATGTTCGAACAGTATCTATCTCTCATGTGAGAGCTTAAGACAATGGTTTGTTATGAAAAAGTTAATTATTGTGTGAATTTTTACATCATTTGGATGATGCGATGTTTTTGTTTCATTATTTACAAGTTATTTTCTTTTACAGGCTCCAACATGAAGCTTGTCAAATTATACCATGCACTATTCCTCTCAATGTTTATCGTAGCTGGGAAGAGTTCTGAAATAACTTTACATCATGGTTCTATAGTAGAGGAAATGAATAATTTCTTTCTAACTGGCAGTAATATAGTTTTAGAAGTCAATATGAACGCCATTTTTACTAGCGAAAATGAAGTCATAACTTTGAAATCAGAATTGACTCTTTTTTATCAATCTTTGGCAGACTTGCATAAATCATTCTTAGCTAGCAGTGATCCAACGTCGCCGAATCAAGTCAGTGACACAATTAATATGCTTTTCTGGGAATTAAGAAATAAAACAAGCGAAGCTGAAATCTTGGCTCGTGATTTGCTAATGTGGTCAATACCTCATGACGTTACAGAAAGGCGTAACCCACTTGTTCTAGCGGCATTAAATTTGGTTGGTTCCGTAGCAGGTCTTGGGTTAGGGATTTCAAATCGTTTAAAACTTCGCGATCACGGGGTTAAAATCGAAAATCTGGAACATCAACAAGAGGTATTAGCAGGAGAACTAAACAAACAAATTCAAGCTTTGAACAGCGTAATCAGTAAAGTAAATGAACAGTCACGACGTTTCAATCAGTTTCATGACACTCAAGTTTTGTTAGCAACTTTGATGTATTATCACGCTAAAATTAATCATGTATACTCGAGAGTTTCAAGCTTTATCGAAAAATCAAAAGATTACGTGGAAGCTATAACACTTGCTGCTAAAGGCGTGTTGTCTCCTCATTTGTTACCGATTAAAGATCTTACTCAGATTATCAATAATGCTCACGATAAAATGCGCTATGTTCCAGTAGTAGATTTCCATAAAGTTGAGTTTTATTACAGCTTGATCACAGTTAAAGTTGACCTTGATAAGATCGTAATCGACATTCCTTTCAACCCATCAGACGCGTGGAAAGCGTATAAAATTTCGCCTTTTCCCACGTATGTATCTAACGTCTCGACACCTATTATTAATAATCTGTCAGCTCTAGTATTGGTTTCCGCCAATAAAGAAGCTTTTACGGTAGTCCGAGACCAAGCACTGTTAAATGATTGCCATGATGTTATGAATAATGTAGTGTGCAGGATCGATTTGTTTGAATTCTTAAACATTACGTCATTGAATTCATGCGAATTGGACTTGGTACTTAACAGAACCTCTCCCCATACACATGAGCATTGTTTGGCTGGTTTAGTACGGTATCGTGACAATCAGTTTCGTCACAGGCTCGTGAATGGCACGTCATTCGTCTTCTCTGCAGAACCATACATCGTCACTTGCCCAGATGGTACTAGGACAACAGGACACATGTTCGTCGTTAATGATGGCTGCACTGCAACAACGTCGTCACTCTTCATCCGAGCTAGCACATCCATCATCAGAGGCCGCAACTTCTTCATCAACACGTCGTGGGGAAACACTAGGCTGCAAGGTCTAACAATTCCCTACAGCAGGCCCATCGAAAACGCTATTGCATCATTAGACTTGCTGTCTCCTGCGAGCCATTCTTCTGATCACCATGATTTTCTTCTCCTCTACACATTAATTGCCGTTGGTATGTTCCTGGGAGCCGTAGGCGTAATCGTCAGCGTAATGTTTTGGAAAAAAGCACGAGAGATGAAGGAGACCATTGCGAAATCTACTGTTTCTCAAAGGTCAACGTTGGACTGGCGCAATTATATGTTCCGAGTACAGTAATGAAATTACTGGCCATTTTTTCATTAAAGCTCGAGTACACAGAGAAAGACTGAAAAGGTTCTATTTTCGGTGGTAATATATGTGAGGAAGAGCTGAACATTTCTGGTGTTATCATTTATCTACATTTATTTCTTTAATAACCTATACTACATATGTATGTATCAATTGCGTGTAGTAGCATGTTGTTCATTCAACATTTTGCATTTTGGTTGTCCATACTGATTAATCTATCAGGATAACTGTTTGTTTATATAAACCTACCATATGGTTATTACCTTTGGATACATTTTTTAAGCATTGATTTCAATCTCTATCATTGCAAGTGTATTCATATATTCTGTGCACAAATGTTTTTACTTCGTATACGAATTGCATTATCATTTCTGAATTGTATTATCATTTCTGAATTGCATTATCATTTCAGAATTGCATTATCATTTCAGATTGCATTATCATTTCTGAATTGCATTATTTTATTTGATTTATCCGGATTGCATTATCTATATATGATTTATATGTTAATCATTAGCATTGTCAGTATAATCAATATTTGAGTTATATAACTTACCTTTTTTTTCTCACTTTGCTACATTTTAGTAAGACTTATGTTCACAAATATGCAACATATTTCAGTATTTGCTGTCTTCAGTAATTACTATATATCTCATTCACATTTTGAGTATAATGATATTTGGAAGCGTATATTTTCTTTTGCTTTCTGAGGATTTATGCTTAGCTAGTGAATGCCTGTTTTGATGATTTCGTTCCTATTGTGTTTTACGTGGCCGAGCAAATGTCATATTTCATTTATGCCACATTTAAAGAAACTACGTTTCTTAGTAAATCTAAGATAATTCCCAATTTGTATATCTGTATCGATCATGAAAGGAAGGCTATTGTGAAATCTCCGTTTGGTCAAACCAGACGCAAACGTCATCAATAAGTACCTGTGTAGTGCTTTAAGACAGTGCGTCATCATACATTAGCATTTGTTTGCATAAACTCAGCGTTCTCCTTTTGCTCAGAGCTGGAGGCAAATGTCACGTAGCCGTGGGAAGTTCTTGGGAACGAGGTCATATGTTTGTTCGTGTGTGTGCATCTTAGTCTTGCTATGTAAAAGTGTGACAGCTTAGAGATTAGATCGACATGGGAGATCATCCTATGCAGACCAATTGTATTCTTTGTAAATAAGTCTTTATACGAAATACAAGAAAAACCACTATGGAGTTTGTCTGAAATCCTGCAGAACATTGGTCTGATCTTCCAAAAACAGTCTTATTCTACAGCCATGAAGAAACTGAAGATGTCATAACCAAACTCTGACTGAGTTCCAAACACAGTCCTTATAACCAAACACCTGGAGGAATTTCTGATGAAATACCTTCACACAACATACTCTTTTACGTAAATTTTATTAATTCACTTATCGCCTCGCAAGACCAAAATGTAAGCAATATATTGCTCAGATGGCCTTTGATAAAAAAGTTATTAAAGGTAAGCATGATTTAAACTATGTAACTCATATTAACAATGTACAAGTTCCTGACAGATTTCATTTTTACAATTTTCAGGTGGCTTGTGGCATTCCTTTGCAATCACACGTCTATCTGTGTCCTGCCTTAACACAATCTCCGTAACGGACGGAAAAATGAGCAACATAGAGGCGAATTGGATACAAAGGGATTGGCCATTGCAAGAGGTAAGTGGAAACATGAAAGATGAGTTGAGAAGGGGAAGAGAATGAACTGAAATATTTTGATAGTTTAAAGGAGAGTGAAGAGAAACGAGGTAAGCAAAGGCAATGGATGCTTGTGTTGGAAAAGGGTGGTCATGGCGCACTTCTGAGTGGCTGTGGCTGAGGATGGAGTGTAGTCGTAAATGTTTGTAATGGAATGAGATTTCCCATTTTATTGATAATGAAATGGTAACGATTTATTATGAATTCTTAAGAATTTCTTTTACTTGCGCAGGCGATACAAATGTATGTGGAACTATATTTGGAAAACCAGAACCACTGTCTCGTCCCTGATCTTAATTATCTGGGCCACTTTACTTAAAATAAAGTTAAGAAAAGGAAAATTTATACCATTAAGAAACATATGCAATGAGAAGTCCTGCGCAACTTAGTTCAAAGTTAATTCGAAATCCTAATCCTCTCTTTTTGTCAGCTGATAATATACTCGCCTCCCAGTCTCTCTCTCTCTCTCTCTCTCTCTCTCTCTCTCTCTCTCTCTCTCTCTCTCTCTCTCTCTCTCTCTCTCTCTCGTCTAGGTGCATGCCATTAAACCTTCACGTACTGTCATTTATCGCTAAGTTGTCTTTGTTGCTTTCTAAAAACAATTGCTATATGATTATGAATATGGAAAGAAAAACATCAAGTAAAAGACCCGTTAAATTAGGAATTCGGGGAGTTGGAGAGTTGAGGGTTTTGGTGTGGATTTCAAATATCAAGAAGGAAAATGAGAGGCATGTGCTTGCCTCTCATGGTAAACAATATAAGAATGGGCGCATCTTCCACGGTAACTTGTTGGCTACAACGGATAAATGAATTATTAAAAATAGAGAGATTACAATGGGGAAGGCATATGTCATCTTTGATTTCAGTACAAAACTGTTGAGGAGAATTTCATGTGTGCTCCTTATGAGTGAGAGAGGAAGAGAGAGCGGAAAAATAATTTGGCTTGGGTAAGAATGAGCGCCTTTGGCTATCGTTAAATATTTTTTCCATTTTAATCAACCAAAGAATTCTAGTCATAATTATTTTAAGTAGCAGCGAATCTGTTTCGAACTGAAAATGAAAAAACTTCTAACAGTGAATGACGTTACGTTTGGTGTGTTTTCAGTAGGCCTTTGAGAATGCATATCTAACGCGGCATCTTATTGGTCTCAGAATTTGTACATATAAAGGAAGAATAATAACGTTAATGTTCCGTTTAGCAATTCTAGCATCGGGGAGATGATGCAATAACCATTTTACCTTCAATTTTCATGTTTAAGTACAGGAGCTTCATATCCCCGTAGGTTGAGGAATTGTATTGAAAAGGCAGCCCTATGTCAGGCCACGAATTCCCTCTTATGGGTCTTTCTTATATGACAAATGGGAGAATAAATCCTGGGGGAAACATTAAACTTGTAGCTTAAGTAATGTGACTATTATCACTGCGTCGATGAGGCTTTGCTCAATTTCCAGGGAGGTGGAGGTCAAACGAGTGTTTTTCTTCTTGTAAGTGGCAAACTGCTTCTTTAACAAAGCACCTCGTTTGCAGTTGCTCAAAATAGCATCAGTGAGGAAATACAATTTGCATACAGAAAGAACTCCGTAATAGAACGTACAAAAAGTTGCATTGTTTTTCTGAACACGCGTTGCTGGTGAACTGTGCTGATGACCTAGTATCGCCTCTGCAAATCTCAGGTAATATAAGCGCACTTCAATGAGTAGCGACAAGGGTGCATAAAACTAAGATATTTAGTAGTATAAGAAGTAGTATAAGAGTTGACTTACAAAATTCTTTCAATAATCTTACGGCAAGACATTTATGGTAATCGATGCGGTAGTCGTACGAAAAATATGAAGAGCAGAATATTCCGGATTTTCGTCATTAGTTACTAGAAAGGAATCGTAATAAATCACTTTAAAGAAATTTTCTATGTATACATTTTCTTAAATAGGGCAGTGTTTCTAGTTTTCTTTATACAAAACTTAGGTATTGTTATGAAAAAACATTTATATTTTCTGGATAGCGCATCACCTTGATTTTTTCTTTGCTTTAGTCCTTTTTAGTTTTCTAAATAGAAAACTATTGTGCCGGCTTTGTCTGTCCGTCCACACTTTTCTGTCCGCTCTTTTTCTGTCTACCCTCAGATCTTAAAAACTACTGAGGCTACAGGGCTGCAAATTGGAATGTTGATCATCCACCCTCCAATCATCAAACATACCAAGTTGCAGCACTCTAGCCTCAGTGGTTTTTATTTTATTCAAGGTTGAAATTAGTCGTAATCATAGGCCAAGCCACCATCGGGCCGTTGTTAAAGTTAAACGGGCAGCGGCTCATACAGCATTATAACGAGACCACTGAAAGATAAATCTATTTTCGGTGTCCCTGATTATATATATTTTTTTTTGTGTGAAAGGCTTCCCTTTCAGAAATCGGAAGTATTAATGTGGAAGGATTAAGAACATTAGCGCAAATAAAAACGATTTTAACGGGGCGTGAAAAGAATCCAAGAAAAGATAAAAGCATTAAATAAAACGAAATGGCAACATAAAAGTAAGGGAGTCTGAATGGGATTCAGACAACCAGAAAAAGATTAAAGCTGAATAAACAGTGCAGAAGGAAAAATGGGATTTTGGGTTAAGTGGTCAAGTTTTCAATGGAAAAAAAAAAGCGGTAGATTATATAAAAAGTTGTGTTCTCGCAAGTTCATCCAGTAGAAGTAAGTGGTGACCTGGCTTTTCAGAGAAATATTCACTACGCCTGAAACAGAAAGTGTAGGAGGACAACCGGCTTCGAATTCGGCACTCCATGATTTCATGAATACAAATGACTTCCTTGAAAACACCATTAAAGGGGAGAGGTCCTCTCCCGAAAAGCGTTGTTGCCATTAAAAAAAAAATCATTGTCAATAACTGCTGCCTTTGCTGAGTTTGTTTATACCATGAATGCTCACTTTACATGTAATACAAACTAATATTGTGATTTCATTTAAGACATCAAGCCTGTGTGCTAATAATCAATTTCCAATGATAGATTTATCAAGACTTTTCAGTGTCTTCTTACTAAAAATGTTTCTACACTACGATCGCAACAGGTATTCATTATGCGCGTATGAATATTATTTCTGTGACATCCCTGTATAACGCATTAATACCTGTAAGAAACCGGATATGTTAACCTAGTCATACAATGATTACGTGAGTTATCACGCAGGATCTTAGAATATTATTATTATTATTATTATTATTATTATTATTATTATTATTATTATTATTATTATTATTATTATTATTATTATTAAAAGGAAATAAAAGGGAAGGGTTCAAAGTTTACTGATAAAGAATAGCTCTCTCTCTCTCTCTCTCTCTCTCTCTCTCTCTCTCTCTCTCTCTCTCTCTCTCTCTCTCTCTCTCTCTCTCAGACTTAGGATAAATCGCATTTTTTAAAGTGCCACCTTTGGCCTTTTCAAGGTTGGAGTTCTTATATGCTCTCCTCCATTCCCCAGGGGTCTTTTCCTGTCCATTAGAGAAAGCACTTCCTGAAGGAAAAGCGTCGAGGGTTTAAATGCCGCTTAATTTCAGGCGTAGAGGAACGAAGAAGAAATCGTTTACCGACCTCTCAAGACTTGAAAAGCCAAAAAAGAACCCGGTAGCCCTCAGGTAAGTGCCTGGGATCTTGAATTTAATTTCCAGAGAGTAAAAGAGAAAGTAAGTAACATTAGACGATAATGAAATTTAGAAAAGCAAAATTCTTACGGAAGTAAAGTGGATAGTTTTGGATATACACACAGTACTATATTTTGAAATCTTAATGAATTAGTTGGAAATAGATAAAATGGAAAGATGAATTAGTTAGAAATGGATAAAATTGAAAGAAAAGGCTATGCTTAGGGAATTTCGTCCTTCATATTCCTTTTACAATTAAGAGTTAAGGAGGTTTTGACACGCCGAGAGTTCTTTTTTCAATATTCATATAATTTTTGATAAAAAGAAACAGTAGACCCATTCGTTGTATACTGATTCTTTCGAAATATTTTCAAAACATTTCATATTCGCAGAGAATGCCTCTGGAGACTCTAACCTAAACAGCTTCATAACATTTAATTTTAGCAGCGAATACCAGTGGGGACACAAATCGCATTAATAGGTTTCCATTAAGTTAGCATATCTATGGAGTATAAATTTCAGAAATATGTTACTTATTCGGCTTTTTAAAAAGTTATCGCAAAACAAGTTAGTAATCGGGCAATTATTATAGAAATGGGAAGCGCGTGTTACCGCAAATGCAGTTGACTTGCGTAAATAACTTCATCTTGGCGACGAGACAGAAGTATCGTGAAAACCGGTCTCCTTGGTATTATCATCTCTAGCGTTAATTAATGATAATAATGTTATTATTAATGACCCTCAAAACGACCAAACACGTACTTAGGACAAAGTTCGAAAGTAACTGCAAAGTAGGGTATTATCGTGTTGATAAAAGAAAAATAAATCTTTGCCCAGAATTTCAAATGCAAAGAGGGTCTTCATCACTACCAAACCCAACCAAAATCGCAAGATAATTTTGTTCATCTGGCAATGTGATATGTAAGTGCGAACGTGCGGCACCGTTACAGCTGCATCGAGCGCCATTTCATTTCTATTTGTGTGGCTGAAGGGCACCTTTTGAAGTACAGCGCAAGAGACAGCTCCTGTCTCTTTGATCCTAAGTTTTCCCCCTCGAGTGGTCCAAGAACGTGAAACCGGAGGGTGGAGTTTTTCATGTTTGCGCTGCGCTGTCTTAGATGTCACCGTTGTGAGCCATGAACTCTACAGCCACTGGCATTTAGAAAGTAAAGTTTCTCTTGTTCCGTGTTTGTATTTTGTTGGCAGGATTGGAAAATAACCTTTCCAGATTGATCTCATCATGAATGACTGATGTGCATGACAATGGCTTTAAAAACTATCGAGTATCAGATTACTAGATAAGCTGAAAAACAGTTATGACATTGCAATTATTTATTTTTTTTAACTTTATCGCGATCTTTTGCCAATCTGCAGTGTTTTTTACCACTTGAATGAAAATTTAATTTAACAGCACTGCAAATGATCAGGATATAAGGCTAATTTATACTTAAACGAGTATTATTACGCTAGTACTCACCACTATCGATATTATTTTTTATCTTGACTTTTTTTTGTATGATCAACGTTTATTTCACCAAACATTTTGAATAATGCTTGCGTCGGATTATTTAATGCATTTTTTTTTAGATACGAGAATTGCGTACACGACTTCTTACCCAGAGAGAATAATATTTTTGTGTGACAAAGTAAGCTTTCATTTGTATCGTGTTGAAAAAGACAGTTCTTTGCGGGATATTGCTTATCAAAGCTATTTCACCACAGTGCTGCAGGTATACAAATTGAATTCAAACATGATAGTCGTGATGATTAAGGGGAACATATTGTTTCCTCCACCCCTATAATAATTGATGTGGTAGCGGATATATAATCATTACTAATCTCGTAAATGCAACGAAGCAGAGAAATCAACCTTGAACGCCCTTGCTGTTGGTCTAGCTTAAGTTGTTGCTATAATTTTTTAAAATATGTTTTCATCTCATTAAAGAAATTCGGAATCATTGCTCTTTTACTCCATATGTATTTGTTATTGCTAAAGACACCTTGGCAGCTTCTTGGATTTCCAACTCGTTTGTTATAATTCCTTTGTTATAATTTGTTATAATTCCTCTTGTCTTTTTCATTTTCCTTCTCGGATCTTCATTATGACGAAAGGCATCTTCGTTACCCTTTCCTTCCTAACTTCGCTCTCTTTTTAGCCCAGTTTCCTATCCATCTGATGGCTTATAGTCCTAGTATAAACCAAATTTTTCAAAGAAATTTACCAAAGCACTATACGATGTTGTTGTATGTACAGGAGAGAACAGAGGAAGATTTGAATAGTTTTAAGTAAATTAGAGAAATCTTATGGTAGAGTCTTACCGAAAAAAGGAGGTCGGTCAAAAATTTGAAGAATGGATATGTTGTATGATTTTACAGAACTGAAAGGGTATTTAGATTATTAGTTGCCTTTTTCTTTAATTTGACATATTATCTACTGGGTGTTTTAGAAAGAATTCCTTTTACGAATATTTTGAAGAAAGGGAAAATGATATCGTTTTTCCGTCTAGTGCTTCTCAACTGCACCGATAACGATTTGGTTTTGAACCCCTACCTCATTTATTGGGCTTACTGCCATACTTTGCTTATGAATTCCGATTCCATTTCAGAACTTTCCTTCCCTCATTTTGATTTTCTTCGCCCATATAAGAATACATGACAAACATAATTGCTTTCGTACATTAATAATAATATAACGCTTAATTTGTTCGTTTTAAAGCTAAACATTCGGTCTTTCAAAAACAAAATATATTTAACACATTGTGGTTCTCTCATGGTTCCTGTAATCAATTTAGACTATTTTAGACATTAAAACATAATTTTACAGGGTTTATAAATGAAGCAAAACGTAGATCACTGCAGATTATATTGAATTTTTTTTATTAAAATTGTGCATTGACAGAAAAGAGCATCGCTATGGCCCAGTTTAATGAGTCTGAAGGCTTCATTGTTTTGCTCTTGCAACCTACCGGTCATCACTGCGACCGAATTTTTAACGGTTGGGTTCCAGGGTACAATAATGAAATCATCAGACCAAAAGCACGCTGTTAAAGCAGCTAGAGAAGGAAAGGAAATATCCAAAACATTTACCTTCGATGAATATGAAAACAGGTTAGTTGCTATTGCAGTAGAATTAGTCCCTAAACTCTACGTTAGTGTGAATAATATGTACCTTCTAAGACTTTTTATCTGACTTTTTAGTCTTCCGAGTCATAGTTCTTAGTGTGAATGCTTATTAGAAAAGTATAAAGACGTATATATAAAAGTCCATACCCACATTAACCTGTATATTAATATTTATTTTCATAAATTAAATACATGGAACAGCTGAGTTCAAATTTAACGCATGGAATGATTTATCATCATAAGTAAGTAGAGGTAAAAACAAAATTAATAATATTTAGACTCGAAACTCATTAAGAATTATTAAATAACAGGCCAGTAAAGTATATTTGCTATAGGAAATTAGAAATTCTTTGTATTACCAGTTTGGTAGTTTTTAGATTTGAAAATTCCTTCTACATTAAACGGCAATATTATTGTTATAATTATACATGCTGAAGTGTTTGTTTTGATTGACAAGATTAAAATACGACGAATTATCAAACGATCTTCGATTCCAGTGACTGATTAGATGGCCCCCCAGTTATTAATTAAAAATTAAATTATTCAGTGAAGCGTTCAAAAGACTTGTTTACGTACTCGTGGACTTCACATACAGTATAACACTGGACTAATTAATTTCTGGAATATTGTATTTCTAGTAACTGACGAAATTCCTCCCTTGTGATCAGTGTATTGATATTTTTCTAAAAGTCAACTTATGAGTTTTCATACTTTGATTTTAATT
This sequence comes from Macrobrachium rosenbergii, assembly GCA_039081455.1. Classification (NCBI taxonomy): domain Eukaryota; kingdom Metazoa; phylum Arthropoda; class Malacostraca; order Decapoda; family Palaemonidae; genus Macrobrachium; species Macrobrachium rosenbergii. Next base: position 8,849,405 of record JANJGK010000013.1, on the reverse strand, counting down.
GCCCGTAGAAGTTATAGAATTTAGTAAGTTTAATTAAGGTGAAGGTAAAGATACAACAGAGAACCATAATAGACATAAACTGGAAATCGCGAAAATTTACCAGGCACTAAACATGATTATTATTTGTCTTTGAATGGTAATGGCGTCATAACTCAGGACGAACAGTCGTTTGGAATATATTATTACAGTTGCGTGGTTTATGCGTACAGCGGAGTCCATTGTTAAATATCAAATTAAAACGGGAACATACATACTAGAATATTTGATTAAGCAGCTTTTCCCTAGTTTGTGGGAAGTATTGAGATATACTAATTCAGTGAAAATATAGTCAGGCTGTGGAAATGGAAAAACATTAATTCACAGGAGGAAAATAGAATTTCTACGCCGGGGAAGTGACGTGTTCTGGATAATCCCCTTTATATTTTCTGTTTTGTAAAGGACAGTCCATTAGGAATATTGTCTATGCAAATGATTGTTCTGAAGATATTACGATCACACATCTTTTGCACTGTAAATGTACACGTCGTATATTCTGGAAATTATTATTTGAAATTTATGAACAAATGGCGATCTATTATGATAAAGACGAAATCTAAATATTCTATGATAAAAATATCTTTTTCAGATTAAGAATATTTAGACTCAGTTATGAAATATCAGTGAAAGGATATATCAATAGTCAGCAATCGATCTTACCGCCTTCATTCAAGAGACTAATCCGGATAGTCCCCAGGAGGTCGTCGTTTCTTGTGTCTACCCTGGCACTGATGCCCCAACCCCTTCCCCGTCCGCAGATTCCTGAGATGTATGCTAGTATTGCACCAGCCCCGGTTTTTTTTGCCATGCCCCTAATTTAGGTAGGTTAGGTTAGGTGGATACGATGGATTATGTAATTTGGGTGTGGGAAACATAATGAGATAAATTTCAAGAAAATTCTATGGTTAGTTTTTTAAGATATAGCGTCCGGCTTTTTTCAGGAAAAGGTCCCAGTACTCGATTACATCTCGGGAAAATGCTCTCCATACTCTTATGACAGGGCTGATTGATATTCAGGTAAGTCGCATTATTCTGATTATTTGTTTACTTTTTAAAGCAGTCGATTTTTTTATTCACTGCTTCATTCATTAACAAATTTTGTAAGAAGCTTTTTGGTTAATAATACGAAGAAAGAATGCAACTTGGGCCCAATTACCACAATATTTTCATGAGTTTGAAAGCGATATTAAGTAACAGTCTGCCTTCTTTATTGTTAGGGATTAAGAACGTGCTGGCATTTTAGACAACAGATATTCATAGAAGTAAAATTCAACAGAAAACAATACCGAAGACGTTTACGATATTCTCACGAAAGACGATGAAAGAAAGTTAGGAGAATGTTAACAGGAAATGATGACGAAGAATTTTACGATATACCTGTGAAAGATGATAAGTGAAAGTGATTAGAAGGTTCATGCTTATTTCGAGATGCTGTATCACACCGAGTTCCTCAATGGCAAAATAATTAGCCCTTTCAGCGAATAATTCAGTTAATCAACATTTGTTTACTAATATTTCACCATCAATAAAAATAATTCCAGGAAGACACAAGCACTTACTTCTGCCTTAAGAAGAAACGTGTATACGTACTGCAAACTAACTCCAGCGTGCGCTGTTAAGGAGTTTCCTCACGCCTTTGTTCATTAATGCTAATATCATTAGGTTTTAATGCCTTCAGGCAGATTACCACGCGCTAATTTCAGTCTAATTAGGCAACAGCAGGCCAGGTAGATGTTACGGCTACCCTTCAAATTATCTGTTTCATTACATTTTCTACTTTCACTGTAGCTTATTCATAAATACTTGCTTCAGTGCGAGAACCACATAGAATTATCCACAAAGGTAGCAAAAGTAATTAATTTACGGGCTGTAAATCATCTGACGTTAAAACCACCAGGGTCATTTAAGGGGTGAAACTAGAGTGGAAATTAAGCATATTAAGAAATGTGACAAATGCGATCCTCATTTCAATTTTGCCCTCGTGCTGTTTTGGTCAGTGTTGTATAATCTAAAAGTTAAAACAAATAATTGGTAGTTAATCAAACTCTCTTTCCATACTTTTAACTTATAGTCATCAGTTAATTTTTCTTATCTTTGGACTTCGATCACAAGCACCTGGTAGATCGTCGACTGTGATCGGTCATGGTAATTACAGAGAAGCTTTTGAGATACCAAAATCACCCCAAAAATACTTGCTGGGAACCTGAAGGGTAGCACAAGCTTGGGCCATCCTTGCTTAAAGAACGATACACACACACACACACACACACACACACACACACACACATATATATATATATATATATATATATATATATATATATATATATATATATATATATATATATATATATAAATATATATACACACACACACACACACATATATATATATATATATATATATATATATATATATATATATATATATATATATATATATATATATATATATATATATATATATATATATATATATATATATATAT